>CM061041.1:132445032-132860108 GCA_030762985.1 Adelphocoris suturalis | reverse complement strand
GAGGGAACGAAATGCTCCGTGTTAAGCCTGTTCAAAGGCGGGGTCACCATTTGTAGTGGATTTATATATGTTTTGACTTGGTGGTAGGTAGACCAAGTGGGACATTTATAATCTGGTTAATGCCGGGTTAGTTCCTGTGGTATTTCTGTAAGGAATGTGAGCGAAATCGCCAAGGTCAGCTTGCTTGGCGGGAGGAACTGAGAGGATAGTTCGTGTAGCAGCCGCGTGGAGCACTGGGCTCGCTTAGTGGGTGCTGGGTTCGATCTGTTTGGTGCTGAGCCGTTGTGTAATATTCCGGCCTAAAGATTTATATCTGTAGGGGGAATATACTGGGCTTGGTTGAGGTACTGAAAAGTATCCTGTGTTTTGAGCAAGTTGGGAGTGCGTTTGACACTCGGATCGGCCGGGTAGCCTTGCGTAGAATATCGTGGATATTCAGATATCTTTGTCGAATCATGATGATTGACTTCCGAGCGGGTCTGGAAGGTATCCTCGAACTTTAGTGTGTGTGAGGCTTGACCTAATGTTTCCTTCATGAATACGTTGGGTAGTAAGGCGATCTCTTCGCGAGAATCGAGCCTTTGTCCGTCGCTAGGAACAGCGGACGAGTCGAGTAGCGGGTAGGGAGCGCTTCGCGGGCTAGAGCTCCCGGCCGCGCCGTGTTCTGCTTCCTCTTGCATGAGGAAGTAGGACGGGCGGCGCTCCATCGATGTACCCGAGTTGGTTAACTCGTTTTTTAATACCTCTCCGTATAGGATGCAGGATTTGGAAGGTGGACTCGCTTGACAGAGCTTCTTTCCTTTGCTCGGATGTCAGGGTCCTACCTTGTAGCCTTGAAAAAGGCTTCCTTGGACGATAAATTAGAGCGGATGAGCTGAGTAATTTATCGGCGTGCCCCAGCGGTCGGTGACGAGCTTAGTGCTACGAAACCCGGGCGACACGTCTCGGAACGTCCCAGCGGGCGTACGATCTAATGAGAATATCAATAGATGTACCGGGTGGCGTCCTGACAGAAGAACTACGTTGGGCAATGAGCAGGAGGATAAATAATCACTGGACTCGTAGATGCCAATGCGAGATCTGTGAGGAGAGAAGATATGCCTTGTGAGCAGTAGAAAGCCGTTCTGAGAGGAACTCGTGAGCAGAAGGGTCGTCAGCGTAGAGCGTGTAGAAGCTTCGTACTGTAGAGTGTAGTCGTCGAGAGCGGTGAGTGGAATGAATTTCGGAGGGCTCCGAGCGGGGTAATTATAGGGAGGGTGGCCGCCTCCTGCCGCCCCCTGATTGGTCCGCTTAATTTCATTAGTTCACCATGTGTTTTCTTATTGGCTCGCACATTGTTTTCTCAGAATCTGTCGTCGAGAGCGGTGAGTGGAATGAATTTCGGAGGGCTTCGAGCCGAGCGGGGTAATTATAGGGAGGTGGCCGCCTCCTGCCGCCGCCCCCTGATTGGTCCGCTTAATTTCATTAGTTCACCATGTGTTTTTTCTTATTGCGCTCGCACATTGTTTTCTCTCAGAATCTGTGAATATGATAGCTGAGTTGGTCTTTCGGGGGTGGCTTCCCCGCGTCCGTCGCTGAGACGGGGGTCCCCGGAGGTGGCTTCTCTGCGTCCGTTGCGGGGACAGGGTCCCCGAGGTGGCTTCTCTGCGTCCGTTTGTTTAGACGGGATCCCCGGGGGTGTCTTCCCTGCGTCCGTTGGCTGAGACAGGGTCCCCGGGGTGGCTGCTGGACCAGAGGTGGTTGCTTGCCGCCTCCTGGTTGGTTCGTCTATTGTCTCTCTCGCAATCAAAGTTTCTGATTGGCGTGTAGGCTTGCTAGAACTGTCCTTGTTAGTTCTAGAGGACATTTGATTGTCTGTTTGAGTTTTCTCATTCAAGGCGACTTGGTTCAAGATACTTGTCGCGTCTCTCTCGCCCAGTAAGTGTTTAGGGAGGTCGCCTTGTATGTTATTTGATAATATTTCACTTTTGAGAGAGAATTTCGTATTTTCTTTCTGGTGAAATATTTTGTTTGACGGATTTATAACTCGACGTCTTATAAGCATTTGTGTGCCATGTCTACCTCTTTTTGGTAGCCCTGAAAAGGGCTGTTGAAAAGAGGGGTGTGGTTTTCACCACAACGTAATACGTATTAACGTAATACGTTTTAAATATTGGTTATACCTACCTAAAGTCCTAAAACAGTTGAGCGTAAAACATTAAAGAGAGCGACCGAGTGAATCGGAGGACGGAATATTTCACAGAGTAAACTCATCAGTTGTTATTACATTTTTTTTTTTTTTTTTTTTTTTTAACAAGCACCTACTACCTACGTTTTAAACAGCATGGTTCTAGATTGGTTATACAGGGATACTTCCATAAGAGTAGTTCAATCTGAATTTGGGACAATGTTTCATGCAAATTTTTACTACTAGCGAACGGCATTATTTCGATTTTTTGACTGATTTTTCAAACTTTGAAATTTTTGAAAACTTGATACATATTCTTATGTGAAATTTTACGCTGATTCCGAATATACCACATGTTAGTATGCTGAAAAAATTATTTCGCGCACAACAAATCGCAAAAAAACAGGCTATTTTGAAAATTTCAACCCGAAGATGTAATCCGATCATGCTGGCCAACGAACTTGAACTTTCGTTTTGTGTCCTTAACATTTTAAAATTTGTTTGAAGTTTCTAGCACAATTCTACGGCCAGTTATCGTCTGGAATGACACATACATATATACATACATACATACATTTAAAAAATGCGTTAAACTTCAGAATATGATTCAGAATAGCCTGAAACGGATTTCTGCATAAAATTTTTTCAAAAATTCACATTCTACAAATTTTTAGGCGCGCGAGCAATAGCTTAATTTTCTTCAAAAATCGCTAAAAGGAGAACATCAAATAGTATTATAGTACCTCGTATTAGTATAGTGATTTCGCAGTTCTCATTCATTAGTTTTCTGGGGAAAAAGTTTCCAAGTACGAACTTGCCAATCAGAACAGAAATATGTTAAATAGGTACCTACTTACCGGGAGGACACCCAGCGGAGACCAGATTTGACTGTTGTGTGATTCACATTTTCCCGTTCAGTCCGGGAAGGTCAACGTCACGTCAGGTTTTGATCGCTCGCCGGGCGACCTGACGAGAAGTGACTGGACCGAGATTTGATCTTGACTGTACCGCGCCCCGTGAGTGGGAATCACCCCGTAACGTTTCCATAGAAGCAATCTTGACGCGACCTGACGTGACTGTGATCTGACGTTCCCGTTACCGCGAGTGTGAATCCACCTTTACTATAAACATTCTATGATCAACAACTATGAGCTTTTGTTGTTCTATAAAGATCAAGATTTATCATGATTGTAAAAAATTATTTTAACTGTCACCTAAAATCCTCATTATGTACCTACCTATTAAATGTTTTTGCCTTATTGAAGAAAGTATTTCATCATGTTTGTAAAACATTTCTTCTCCTGTGACTTAAAATTCGTATTTTAAAATTTATTGAAATGGGAAAGAGAGCCGATGGGTGAGGGGGGAATCTGGACCTCCCCCAATGCAAAATCCTGGCTACGTGCCTGCTTGTGAGCCAGTCAAGGAGGCAAGTCACTACCTACCTTTGTTTATGTTTTGACATTTTATGTCTTTACTTTGGCACAGAAATGAAAAAAGCCTTAAAAAAAGTGTTAGGTTTTCTGATGATTTCCGCTTACAACCGAGTCGTTGCTAGGTACGTTTTTCATCCCTCAAAATTCATTGACCATTCGTTCGAAAGCTCCCGATTTATCCAACCGTATTATGTTACCTACTGCGAAGTGCGTGTCCAACAAACTGAGTTATGAGCATGGTTATATAAATAAATTGTTTACACACAGGTGATCATTCTCAATAATTGATATTGTGAACATGATTGCAACCGCTTGTTAATTTCTAATGATTTCATTGAGCTGGTGTTTCGATGATTTGATTCACAGCAGGTGATCCGAATATTACGAGAGCGGTTTGATTTGTGAAGCGGTGGTTAGATCATTTTAATAGCTAATAGGTAATTTCTATACTTTACACTCTAGGAACTGTAATTTCGTATGTAGTCTCTTTAGGACATTTACTTGACGATGCCCAGGGTCTGGATCAGATGAGTGGCTCTTAAAAGCTAAATTCTATGCTTTACAGTCTAGGAAGCTGTAATTCCGAATGTAGCCTCTATATGACATTTACTTGAAGATGCCCAGGGTCCGGATCAGCTAAGTGGCTCTTAGAGCTTGCAAACGAGTGTGCAACTAAAGACATGAAATGTCCCAATGTGTTTGCAGACTCGTATGCACAACTTTTATTTTTTTTTTTACACTTTGTTCCTGTTGAGTTTTGATTTGACCCAGCTTTTACTTGCCCTCCCAACTAAATAATCGATGCTCTTCTATTTTATTTTATTTATTAAGTATATTAATTTTAATCTCATTCCGGCAAAGCCATGGTGCGGAAGTGCAGTGTTTGTGGAACCACTCAAGCCACTTTGTACAACTACGTTCTTTTCTTATTTACATTACCTTGTTGTTGTTACTACTATGTAGTCATTAATCAGAGTAGGTAAGTAGGTACCCATTGGTAAGTAACTTACTTGGTGCTATCCAACGTGCTGTAAATACCTAGGTACCTTTTCGGAGCTTAAAATGTACCTTCTTTTTCTGGCTTACTGCTTTCAACTCTTCAAGTAAAAACGACCACTGCAAGTATATGAAATGGCATAGCATCCTTCATTACAATGTGAACAGCGAGCGCTTGTGTAGATGCAGTGTGAATGATGTACCTACCTGTGCTTTAGGTACCTACCTACCAACTCTTCTCATTCGAAACTTCTAGTGTACGAACATCAATAGTGTACCCTACTTCAGTGTTTGATACCTGCTAATGCACGGAATATCAACGATAAATATCAGTATTTAGGAACCTATGTTTATTATCTTACCTCCAGGTACCTATTCCTTTTTAGCGAATTTTTGAAGAAAATTAAGCTATTGCTCTCGCCTCAAAATTTGTAGAATGTGAATTATTGAAAAAATTTTATGCAGAAATCCGTTTCAGGCTATTCTGAAGTTTAACGCATTTTTTTATGTATGTATGTATCATTCCAGACGATAACTGTCCGTAGAATTGTGCTAGAAACTTCAAACCAATTTTAAAATGTTAAGGACACAAAACGAAAGTTCAAGTTCGTTGGCCAGCATGATCGGATTACATCATCGGGTTGAAATTTTCAAAAATGTAGGTAGTCAAAATTTTCAAAATAGCCTGTTTTTTGCGATTTGTTGTTCGAAATAATTTTTTCAGCATACTAACATGTGGTATATTCGGAATCAGCGTAAAATTTCCTTTAAGAATATGTATCAAGTTTTCAAAAGTTTCAAAGTTGAAAAATCAGTCAAAAATCGAAATAACGTTCGCTAGTTGTACAAATCGGTAATATTTGCATGAAATATTGTCCAAATTCAGATTGATCATCATAAACTAAAATTTCTCTACACGATCAATAGCGACTGAAATGTCGAAGATTTCTTCAAAAATACGCTCAGGGGTCATGCTGCATGACTGGACTTTTAGGATCCGTATTTTTGGGACTTTATAGCAGTCGCCTCTACGTTGGTAAGTCCTGGGTACTGGCTTATTCACTTGTGAATAAATATCTATCAGTGGACTGCAATGACCCTTGAACTGAATAGATTTTATTCATGATTTTGATTGAGCTTGCTGAGAATTGCTTATTAAGCCATTTGCCACTAACAATAAATGTGTACCTACATTATGTACCTATGTGTTTTTTTATATATTTCATGTTTCCTAATTCTATCCATCCAGATCTGCACGTTAAATACCTGCGCTCAGGATTTTTTTTTTTTCTAACATCAAACAAAATGTCACCTTGAATTTACATAAAACACTGCAAATCCTTGCATTATTTTCCATTACAGACAACAAACCTGAGACAGAATTCTTTCACAGCTCATTTTAGATAGCTTCTAAGGACCAAATAAGAGCATCATTATCAAATTTCAAGGGAAAAAAAATCCGTTGGGTGAGGGGACTCAGAAAAACAGCTGCACATTGAATGTGTTAAAAAACACCCGTTTTCAAAAGTTGGGAGTTTTAAAAAAGTAGAAATGAAACAGCTGAAGAGCTCACATAAAAATCACTAGAAGAGAACTATATCGAGATCATGTGACAGAAACACATGAGAGTCACATTGTACATACTATATTACTTTTGTACAATAACTTTGACTCATACAAACAAAATATCACACAATTTTTCTTATTTTGTTTAAATCACACTTTCCCATATAGGTCATTTTTCAGAGTCAGGCGAATCTTATAACAATCGATACCTAGGTATTCACAAATATATTTACAGCATCTACTGGAACATGATAGGCGTGACAGTGAATTGAGGATTACTAAAAATTGTATTACACAATTATTAATAGCCTTTGCGACCTCGGAACCGCTGTCGTTGATCCAGCTGAAAAAAAAGACCCAGTGTTTTTAGATGATACCTATAATATGTAAATTATGCTATAGTGCATTTGGGATAAACAGGAAATACAGGCAGGGATTAGCCTACAACTTCCAATTTTGTTCCCTTATGACAAACCCTGTACGACTCAAATTCAAAAGTGATTCATTCATACAACATGAGAAAATATGTCCAGAAACCTGACATTGACCGCCATTTTTACTGAATTTTTCTAACAAATATTTTAGACTGAGGAATCCGAATTGGTTCGCAGCTGTCAATACATTGGAACAATGGGCATTTTCTCCTATTTTACTTCATTCCATTAGCTGAAAGATCTTGCTGAAAGCTTTTCAAAAAGCTGCAATATGGAGGGTTTCCATATTGGGTGGTTGGAAGGGGTCAAAACGATGGTTTCAGGAAATCTGAATGACATCAAAGGGAAACGCCATCAACCACACGGAAATGGCCTCAAAACGGAAAAAACCCAAGGCACGCTGTATACTTTCAACGATTTTCTGAATTAAGATCATTCCTACAGGTCTCTTATCGCTGAATCGATCCAGACTATTTCCAAGTATCAAGGATCCGTAAATTTTCAGGATGTGAGATCTTTTTCACATTAGAGCGATGATAATGAAATAAAACACCACGACAGAAAATCCTACCAACCATAAGAGGTGTTCATACAATTGAGAGTTAATTGGAGTATTCATTGATTTTTTAAAATAACAAATTAATTATTATTGATACGAATCGAGGGATACGCTTTTAATTACCATAATGTATATAATAACTATAAAAAATAGAAAATATTCAAAAAGATACATCATGAAAGTAGGTACATATTTCCTTATTTCACTCGACTGCTTGTAGCTCTCCCTTCGCCTACTATCACCATTAATTTCCCATTACTTCTGTTCAGGTTATTATTATTATCATTTTAATAAAGTGCGAATTCGCAGCTGGTCTATGGGTTTTTATTTAGCAGAATCTTAGAATCAAGTCAACGCTAGCCAGTACAAGGTGCTTTCTGGTGTTTGGAAGTTCCTCCCGATAGGTATAAAGCTTATTAAAAAAAAAAATATAACCGCTTTGAAAAATCTATAAACCATATTTTTTCATTCCTTTTGATACCACAGAATTTGAAAAAAGGAGGAGGGAGCGGGGGCGATTTACAACTTACCAGGCTTCACTAAATGAACTTCCGGCAAACGTCATTTGAAGCCGGAGGTTTTCACAATTCAGACGCTTAAGCGATTCCGGGAAAAATTATTAATTTGAAAGTTTTTAGTACGCTGGAAAATTTTTAGTTTGGTATCCTAGATCGCAGAAATACAATGAAAAATGGATTACAATCAAGAAATTTTAGTTTTCCGCTCCCCTACCACTGTGTGCCGTCCACCTATGACCATTTCGAGTTGTGAGCTGGAAATTGGAAGTATTAAAGTGTGCATAATTGGATTCTTAGACCAAAATGATAAATTCCAACACACGCAAGATACCCATTGGACAAAAGGCCCAGATTGGGCGCATGAAAACTATTAAGATGAACAAACATGCAACTAGCCTGTACAGTTTTTGTTTCTTCTAGGATTCCTCAATACATGGATTAATGAAATTAAAGTTCCAGTCATGCAGCATGATGGTAAGAGCGAATTTCGGTTAGTTATCGCACTGTATTATGTAACACTATATTAAAAATTGAGGACTTGAAGAGAAATGGATAACTACGTTCTAAAATTCTACTTCCTAAAACTAGGAACGTTTTAAAATTCGTGGTAAATAATAATCTGCGATTCAAAACAGATTTTGGATTTCTAACTTTTTTGCAGTTTTTATCTATTTTTCGACAAATGATTATTATAATTTTTTTTTTTTAGAATTTAAGCCGCGTCTCAACCGGAAGGGTCATTAGCAGCAATCAAAAAGGGGTGTCAAAAAGACACTGCAACGGGAACGATTCTAAGGGGAGCCATGCTGACCGTCTGTCACTAAACGGACTGCCATTACTGACTCCACTGGCAGATCGGAGGGGGAGAAATAATAGGTGTGTTCCAACCACCCCTCTGAGTTCATGAACTCGTGAGTTCATGAACTCAGACGGGTTCCATGAGTTCATGAAACTTTTAGGTTCAAGAACCCGTCAGTGGGGACACTGTAGTTCACATGACAGTCAATGCACTAACTAGCGCTAGCGTCGTCTTTAGTAACGTGAACACCTCGTCATCGAAATCCTTTGAGCATTTTGAAGAAAAGGCCAAAAAGGTGGAAAAAAAACAAACGGCATTTTCAACTTTTTTGAAGTTTATGTGCTAATTGCCACCTCAGACTATTTTCCTAGGTATGAAGGGTATGGGATATCATTCCTATCCAGAAGAAGAGTAACTGTTGAGATTTTTCATCAAAATCCCTCGAGCCATTATTAAGAAAAGACAACAACAACAACAAAAAAAAGTGCTAAACACGACGTTTTTTCAAGTAGGGTAGGGTGAGCCATGTGCGCCAAGAAAAACATTAAGTAGTTTGGCTTTGCCTGCCAATTACCAACTAAGTAAGTACCTACCCTTAAACAAATGTTTTCTATCTATGTGTAGACAGCTGGTAAAAGAAAACTGACGGTGGTAATAATTATTCGATGGAGCAAATTGAAAAAGAGATGTGAAAAACAATAATACAACAAGCATCAAGCAGGCTGTGACAAGGCATTTAGCGTGAAGGTTCGCAGTGAAATGAGATTTTTGGAAGGTTACAAAATGTTTCCTTCAGTTCGAGTTCTCAACCCTATCCCCGAGCAGGTCTGAAAAGTTCATGAACTCAGTTCATGAACCCGATGCGGTGGGAACACCGTAGCGAGTGTTGAGTTCCTGAACTGAAAACGGTTGGAACACGATTTACGTGCGCATACGGTTCGGCGCCGAACCAGTTCCGAAAAGTTCATGAACTCGCGGTGGTTGGAACACACCTAATAATAATAACCCGCGGAACGAGGCATCGCTGCACTCTGCCTCAAGGGATACAACGATGACCGCTTTGTAACATCTACAGCGGATAAAAATATCCCTCAATAAAAACTAAACTACGACTAGATGATCCTTACAAATACATAAATATTATCGATAAATATATAAATAATAAATACTATATACATCTTGGTTAAATAAAGGTATGACTAGATGTATATAAAGAAATAAATATATCACTGATTACAATATCACAGTTCGAAATGATTATTACTATTATTTAATTAAATTTCAAGTAAATTTTTCAGCATAAATTTGTGCAACATTTTTTAACGTTCTAGTTCATTGTTGATAAACTTCTCTTGACTAAAATTCTGATAAAAAATATAAATTCAACTACTTTTAGCTACTTTGTTTTTAACTCTTTCTTTCAACTTCGATTCTCTTCTTGAGATCTTGAGACAAAATTTCAGATCGATTTTTAACCCACTTCCCGATATCCAATCGATCTGAAATTTTGCACACGAGTTCATGCTGGCGTACATTTTAATCTATCAAATTTTCGCGAAGAAAAAGTTAGTTATACTATAAATTTTCGAAAATTGAAATTTAATGTGGGACACCTTACAAGTGTTGTGTATTGCAGATAGGAGGAGGAGGGAGGAGAAGGATACTATTGAACGTCTGCATAAAATGACAACAAATCCAGGGTCAATAAAATATTAAATGATTTTCCTTGTCAATTTAATTTAAGTTATTACCAATGTTTCAATTTACTGTTGCCAAGAAACTACCAAATATTGAAACAACAATAAAATTAACCGAGAACATGAGAAAAAGAAAGAGTTACATTAAAAACTTGTTTTTATGGGTTCTTTTTTTTTGAAATTTTACCAATTTAATGTGCTTAAAAATGCTGTCCAACGAACTCATCCTTTCGTTTGGAAAGCTTGATTTTTTGGCGCAAGAACGGAATTTTTATCTCAATCCTAAGGAGAGTTATAGTATGGAATGGAATATATATATATATATATATATATATATATATATATATATATATATATATATATATATATGCGTGTGTGTGTGTGTGTGTGTCTGTGGAAAAGCGCAAACTTCAGGAATCGTTTCAGAATCCCTCAAAACGGATTTCCTTAAAATTTCGATCTTAAGATTTCTCGAGCCATTGTAATAGTTCATTTTCTACGAAAATTCGCTAAAAGGAATAAATACATCAGAAAAAGGATTAGGCGAGTTTCGTAAAGTACAGAAATGTATTTAAAATAACAGTAGTTATAGAGGATTCAAAGTCTTAAGGTACAGTATACAGACTTATTATTTAGGCATCGACCCCCACTCAGTTGATTGGTAGGTACCTACAGCTTTATAGAAAGCATAGAGTGCGTTTCTTATGACAAATAAACTAATCTTTTAGCTGTTTTTAGCACGAAACGTTCGCGAACAATCAAATTGAGACACAAGATTCTAGACCCTGACCAACTAATATAAATTCTTACTTTGACTAAGCGAGCATCCAGACCACTAATCTGAGCACAAAACTGATCTGTGTAGAATCTCAAGGCGATTGGAGCACTGGGAATGCCAAGTTGTGGGTAGACGAACCGAACAGCAAATCAGGGTCGAGTCTCGTGTCTCAACTTGATTGTTCGCGAACGTCTCGTGTTTTAAGCTGAGAGCTATCGCTTAGCAAATTAATGGGAACATTATAAATATGTAGATTGCATACATACCATTGACCGTTTGCATTCAAAAAACAAGTTACGAAGAGCCTGGCAATGCATTGGGACGGAACCATCATCAATAAGCAGGCATTCTCGCGGTGTTTTTTTCCCCTGGAAATTAAATAAAGTTCCAGTCATGCAGCATGATCGTACGAGCGAATTTTCATATATGGTCGTATTACATTTATGTTAAATTCTGTTGAAATTTGAGCACTTTGGGGACAAATAAAAATTTTACTATACATTTTATAGCAAACTAACTTTTTGTCAGTAATATTCCAATGAACAAACGATTTTGTGGATTTTTACAATTTTTTCAAGTGTTCCTATCGATTTTTAGCATATTTTAATGAAATTTAAGTACATTTTTCAGTACAATTTTGTGCTTAAATTTGTAAATGTCCTAGTTCGTGTTCGACTAATTTTTTTCGAGTAGCATTCTGCTAAAAAATAGAAATTTGTTAATTTTTAGCGTTTTTTTGTGCCTTTTTTAGTGATTTTTGAAGTACATTTTTTGAAATTTGACCAATTTAATGTGCTCAAAAAGTGTTGACCAACGAACTCATCCTTTCTTTCGAAATGCTTGATTTTTCGGCAAAAGAACCAAGTTTTTAACTCAATTCTATTGAGAGTTATCGTTTGGAATGACACACACACACACACACACACACACACACACACACACACATATATATATATATATATATATATATATATATATATATATATATATATAATAAACGTTAAACTGTAGGATTCATTTCAGAATGCCTCAAAACAGATTTTGATGAAGAAAATTTTTGAAAATTTTTATGTTAAAATTTTTGGAGCCATTGCAATAGCTTAATTTTCTAAGAAAATTCGCTAAAAACCAAAGGTGCAAGACTCATAAGCGAGTAGTGGATGAACCCTTTCGAAAGCCAATGGTTTCACCATAAAATATATGTGACGTTATGTGTGACAACAAATAGGAATCGGGTGGGTGCCATTAATAAAATGTTCGATAGTTACAGAAGTATCGCACCTATATTACGTTTCCTGAAAGCTAACCAATATTAAAATCAAAGTTTTAACATGCACAAAATAACAGTCCATCGCGATAAAAAAAAAAAAGTAGCTACCAAATTTAGCAAAGTTTTGTAGTTAAGTGAAACGCACATTAATGAAAGAGGTTTGATTAATGGGGCTCCGAACATGAGATCACGGTAGAGCGCAGCACGTAAACAACGACCTTACCGATTTGCTCTTCTATTGTTGCTTATAAGGTAAGGGCAATAGTGACGGACACAGGTTGTTTTTATTTTTTTCTCCGGAGGTTTTTTTTTTTTGCGTTTATTTATTATAATAATTTATTATTAATATAATTCTAATTTTTGAACAGTATTGATGAGATTTATGGTAAGGGGAACGATATGAAGAGAGAAAAGGGGTGACCCAAGGTATCAACAAGGGAAAGTTGTATCAACTACATGTTCCATAGGTCTAGGGGTGTGAAAAAATCGATGTTAGAATCGATTTTTTGGGAAAATTCGGACTTATAGGATGGTACTGTTTCAAGCCACATTTTATATTTTATCGTAAATCCTCACGATTTGTCGAAGAAACGAGATTTAAAACTCATGATTGAACGAGATGATGCGAACTTGTCATCAACAACGACTAATAACAAACTCATGATCGATTTGTCACGTTAGCCGTACCTAATACGTAAATTCCCTTTTAGGTACACCCCTAAATAGGTCCTTTGTCCCCTAGCACTCCTAGCAGTGGATTTGGTTTGTTCAGAGCCCCCTTCCATTGCTCGGTGGCCCCAATAGACAAGTAGATTAGAAGGCGCCATTTTGAAAGTTTCTGGGAAAACCCCACTGCTTTTTTTTTAACCTTTCCTCAAGACTGCCAAAAGGTATGAATTCAAATTCTCCTGAGGTGTCTATGACCTTTGGCCATCACAGCTGGTTACAATGGCACAGGCAAGTAGGACCCATTCGCCATACGACATCTAGCCCATTCGCCGCAAATCCCGCGTTTTTCCGCAAATCCTGGCAGTCCCCTGAGCGCGAAGCCCGCGTTTTCCCAAACTGCTCCTGCATTCTCATGCGATCTTCCGGAACTTTTTCAAACTATTTTTCAGTTTTTAGGGGACATTAGATAGCGCTCGACGTGTTTCAGTCCCCCCATCCCTCTCCATCCTGAACACTCTCTCATCCGCGATAAACCATGTTACCTGTGGAGACCCCTTTTTCTCGTGATATTTTGTCATTCTATGAGTAATACACATAAAAGTGGTGAGGATTCTTCAGAAATATTCTGAGAAAGCCTCTCGCAGTTATTTTTAGCGTCATTCCACTGTACACTTTGTTGATGTTCGGTTCTGTTCTCCTCACTTTGAGGCTTTTTTCAACACTTTTCTACAGTCAGTTTTTTTTTTAACTTCGTTATTTATCTCGTAATTTCTATTTTTTCTTATTAGTAGTAGTGTATATAGTCCAGGTTTCAGTTTTTTTCTTAGTTTACTTGTATATACAGTAGGTTTAGGAGTGTAAGTGTGAGTGGGTACCTACTACCTAGGTGGCACTTTTCGATAAATTCTTTTGGCTCTGACCTGGCAATTTCTCTGGACTTCTTGGATAATCAAATTCAATAACAATAAAAAACAATAATAATGGTATAGTACTATAATGAATCAGTAATTATGTTTATGAAAAATGAAGTAATAATGAGACAAATTATGAAAACAATAAACTATTGATGAATTCGAGTTTATGAGAATATAATAATGACAAAAAAGGTACAAACCCTTCAAGCACCAAACTTTTCTGTCCATAATATATTTCTGAACAACATGCAAAAAGAATTACGTCAAAAATAGAAGAATAGTGGAGAAACAAGAAAAACTAAAAGAGGAGGGCGAGCGTCACAGTCAAATGTCAAATATTTCTCCGCTACAAGGGGAGTTGCAGGTAAGAAAGGCTTCGCGCTCAGGGGACACGTAGTCGGTCAGTGCTCCGCGTCGAATGGGCTAGCCACTCTGGTAACGTCAAATTCTCTGATGTAGCAATTTCACTTCCTCACTATCTGAGTCATATCACACTTTGGTCTTGGGAAAATGAGAGGAAGTTTTCCAATTCCTTTCCAGCCCAGTACAAGCAGTGTTCAGGAGTGGCTTTTGGACAGCCAGGTCTTAGCTGAAACGAGGCCATTCAACAGCTGAACACTTTCAACATGAACCAGAAACCCCTGCCGATTCCTGTTACGGGAGAGCTCTATTCCAGAAATTGGACATTGGTGTTTCAATTTTGGGAATTTAGGCTATTTATCATGTACTAGCCGTTTTCTCGCTCGCTTTGCTTCCTCGAAATGGCTGTATAAAACCGATGGTCATTACTGTTGAGTGGGACATGTAGAATGAATGGAAATGGTGGATCACTAAGGGTGATTTGAAATGTGTAGGGGAAGTTGCTCGCTTGGCTCGCTCACTGTGGGATGTATAGAGGCGATCGGATATTAATAGTCCATCCCCAGTTCTTAGGAACCAACCCCTGTTGAAATCCGACGTGTGTAGGGGATGTTGCTCGCTTCGCTTGCTAGGGGTGGGTTTTTTCGCTCGCTCTCCGGAAAGACGAGGATGTGGATGTATAGATGCGACTGGGTATAGTCCCGCTACCATCGAGACCTACAGCCCATGGTTCGGGCGGGGGTGAAAAATTTGAAAATTGTTTACAATCCCTTTCTATAAGTAGACAGTCCCAAGGGAATCGGGGGGAAAAAAAATAAATAAATCTTGTAAAAGGGGCAAAACGAAAATAATAAATTGCTCTGTAATAATTTGCAGCGTTTTCTGTGTGAGGAAATTATACTGCCCACCCAACTTGGCAGATTTTTTTCTGTTGCAAATTACAATCAAACGCGGCGCTATATGTGGAACTACGAAAAGTTTAGTGTTAGGAACATTTCAGTCCTAACAGAACTTTCGGATATTAAATGTCTGTACGTATTTGTTTTCCCCATCTATTTGTCTAAAGGTAGGCCATTATTCTATCTGCGTAGGAGGGCTATCACTTTCCCCGTCTTTGAGATCTTCCCTAATCAAGGGAACCTAAATAAGTTTCGATGGAATAGGAAGAGGGGTACTCAAAAACCAACGTTTTTGTCTACATTTTCGGTTCACCACAATTCGAAAACACAATTTCATGCCTCGAAACTCGAATGGGACCAAACTAAAACTCCAACAAACATTTTAAGACCAACCCGAGCAAAAACCGTCGAAATTTACTGGGTCTAAGGTGGAAAAAACCATAGCGGGGAACATATTTTTTTCCGTGATTTCCCGCATATTCTCCAGGCCAGTTATCGAAGCCACAGGACGGTTATTTTACACCTAGGTTCTGGTAGAATGCCAGTAATAAAATGGTGAATTACCACTTAATAAATATTAATAAATGGATATCTACCTTCTTGACACAATCACTTTGAAGTAAACAATTTTTTAAATCAGCTCGGACCCCTGCACAGGCAGTTTGATCTTGAAGTACATTACCCTGCGCATCAAATGCAACCCCATCTTTCCCCATTTCGCAATATCGAGTGACAAGACAAATTTAGATGAGATTGTAAACTAGCTTAGAACTTGAAACTGTGCACAGAGTAAAGTAGAACTGAAAAGCTGCTGAATACTGGTATATACTTTGTGGGCTGAAATTGGAAAGTTAACAGCTATCGTTATCTCAGTGTTATCATTGTTTTTGTTGTTTGTTTTATAATTCTTGCCACGGAAGTCCATCCATGCCGACAGAGGTAAGTAGTGGGTTATGCAAGATATGAGAGGAAATGTAAATTTCAAATTCTACTAATGCGTAATGCAGATCACGGAATTTGGAGAACGTGGATATCTTCATCTTTATCCATAATGAGGAGACATCTAACATGCATCCTATCCAAAATGTTGCTAAGCAGTCACACAAACTTATTATGAATGGTGACATGAACGTGAATGGTCCATCAACTTATAATATTTGAGGTCCTTGTTATTTCCCTAAGCTTTTCCCTCTACGTATTTGAATTATAAACCTAAATTTGGCTCTAAAAAATAAAAAGTCCAGTCATGCAGCATGACCCCATGAGCGAATTTTTGAAGAAATCTTCGACATTTCAGTCGCTATTAATCGTGTAGAGAAATTTTAGTTAATGATTTTGATAGACAAACATGGAATGAAATTTTAAACAAGCACCTACTACCTACGTTTTAAACAGCATGGTTCTAGGATTGGTTATACAGGGATACTTCCATAAGAGTAGTTCAATCTGAATTTGGACAATGTTTCATGCAAATATTACCGATTTTTACAACTAGCGAACAGCATTATTTCGATTTTTGACTGATTTTTCAACTTTGAAATTTTTGAAAACTTGATACATATTCTTACGAGTATATGAATTTTTACGCTGATTCCGAATATACCACATGTCAGTATTCTGAAAAAATTATTTCGCACAACAAATCGCAAAAAACAGGCTATTTTGAAATTGTTGACTACATTTTTGAAAATTTCATCCCGAAGATGTAATCCGATCATGCTGGCCACCCAACTTGAACTTTCGTTTTGTGTCCTTAACATTTTAAAATTTGTTTGAAGTTTCTAGCACAATTCTACGGACAGTTATCGTCTGGAATGACACATATATACATACATACATACATACATACATACATACATATATACATACATACATACATACATAAAAAAATGCGTTAAACTTCAGAATATGATTCAGAATAGCCTGAAACGGATTTCTGCATTAAATGTTTTCAAAAATTCACATTCTACAAATTTTGAGGCGAGAGCAATAGCTTAATTTTCTTCAAAAATTCGCTAAAACTAAAAAAAAAAAAAAAAAAAAAAGAAAAACTAAAAAAAAAAAAGCCCTTTTACGCAGATCACTGGTCTATAATTGATTCACTGGGTACGTGAATTTGCGCCATGCGCACACTAGTATCTACACTGCATGCAGATACACCGATTCGGTACATGGATATGTCTTCACTGAACTTATTCCTAGGATGAACACGAGAGAATTTAGCTCTTAGCTGATTAGGGAAGAGCTCATCATTTCTATCGTCTCTTAATGTCCCAGGGAGTCTCCCAATCAAATTTCAACTTCCTATGATAAACAGGCGAGAATTTAGCGCACTCAGCTGATTAGGAGTAACCCAATTATTTAAATTATAGTCTCTTGATGCTCTAATAGCTTTAATGTCCCAGGGAGTCTCCCCATCAAATTTCAACTTCCTAGGATGAAAAGGAGAAAATTCATCTCAATCAGCTGATTAGGAATGAGCTAATCATTTCAATCATTCAATCGTCTCTTAATGTCCCAGTCCCAGGGAGTCTCCCCATCAAATTTCAACGTCCCAAGACGAAAAAGAGAGAATTTAGCTCACTCAGCTGTTCGGGAATGAGCCAATCATTTCTTCATGTCCTAGGGAGTCTCCCCTTTAAAATGACATAGTTGTTCTGAAATGCGACATGACATAGTGTGTGTGTGTTCAATGACAGTTGTACTGAAATGTATTATTGTTCAGATTTCATTGATATTACTCTTAGCAAGGAGAGTATTACTCTGTGATAAGTTAATCTTGGTCGTACAATAGGGGTTCCACCCCATTACGGCCTCCACTTCCCCTTAGCCGTACCCTGACCACACATAACTGTTATAAGCTTTGTTCCATCCACCTAACCGCGGTCGACCGACTCATGCGCAGTAACGTCAACCGCTGATCCATCCCAACAATCAGCTCAACACAGCGGTTGAACCGCTGTTCCATCATAGCAGCGTGGTCGACCACGGGCAAACCAAAACCGTCCGCCCGATGGAGAGCGGTTCATTCCGGTTGTTATAGGAAACCTCACGCAATTGAAACCTACTCATAACCTTCCTCATTTGAAATTCAAGCTCGGTGGGTGGACACCTCAACCTACTTGTGGAAAATGGCTTCAAGATTGAAAAATGAAGATTTATTTGAATCCCAAACAGTATTGATTTATATTTTTCCCTGGTTTCTTCCCAAAATAATTATTTCATGTGTTTTTCTTCTAAGATAAAACACTTGCGAGTTGCGAATTTACCGTCAATGCGTGTAGGTCTATTCTGGGAAATTATTTATTCTCTATTTTATTCTGAGAAATTCATTTCTCTATTCATTTCTTTATTCTCTATTACCAATCCTTAGTTCTGTGTCGAACTCATCAATTATTTTTGTGACAAAAAAACGGTTGCCCTCGAGAGTTTTATCCAAATCCTGTAACTTTGGACTGTATACCGGCCAGAAATAGAAAATGAGAATATAAAATCACTACAATGAGTTGTTGAAAATGAGAATAGAAAATCACTAGAGTTGTTGTTTACAGTCGACTGTTGTCAAGGCGATGAAAATGTTTCCAATGGAGTGGAGTCACACGAAATGACTGGTGTAACGCTATTTTACCTCACTTGCGGTTGAGCGTTCCATCCATGGTTGGATCGTGGTTACGGTCGTCCAACCGCGATCATAGAGGCTGTGGACCGCGTGCTGACCGTGGGTTAACCGTGGTGAGGTGGATGGAACAAACCTATTGTAATTCACTCACAGCATTGACATATCGACGGGGACATCGTCCCATATATTGACACTGACATTGATACAGCTGTTATTACTGACACTAAAACAGAGCTATCTGATATTGACCCTATAACATTTGTTGATACTGACATTAGACCAGAGTTCCCTGACACTGATATTAGACCAAAGGTCCTTGATATTGATGACAGTTGGAACACCGTTCCCTGAGACTGATATTGGAACAGAGTTCCCTGATATTGGCAATTACTGATGCTGTGAGCCGAGATTAATTACTAATATACTAGTATAATTAGATTACCAAGATCAATGCTACACTGATATAATGCTGAAATTATTCATACTGATGGACCCAAAGAACAATATTATTATAAAGGGTGAAGGTGTGACTTATCGTCTGGGACGCTTGAATGTTTGTTTACAACTGTCCCTCTCTATATTGACAGAGGGCCCACTTCCGCTCTGATCCCCACTCCACTCGCCTTCGTGACATCCCCATCAAATCTCAACTTCCTAGGATGAACAGGAGAGAATTTAGCTCAATCAGCTGATTAGGAATGAGCCATTCGTTTGAATCGTCTCTTAATGACCCAGGGAGTCTCCCTATTAAATTCTACTTCCTAGGATGAACAAGAGAAAAGATAGTTGTATCTTTAAAAACATTTTCTAAACCAGTGATCGGGAATTTTTCGTTAGATTGAATAAATTCAAGCATTCGATTCATGTGCGACCACTCGATTCTATCTTTATTTTTAAATGTAAAAACTTTTTTTTTCAGCCCATAACGTATAGATAGACTTTGTTAATTGATGCATATCAACGAAACAATGCACTCTATCCCCTCTGGTTGAAGGATGAGGGAAACTTCCAGTTTGAGGGAAAATAGTAAAACGTGATTGCAAACCAGTGCAAATTATTTCCTAAATGGTTGGACCAGGTAATAACCAATCTATCAGACTGGAAAATCAGACACAAGCATTTCGGTTCTTATGAGGAACATTTATATTTATACCTACCTGAATAGGTACAAGAAAAACAAAACTTATTACAAAATAGGAAGAAACCTTATATTAAAAATAGTTTGTACATTTTTCATTTACAAAATTTACAGGATAATTACTATGTATATTTAGCTTAAAATCATGTCATTATCATGTACATGATTAAGATTGGTAACGTTAAGAACTTGGAATCAAAATGAAATGTTATTGCAGCACTTAGGATTTAAATGCTACGAAGGCACCAAATAAAAAGTAGCCATTTATAGATGGCTACCTTATTTGAAGATTACCAAATCACCATTGATGGTTTTCAAGCCCAAGACCGCCCTAGGGCAAATCTCAAACTAAAGTTTCGAGGTGGCCTAATCCTAATTTTCTCTTCACGAGATAGAAAACACAACCTTAACCGGAGAAATATCCGTAGCATTTCTTTTACCATAACAGTAAAATGCGTGACTTCACCGAACGGCTTGGAATTGAACAAATGGCTATAAGTTTTAAAACCTTCGAGGGATGTCAACGAGTTCAAAGTTTTATTCGCCAGTTTGTCAAACCACGTGTTGCAAGCGTCCATGGGTATTTCGTCCAGCTCTGCGAGAATCGTCTCTGCTATCCTCAACATTCTGCGAATGTCTTCAATTACGTTTCCTCTTGAATTGTGCTTACCAAAACTAAGGAGTTCCTTCTGTACCAGCTGCGAGCAATCGGTGCAACGAGTAACTTGAAACCAATTATCGATTACATTCTCTGTGAAGAATTCATGAATGTTTTCGCATATAGTGGAAACTGGAGAGAACTGGTACGAAAACACGTTGCTGAAACCTAAAGAACGCTCGACACGATTCGATGTTGTCTTCTCGATTTGCTGACGGACTCCAAGACGGCTAGATGGCTCCAATTTCATATTTTCAACAAAATTGAAGAAAGCCTCCTTGAACTCCAATGGTGTTAGCAAGGCCTTCTTTCCATCAGTCATTTCAAGCAGAGTCTGCTGAGTGCCGTCCAGAGTGAATGATTCAGTCCTAATTTCATTTACTTTATACTTATCTCCATAGAAAACCTTCTTTACCATTGCTTTCAAACTCGTAATATTGGAGAAAAGTAAAAGTAGGGGTATCTTCCTCTCTGACATCAAGATTTTGGTTCCATTTTCATAAGTTAAATTATTCAAGTAAAATATCAAATTATTGAGCTTTTGTGTAACGGGGAAGAGGTTTTTCTTAGTGAGAGCCTGCTTATCTCTGGTGTCAAATGAGTTGCACGAAGTAAACAGATCTATGACCGAATTTAGTCTTTCTAGAAACACCTCAGTCCCTGCCACGTTTTCAAAGCCTTCCAAATTCAACTGTTTCAACAATCCCAAAACGAGCAGATTGTATTTGTGGGAAGATCGAGGATCCCTCTTAATAAGGGATTTCAAATCCATCAAATCTTTAAAAACATTCTCTAAACCAGTGTTCGGGAATTTTTCGTCAGACTGAACAAATTCATGCATTTGATACATGTGCGACCACTCGATTCTATCTTTATTTTTAAATGTAAAAACTTTTTTTTCAGCCCATAACGTATAGATGGACTTTGTTAATTGATGTATATCAACGAAACAGTGCACTCTATCCCCTCTGGTTGAAGGATGAGGGAAACTTCCAGTTTGAGGAGAGTAATATTCTTCGGAAATTGCACCAAGCTCCACGAGCATATCATGTGACATAAGCGAATGATTACAAACAAGAGCGATGCATCTGGCTCCTGTTTCCCCGATTTGGTACAAATACTGAATAACCAAATTAGCTCTTACAGACGCAGAAAGGTTGTCAGCCAAACAGTAACCCAGTGGAATTCTCCACGTTCGATTCAAAGCAGTAGCAAAGAAAACTACAGCTCTCGTGGCCTCAGGTATGCAGTCGTAATCAATTGCACCGTACCCAAGATCAGTGAAGCCAAAAGCCCGCTGTCCATCCCAAGACACGTCTTGTTTTAAAGGAACTTCTTCCACTCCCAAACACACAGTCACAGTTTCTTTCTTATGAGCTTCTTCTTGGAGGATTTTGAATGCTCGATTGGAAAACCCTGGGTTTCCATTTGTGTGAGATGTCCAATCCCGAACAACGCTTTGATGAGGCAAATCGATTAACTGAGTCATAGCATGATATGCTTTACCAGAAAACGTCTGCAAAGCGACAGCCAACTGCTTTGTTTCACCTGAGTACATAATAGGTGGTTCATGTTTGTAGTTGGGACATTTGCTGAGCTTGTCTTTCTCTTTCTTTTTTAGTATAGCTTCTTTCAAGACTTGGTCGAAACATTTTTTCAAGAAATCAACTCCAGTAATACACATCACAGAACTTAGATGTTTTATGAGAATTTGTTCAAGTTCTGATGAAGTTTCTTCGCCAGTTTCAATGAGACGCTCCAGCTGTTTTATTTTTAAATCATTGAATTCACAAAGCTCAGCAGCAGACCGAATGACATTTAAACTATTCGATGAACAATAAGAGTGCACATTGTTATCTTCGTCATGATCCGGGATTTTCGAAGGGTCGACAAAGCACGTGAAAACATTGTCATCACTGGCTTCACACGCTCCAAAAACTTTCAGCAATGCGGTTTCGGTGTTATCGGTTTTTTCAGTAGGTACTACTACTGGTTGTTTGGAATTACTTTGTTCTGGTAGTTCAACAATATCAATGTCCACTTCATTGCCAATATCGTCTTCTTGAATGCCAGATGAGAAATCCTCATACATCTGTTTAGCACTTTTTAATACGTTACCCATATATTTACAACATTTTTTCTTCTCGTGTGGGAAAGGAGAAATTTTAGTTTTGTTGAACTTGTCTGTCGCAGCAGCCTCCTTATTTAACTTATCAGGTGACCATAAAGTGCATAAACGCTTTTTTACTAATGTGAAATCGCCAGGTTTATCCAAGCCCTTTTCTAAAGAGGCAGAAGAAACAGCAGTCTTTGGCTCTTTCTCACCTCTAATTTGACTTTTTGCTCCTAGATAATGCTGGCCAGAAACGGTGGGATATTTTTCGGGAGAACTGAAATCAACATACACAAAAGATTGTTGGCCATTAGCATCTTGGATGGGCATCAACACGAGTCTTTTACTATGATCATCATCTTCTTTGGATTTTTTATAAGGAGCTATATTTTCATCATCCGTTCTTCTCTTCAATTCAGAAGAGGCTTGTTGGATAGTGTTTTTGTCAAACACCTGACCCAATTTGAAAAAAACTTGATCAGATTCTGACAACTTCTTGAGTGCTAAAAAAAAAAGAAAAAAAAGACAAATGTGCAATTAATACAACAAAATAATGAATTGAGTCAACACTGATCAGAGTTATCAAATGAATAATAACATAGCAGTAATAAGTAAAAATTGATACCTTCTGTCTCATCCGAAGAAAGAGAACGTTTTTGTACAAAAGAATTCAATATAGAAGGAGTTCCTTTGAAACCTGAGACAGAAAAATTAGAAATTAAATTCTTCTAATAGAGCAAGAGGTTTAAGTTTGTGAGCTTACAAACTCAATTGAGAGCAGAAAGATGCCACAGATACAATAACTATGTATATTTCTACAACATAAAAATATTTCAACAAATTCTGAGTCAATAAATCACTTACACGGAATGTTTATTGTTGGAAGAGCTCCAAATTTCAATCGGATAGTGTTCTTTTCTTCATCAACAATAGTACAACAGCTACTGAAGTGTTTCGGACAAATTCCTAATTTTGTCCGTATATGCTGTTCACTGAAGTATTTAAATACACCTATTCTCTTAGTCCATTCATCGTACGCCTGGAAAAAAATAATAGAATATAGATAGAAAATATCATTTACGTAACTTTTGGAGGAGTTTGTAGCAAGTCGAGTGGGAGTTTTACCGCTTGCTCCTGGGCCCAACGAAATTTGACCGCTTGCTCCAGGCTGAGCAAAAGTGATGGCCGCCCTTCGGTCCCGGATGACCATTTTGCTCCCAGCCAAAAAAATTGTGAGCTATCAGCGTTACCCGGAGGACACCACGAGGAGGTTGCTCACGTTGGCCCCCCAATCGGTACCTCGTCAAATTAATAAAAACAGACCTTAACCCTTTCGCGACGGCCGCCGTATTAATACGTCAGCACAGATGTCCTCCGTATCGCCTAACGACGTATTAATACGTCGGCCATCAAGTGCTCCGTAACGCCTGCTTTCGCGTTTTCGAATTTCCCTCCACTCTCTCGATTCTCATGCCATCTATTGAGAGGCATTGTAACTAACATTTACGTCTAGTATCTAATAGAATGCGCTGTAATCAAAGACGTTGTCGAGAGTTTTTATTCACATCAAAATAGCAGGAAAAACGTTGACTTGGACACTGTTGTTTTTTGCCCGCATTCGGTCTTTGTCATAATTTTACTCATACCTGTTTCCATACTTGTACTTTCTTTTACGTTTTTATTCCTCACAGGTGGACGGATGAAGGAATTCCTAACGAAATAATAACCGGGAGTGACAGTGAGTTAGGTAGTGATGTGATTGACGTTGAAATTGAAGCTCGTTCAACAAACTTTTTGGATCAACTCAAAGACGATGGTTTTGACGATTTTCTCGATGATGGTGATCATGATACTCGGGAAATTTAAAATTCTAATATTCTTGATCTAGTTCCGAAAAGCGAAGGTGGTTCACCGTGCGTGGAGGGCCAATTATTCAGGCACGGGGGTTGGAGGGCTCCGAGGCAGCAAGGCCAGGCACGTTGCAGTGGCTGAACGACGCCCGTCGCGAAGGGGTTAATTTACAAATCATCCTGATTTAGGACCCGTCTAGTCAATTAAAAAAAACTCAGTTATTCCTCTTCATCGACTTGAGGTCGCAGTTTGAAGGCCACCCAATGCACGAATTTGTAACCAGAAATTTCCGCTTACTCGTGTCTCCGAATAAACCGCCTTACCTACTCTTGTTTCCCCATTGTCTGGTCTCGGCTCGTGGATGTTGCCACCGTTGAAGGAATGTATCTTGACGTAAACCTCCACTTGAATTTCGATTAGGACTTCAAAAAAGTTGTAAATGTTAGGGTGGGAACTGTTAAAATCTCGATTGAAAGATGCATGGAACCACTCACACGCATTGGTCGTGTACGTCACATCAGTAGATTTTTGGGCCCACAATGTCAGACGAAACAATTCGTCATCAGCGAAGTACGTGTCGTGAAGGTACTCCAAAAATTGTTGAGCAGCGGCCTCATTTTTTGGCTTTTTGAGGATCCACTGACAGAACACATCAACAACTACAATTTCACTCGGGTGACAGTATGGCATTCCGAAAGGCCTCCCCCCGACTCGTGTTTGTGTCCATCGACTGCAATTTGATGTGGACATCCTCTCGACTAACCGCATGATCCATCTTCAGATACGCTTTGCACACTTAAACTGATATCTACCGGCATGGGAGCAAAGGGTCAACCATCAAAAACAATCACCGGCACTTCCGCCAGCCAGGAGCAAACGGTAATACGGCCAGTAAAGTATGGGGGGGGGGGGGGCAAGCACTTTCGATGTTCATACATCATCATCACATGGTTGAAACAATATATAGTACCTAGATACATCGTTATTAAGAACTGTTTGGATGATGATGTCTTTACATTGAAAGCGCTTGACCCCAGTATTCGACTTGCTAGTGACGACAGACTACTCCGAAAGGTACGTAAATGATAATTTCAATATTACTACTAGAGGAAATAACTGTTTAGATCTAATAACATCCTGAGGTGTATGAGCGTGGTTGTGAGAACAATTGTTTACATAAAAGTGATCCTCCTCAATTAATTTTATAAAAATGATCGTTACCACCATTGTGACAAAGAGACGATTGAAATGATGGGCTATTAGCGAATTTTCGTAAAAAATGAAGCTACTGCATTGGCTCCAAAATTTTTAAAATAAACATTTCTACCTCCTTTGTGGGCGTGGCTCATTTTTGAGGAGGGGGTAAGGAACGTGTGTAGACGCCTTTAGCGGAAATGTGGGCTTTGAAGTAATGAGATATGAACCCCTTGGAGAGAAACATCCACAAAGGAGATTGGAAGCACTAAGCCTTGTGTTCCAAGTTCGTGATTATTTTCATATAAAAAGACAGTTTAGTTGAAATGTTTGTTTTGATTCTACCAAAAGAAGGGTTAATTACCTTAATTTATAGATTGTAAGGTAAGCTGTGAAAATATATTTTTCCCTATTTTTCGTCTACATAATATAATCATGTTCATTTCTCTCGGTAGGTAGGCCAATAATCTCTTCGTAGGGCGCAAAATCAAATTAATTCGAAAGTGATTGTTTTAGCGAATTTTTGAAGAAAATTAAGCTATTGCTCTCGCCTCAAAATTTGTAGAATGTGAATTTTTGAAAAAAATTTATGCAGAAATCCGTTTCAGGCTATTCTGAATCATATTCTGAAGTTTAACGCATTTTTTTATGTATGTATGTATGTATGTATGTATGTATGTATATATGTATGTATGTATGTATGTATGTATGTATGTATATATGTGTCATTCCAGACGATAACTGTCCGTAGAATTGTGCTAGAAACTTCAAACAAATTTTAAAATGTTAAGGACACAAAACGAAAGTTCAAGTTCGTTGGCCAGCATGATCGGATTACATCTTCGGGTTGAAATTTTCAAAAATGTAGTCAAAAATTTCAAAATAGCCTGTTTTTTGCGATTTGTTGTGCGAAATAATTTTTTTAGCATACTAACATGTGGTATATTCGGAATCAGCGTAAAATTTCCTATAAGAATATGTATCAAGTTTTCAAAAATTTCAAAGTTGAAAAATCAGTCAAAAATCGAAATAATGCCGTTCGCTAGTTGTAAAAATCGGTAATATTTGCATGAAACATTGTCCAAATTCAGATTGAACTACTCTTATGGAAGTATCCCTGTATAACCAATCCTAGAACCATGCTGTTTAAAACGTAGGTAGTAGGTGCTTGTTTAAAATTTCATTCCATGTTTGTCTATCAAAATCATAAACTAAAATTTCTCTACACGATCAATAGCGACTGAAATGTCGAAGATTTCTTAAAAAATTCGCTCATGGGGTCATGCTGCATGACTGGACTTTTTTTATGTATGTATGTATATATGTATGTATGTATGTATGTATGTGTCATTCCAGACGATAACTGTCCGTAGAATTGTGCTAGAAACTTCAAACAAATTTTAAAATGTTAAGGACACAAAACGAAAGTTCAAGTTCGTTGGCCAGCATGATCGGATTACATCTTCGGGTTGAAATTTTCAAAAATGTAGTCAAAAATTTCAAAATAGTCTGTTTTTTGCGATTTGTTGTGCGAAATAATTTTTTCAGCATACTAACATGTGGTATATTCGGAATCAGCGTAAAATTTCCTATAAGAATATGTATCAAGTTTTCAAAAATTTCAAAGTTGAAAAATCAGTCAAAAATCGAAATAATGCCGTTCGTTAGTTGTAAAAATCGGTAATATTTGCATGAAACATTGTCCAAATTCAGATTGTCTTTAAATCTACAAGATTAGTTTAATAATAATAAAGTATGAGTACCTCCTAATTATTTTTAATAATTTGATTCCACATTTGTCTATCAAAATCATAAACTAAAATTTCTCTACACGATCAATAGCGACTGAAATGTCGAAGATTTCTTCAAAAATTCGCTCATGGGGTCATGCTGCATTACTGGACTTTTTGTTTAGGTATTATTTTCAATAATGAACCTTTCTAATCGACCATTTCTAACATTACTCTTTAGTAATTCAGCGCAAACCTAGCAAAAGGGATCAGGCGAATGAAATCATTTCTCCTCAAGGTTGTATAATACTTGCGTTTTTTCTGCTTTTTTTCTCGCATTTTTAATGCTATATTGCGGGTTTGAAAATAGCAAATGAAGAACACTAGAAAAATAACTGCAAAAACAACGCATTCTGGCAGAATGCAGTTTTACTGAGTCTGTTAGGTTAGGGCTCTTAGGGGTTCTTCCAGAGAATCGTTACCTTCCCAAGGGTTACGTTCAAGAATTTTTCTTGTGTCGAGGTAAAAATTAGAAAACGTTCTAATTTTCTCAAGTTAGTTTGAAAATGTTCCGCCAGGATGCACAACGGTAGAAAAAGTTGACCTAGGAAAAAAGCACTTTTTTCTTCTTCACGTTTGTGCATTGAAAAAGTAGAAAAAATAACATAAAAAATGCTAGTGGGATACGGCTTTCAGCAAAATCGGTTAGTAAAAAAAATATCGGATTGTTTCTTGACGAAGGTTTGTTCAGGATAAACTCGTCAAAATAAAATATTAGTACCCAGAATATACTGTTATAAACCCTCTTTGTGAGTACTAGTACTATACATATTAAACGATAGTAACAAGTTGTTGTTGTAACTTTAACTGTTGTTGCAGCTCTTCCATGGGAAATGATTTTGCTACCATTTTGCTGTTTCGAAGTCATACAACTAAAATTAGATATAAGAAAAATGAATTTACCTCTCTATCGTGCATTGGAAAACTAAACAGGCTGTTTGAGTAAGTTGAACATCCATCCACACAACATCGTGACAGCATCAACTGCAACAAGAGATTTTTGTTCAACACAGTTTGCAACCAGAATCATTCAAATCGGGAATAACGTAAATCCTGTAGGGACTGTCCTGAAGTTAATTAAAATAATTTTGATGACCGCAAGTTAAATAAACAATTTTGGCGAATTTGGGAGTTCCAGTTGGGTAGCCCAGCTGAGCGCACGTGTTTTTTGCGAGCTTCTTACTCGCATTAAGTATTGATTTTGCAGGATTGTATTGTGAATTTCGTTTCAGTTTTTGTTTTTTTGTGGTTGCTCTTTGATTAACTTCTCAGCAATGACAGTTTTCATAAATTTTTAACGGGTAGATTTCTGGAAAAAGGTCATTTTTGCGAGTTTGGTTGGCCATTTGTTGTCATCCACTCTACCGAATACAACGGACAACAGAAACGATCTCATTATCCATAACGTTCTAGAAGGGAAAGAAAATATGAATATTCTCAAGAGGAAGGTAATGGGCATTTTTAGAATGGAATTAAATTGCGTTCTTGAGGATTATGAAGTTATAGGTGTAAGACGTTTAGGCACCACCCACCTTCTAGAAGTAGACCAGTTCACATTCATTTTGATAATAATTTCTCCAAATCAAAATTACGCCAGAACATTTACAAGTTCAAGGGATGCCAATTTAATACATCCGAGTTCTACGACAGACGAACACGGGAATTAAGGAAGCATCTCTTGCCCAAGTTGTTTCAAGCAAGAAAACACAGGAGGCATGCCGGATTGATAAGAGATGAACTACTGGTTGATGGAGAAAAAAAAACTTATCATTCACATGGACGAAGTACGTTGGAGGATTCTAAATTTACTGGGTAAGAAGTGGATATTAATCTGCATATTCCTCCTCCTTCCCCTCCCAACATTTCCAGAAAATAGGTCAAGAAGAAGATGAAAATCTACCAGAGATAGAACGAACATCAACAACGCTTTGGAAATTTTGGCAATGACTCGGGACTATTATTGAAATTTGGCAGTGGAGCGTAGGCATTATAGATTATGATCTATGTTAACTATGCAGTGCTAATTTATTAAACGTAAATTATGTAGACCTATACAAGTAATTATTTGTTACATCATACGTAAAAGTCTTAACTTTGTTTGTTGAGGCAGAAATGAAGGCAAGATATCATGTGCTATTTTTTAATACGTATTTAAGGAACTCCTTGTAATACCTACGGGTTATACGATAAAATTGAATTGAATTGAATTTTGGCGAATTTTCGAAGAAAATGAAGCGGAAATGTATGTACCTATGTATTATTTCAGGCGGTAACACCTTAGAATTGAGATAAAAATTCTTTCTTTCTCCAACGAATTAATTATTATAACAGGAAGGATGAGTTCGTTGACCTGCATTTTTTTTTTTTTTTTAAGCAAAATAAATTTCAGAGAATTTTTTGAATTTTTTTAGTAGAATTAAATTGGTCAAATTTAAAGAAAAAATATATATAGAAAATAAATTAGTAAAAATGGGAAAAAACGGCCAAACAACGTTGAGTTTATATTTTTAGCAGACCAAACATTTAGATTTTTACCTTTGCAAAGTTTACCAACTACATACCTACATATTAAAGTTTGAAAAATTTCGCACGAAATCCTGCTGATAAATGCACTTATTTCATTAAAATATGCATAAAAAATCCATAAAAAGTAACTTTAACACCTTGTTTAAAAATTTAAAATGATAAATTCTTTTTGCCGTATTTCAATATATTAGATTTTCTGGGATCATAAAGTGCTAAAAGTTTAAAGCAATTTAATATAAATATGAAGTTTAAAAAACCTAAACTTCGCTCATATGGTCCTGCTGCATGACTGGAACGTTTTTCATGTTCATAGAAATTTCCCGTGGCGTCCCTATTAGGAATTGTTTGATGAAGTTATAGAGAAAAATGAACTCTTATTTGAGTAACAGTAATTTTCTGTTTTTAACATGATATAAATATTTGATATTAATTCTTTTTTTAACTATTAAATTATTGTTGAATATATGTATATATATGTTTATATATATATATATATATATATATATATATATATATACATTCAGGATTGTAGAATGACCAGTCTAGTCTTGAGTTTTATGTTCTTTATTGCGACGTTTCAACCCAGGATCTGGGTCCTATTCATGCATAATTATATATTATATTGATGTACTGGAACTTCAAAGCGCTGAAATGACTTATTTTCATATACATATTCACATACGGAATATATTAATCAACACACGTTGTTGGTGAAGCCAGTCTTACAACTAACTGTTAATTAGAAATGTCGAATTTGTTCCAAATAAAATCAACTGTAACGGAAAACGACTTTATTGATCAACCGACCAATACAAATTTTCAATTTTCAGTTGATTTCAACTTGTGATTTTTTCAATAATTTTGCTCATTTGTTAGCTGTAATGTACTCCGAGATGAAGCAAAATTAATCTTATTCAAACTGGTTGTACACCATTTTTTCCAATTGACATATTTACAAAAAAGCAGTATTTTGTAGTTAGGTTTTAATTCATTTCAGGGAGATTATGCGTGTCCTAATGGGGTGCATAGTAGTAAATATAGCTCCAGTGAAAGAATCCGTTAATATTTCTAAATAAAGGTATAAACAAAGGCAAGATTCAGCTTCACAACAATTACGAGTATAACAACTCAGACAGGAAAACCAGTCTCCGTCGTGAAAGGAATCATAACCTTGCTACTGAAAGCTTCTGATCTGAAACCTCTACTTGTGGTTATCAACATTCCTGTCCACTGCGTTTGTGCGGAGCTCGACGGAACGCGGAAACGGTGTGCAAGTTTCTACCGCTGTCCGCCCCTTCCGACAACATGGCAGCCACCCTCCTCAACTGTTGTCCCAACAGCCAATCAGATTGCATTCCGTTCTTCCGCTTTCCGCGCTCGTTCCGCTCCATGTGAATCCAGCTTCAGTTCATCGCCCATGTCCAGCATCATCAGCTTTATCAGTAGGTGCGAAATCTCACTGGCTGGCTTAGGTCGTCCATTGTAACTTGGAGCGTAGCTTCAGGAGAGGATCAGAAGAGTAGGGCTGCACAGTGGTAGGTACCCTCCCCTACTAAGCGTCCAGTCCTTCTTCCTCTTAACCTCGTCCGGTTCCCTTGGCCCACCCACAACATAGCCTTAATCTAGATTCAGCATAAAAATCATGTTTAATCATGCTTAAGCCTCAATTTCACGAGATCGTTCCTAGTAAAAAATACGACCACAAAGTGTACTATTTTGATGCAATGCTAGAAGAAGATGGATTTCAGATTTTGCGGTTACAACCCTGAATACTAAGCCCTATAGAGAAAGTGTGGGTCATCGCAAAAGATTATATCGCACATCATAACGTTGAAATGAAAATCGAACGACCTGAAGCACTACTGCAAGAAAATTTTGATTTAGTGGCAACTGAACAATGGGTTAGGATATGGCAACATTAGCAAAGCAATTTAGGACGAATCCTGGAAAAATGAAGGGCTACTTGAAGTAGTAACTGATGAATTTATAATAATCAATACAGATTATTATGAATTTAATCTTCGTCTTCAGATTCTGGTAGGTAGTTCTTTAACCCCCAATAGTTCTTCTAAAGACGAAACTCTATAATACCCTCATAGATATATCTTGTATTATTTTTACAATACCTAACATCCGTTTATCCGATAGGTAATCATAACTTCATAACTTAGATGAATGTTTCGGGATTAGACACTTTTAATGTCGGGGCTCGTGTTATTCTCTTGTTTATTAGACACATCTAACCCATTCACATGCCATGTCAACACAATTTTCACACCATGGAAGAAGTCTCTTTCACTTCTCAAAGTGTAGTCTCTTCATCCATGGTTTACACCTTGCTACCGAATCTTTCTACATAACTTTTTTACTTCTACTTGTGAATGAGAGGTAAGCTACGGGGAAGTTTAATGGGTCACTTTTGTCTCATTAGAGATCTTATCCTTAATGTGATACAGTAGGAATACAATTCGACTAGCCTTTAGAGAAAAGGTTCATCAGCAATCGTCCAACAGGCTGATTTTCTTGAAAATCCTATACTCTGGTTGATGTAATATCTTGCGGACTCAATATGTTTGTCACAACTAACGGCTGAAGGCCGGATTGTATTCAAGCAAAGAAATGTTGCAACATCGAGACCAGGTTCCTGAAGGGAACTAAGTTGAGAAATCAGAAACTACTAGTACCTATCTTATTTCTTTTTAATAAACCAAGAAGTGAATGAGCTCTGATTGTTTCATTAACCTTGATCAAAAATGTCAAGAGACCGGACCGAGGTGAATTCAACAAACCATGAATCGAACGAACAACTTATAATTACGCGAAAAAGTATGCAAATCAAGACCAAATTCAACTACACAAGAAAAAAGGCAACGTTATCAAGTATAAAAGATTATAAAAGTAGCATGAGTAGTAAGCTTAAATGTAGATAAAAGAAAGGAATGCAAGGTGTTCAACTAGAAAAGAACTTAGAAATTAGCATCACTTGGATAAGTGAGGAGGAAAAAAAAGGTAGGGGGTACATTAATCAATTAAGTAAGACAACGTCTACTAAAATAAAATGTCAGTGAACAAGGAAACGATAATTGTGCTGCAGTAAACCTTCTGGATTTTGCAATAGCAAATCAACAATTTACAAGGGGAGTTTATATTGTTTAACTGAGTCTTTGTTGTACAAGTCGGAGGAGCATAATCTTAGTGAGTATAGTGACTTTACATGTTTTGACGCCAGCTGCAAAATAAAGGTCCAAGGGAGGGGGTCAGATTTATAAAAATTTAGAGCTAGGGTATGGTTCGATCATACTACAATTTAGGATCACCACGGTAATAGGCAATCTTTACCGGGTGGCTGGATGGCAGGCTCCTTTGAGACAACGGGAGGGGACGCCATCCAGGCCCCACAAGATAGGGTATTATCAGTTCGTGAGTTAGGAGGATCACTGTTTCGGGGTTGAGGAACGACGTTGGCCAATCATTACTCTTGAGTTCTAACCCTGAAGTACCAATATTTCAGTCACTCATCACAGATCACTGTGTCCCTGTGCTTATCTACTTGACGTCCTTGCTTCACTCCAAATTACCTTGCCCCACGATCCGGCGGATGGTCATACTGTTGACGGGGAATTGCCGACACTTCCGGGTAAAGCGATCCCACGTTGTTTTACAGCTTTCACACGGGAAAGTCGTTGAGGGATGGTTTCTCTTCTTGCACAATGAGCACAATACTCTGGAGGCTCCAAGGGTGTTGTTGGTGGAACGGTTCCTTGGTGGAGTAGGGGGTCAGTATGGGGGCCCTCCAGATATATTTGGAGCAGAGAGTGGGGCCTTAGTGAGAGGGTCCCAGTGCCAGGGAGAGACCTTCATAAGCATCCGGGGAGTCTGCGGCTGAACTGTGTTGGTTGGTGAACGTATTACCAAAGGAGCTACGGTTGTGGGTGGTCGCATGGCGGGTGAAATTAAGCCTGTTGGAGTTCTAGAGGTTGGGTTGTCTTGGGTGTGGTCAAAGTTGTGATGGTCGCTTCTTTGTGAGCTCCTTGTAGCTGTATGGCTTTCCTCACTGGAATCAACAGACGATAGGGCCAGACTTGGGTGGGAGTTTTCTCGATTGTGGATGTTAGTGACCATCGGCTCAATTGCATCAGGGCGGTCCTCATTAGATGTGGGTGGATCAGCGTCCATGGCCTCCTCAAGTTGTTGGTTTGGAGTAAACACATCCAACTGGGGTCCTGGGCCTGTTGTTGACTTGACTGAAGTGTTGAGGCTGTACATAGCCCCAATCTGCTGTTCCATTACAATCATTTGGCAGCGTAAGGACTCTAACTCTGAGGGTATTCCACTGGTCTGGGAAGTGCTTCCGAATTGGGAGTCCCCTGTATCAGACTACGTGCCAGCTCCTCCAGGCAGTCCAGCACAATACCTTGTTGGACAGGCATTTGTTCGAAAAAGCTTGCAAGTTGTTTCAATGTCACCAAGCCGTGCGAAGTTTGTTGCAACCATTCCGCCCCTCCGGGTTCTACGTTGCTATTTTCCCATGAAGGGGCTCGTGGTTGAGGTACGGACATACTCGAATGTGCTGATGTGGTGTTTTGATTTGAATGTCCCAAAGTGTTCTTGGCTATCTTGTTCAGGATCCCCTACAACAGAACAATCGGCTCGATATAACCTCAGCAACGACATTTCCTATCGCATCTCACATCAATCAACAAGGGAATTTAATTTAGTTTTGATTGACCTAGAGACCTCAAGGTTTTATTGGTGTGATTGACCTAGAGACCTCAAGGTTTTATTGGTGTAATGGGGTGCAAACTCAGGTCTGTTCCTCACTCGATTAATCAGAACAAGAAGACAGAACTTTTCAAACAACAGGAGAGGGAGAGGTTGGGTATGCAAAATGAAAGATAGAATTAGTCATACAACGCAAACAAAAAATGTTTATTTATATTTTATTTATTAATTTTTTTTTTCGATACTCATGGAGTTTAATTAACTTATGGAACAGAATTGAATTCATTTATTTATTTTATTTTTTATTTTTTGAGACTTTTGGAGTTTAATTAATTGATGGAACAGATTTGAATTTACTTAATTTTCACTGGGCTTGACCCTTGTGTAGCTTGGCGTGATTGAGGCTTTGTCGATGGGGTCTAAGTTCATAAGGTCGAGCAGGTGTCCCTGTCAGAACCAGGATCCGAATGGTAGGTTCTCCTAGTGTCCTTGTGGCTGGTGTCTCACGAGGTGGGTATGGCTTTCTGATCCCTCTGGTGTTTGGGTCCTCCTCTGTCGAGTTTGCCCCCATGATCACCCACGTATCCTCGCTTTGCATGGTCTCGATTGGCTAGCTGGTCGTGGCTTCATCCAGGATCCCATCCACAAAGGCTGGTTTCAAGCGGCTCAGATGATAGCAGGTGACTTTTCCCAAGGCATCTCTGACTTCGTAATTGACGTCAGTCAACTTTCAGATCATGACCTCCAGGGATTCCAAAACTTTTGGATGACTCCCGGAGGTGCAATGAGCTGGTGGATCTACACATACTGCCCCACGCAGAACTCGCATTGATATCTTTGTTATTAATAACCTGTTTGCGAGCATGCCTCTCTTAACTGTCGCTTTACTTCCGTTCTAATGTGTGTCAATTTGAGCTTTTGTTTTTTTTGGTGTTATGAGTGATTCAGTGTCGACTGCAAGCTCACTGATGTATGGAGGTTTTGGTTCTAGACCGAATACAAGCTGGTATGGATAATAGCCCGTGCTACAGTGGGGAAGCTACGATAGGCTGCCAAAGCTAGGGGGTGCAGACTCCCAGTTCCATCTAGGCCTTTAGTTTTGCTACGATGTTTGGTCTGATGAGAGTTCTCACTCACTCTGTTGGCTTGGGGGTGCGAGGATGAGGTATGTATCCGCCCGATGTGCCATTTCTTGCAGAGCTCGTTGAAGACACTAGATACAAAAAATGCCATGCCCTGATCGGAGACCAGCCCCTCCAGGTCTCAGGGAGCTCTGTGAGTGGTAAGTGGCGGGTTGTTAGTACCCTTGCCGTCATTGATGCAGTGCAGTCATTTGTCATATACACCTCTGCATATTCAGAGAATCGGTCTATAATCGTGAGGATATATTTGGTGCCACCTCATCCCCCCACCCCACCACTAGCAGCTCACGCTCGGTTGTGGAGGACGTGACTCGGGATCGTTCAGCGTAAGACTCATGTAAGCAATCGGATTCTCCACTAAACTGGCTCCCATGGCGGTGCCTGAGGCGTGTTGATAAGATGAAAGTCTTGTTAAAATCTGGGTAAGTGATCACCAGTCGTGTTGTTAGGGCCTCTTTGAGATTTTTGAAGGCTTGGTGTTGAGCTATTTCCCAGAGGAAGTCCTGGTTTTTCCGGAGAAGTCTCGTCAATGGGGCCCCCCATTTTCAAATATTTTGCAATAAAATGCCGATAAAACCCGGCCAAACCCAAGAAGAAACGTAGTTCTCACACGTTCTTGGGACGGAGTAACTCCCAATTGTCTCTCAATCGTTTCTGGCTCCATCTCGACCCCTCGGATGTGACGATTTGTTCCTAGTAGTTAACTATAGCTTTCAAGAAGAAGTATTTCTTCAGGTTGAGTCAGAAGCTGTTTTCCTTGAACCTCTGCATGACAGATTGTAGTAATTCAATGTGAGACTGTAGGTTGTCTGTGAATATATCATCCAAGTAAATCAGGGTCTCATTGCCATCAAGCAAGTCATTCATAGCCACTTGAAACGTGGCCAGGGCATTCTTAAGCCCAAAGGGAATTCTGGCCTATTCAAAGTGCCTATTTAGTGCATGTCATTAGAGCAAATGGAGGTTCCTGATGAGGCATTACTTGGCTAGTTTTTAGTCCCTTCATCCCAGATGGCTTGGTTGACGGAATATCTGTTGTTCTAGCTCTTCAGGTGTAGTTGGAATGCCCCAAAACTCTGTTGGTAGTTCTGCGATGGTCGAAACAGATGGTGTTAATGCAGTTCAGACTGCGGCATCAGGTATTGACAATTGGATGCTTTTGTTGACCCTCCTGGCGCTATAGCCAATGGTCGTTTGCGATGACGGCGAGGTTGGCACTTAATTTGATGGTGGGGAGAGGGTGAGTGCAGCCTTTTTGGCGTTCAGTTAGAACCGAATGTCTGTTCGGATACCAAGAGGCAATTTGCACAGAAAGTCCGGGCCGGGCCATTGGAAAACAGATGGCATGGGTGGAACTCATTCGATTTATGGTGGTAGGGAACCCCTGTACCCCTTTCATGGGCAAACTCTGTCTGTCCACACCCCATAACTTGGCATCTTTCTTAAAGCACTCAGCTTCCAGATGGCCACACGATCCGCAGAAGTTGCAGAACAATGCTGCATACAGGCTATGAGGATAATTCTCTAGAAAGTGGGAAAGATCTCTGTAGTACATACATGGAAGGGCTGTTATGGTGGATGGTAGTTTTTTGGGGACTGGTATCAGTAGCGGAGGGTTGCCTGGGGTCGCCAAGGTAGGAGAAAACTGGGGTTGATTCCTAGCTCATTGAGGGCAATTGATTGCAAAATGCCCGGGTTCTTCACAGGCATAACATTTCTTGGGCTCCAGTGGCTTTGGGCCGTTGATAGCAGAAATGTCCCATCTGAGGTCTTCATCTGGACCCTCCCGAGTAAAGTCCTCCCATTCCTCGGCATGCTCCAAAGTTTTCTCGAGAGTCCCGGGTGGGTAGATACGGGTTGAGCCCCTTGTCCATGGATGAAAGTGCTGAGGATCTTGGTTCGAATCCACTCTCGTCTTTGGGCGTCATCAAGAGTTGTCTCTGCTTACACCACCAACCGACCTGTTGACATTAATCTCTCAGCAAATTTTCAGACGGATTCTTCTGGTTACTCCCAACTTCGTTCTGCTCCGAATCCAATGCGCTCTGAATTTGATCTGACGACAATTTTTGAGTAGCGATTTGGCGAATTACCCTGTCGTAGAATGACTGTTTTCCTGGGTATGCAATTTAATTTTTTTCGTCACAATAAGGAAAGTCAAAAATGGGTAAGACAAAAATAGTGATTTTTGTTCAGATCAGAGTTGACCTAATATCCCACCGCTGCCACCAAAAGATGTGATGGGTTGCTTTTGACTCGTTAGGGATCTTATCCATAAAGTGACACAGTAATAGTACAATTTAACTTACCGTTAGAGGAAAGGTTCATCAGCAATCATCCAACAGGTTGATTTCCTTGAAAATTCTATACTGGTTGATGTAATATCTTACTAACGATTCTTTATTTGGACAGTTCAAATTATAACACTACTTTATAGAACAGGCCTTTCTGTCCTTAAATTGTTTTTTTATTAATATCCAATGTTTCTCCCCAGGAACAGGGGCTTCTTCAGAGAGACAAAAATTAAATTCAAAGTTGTAAAATAAATATTTACTGTTTTATTTTTGTGATAAAAAATCGAATTCAAAGTTATCAGTTTGTGAAACCAATTTTAGGACAGAATGGCCTTTTTGTAAAGGCTTGTAACGTTTTACTGACTCAACATATTTGTCAGAGCTAATGACTGAAGGATTGCATTCAAGCAAAGAAATGTTGCAATGTTGAACGTTGAAATGCAGTAAGCTTAAATGTAGATAAAGGTGTTCAACTAAAAAAGAACTTAGAAATTAGCATTACTTGGGAAAAAATGGGAAAAAGGTAAGGGGAAACAGAGGGGGGGGGGAGGAGAGAGAGAGAGAGAGAGAGAGAGAGAGAGAGAGAGAGAGAGAGAGAGAGAGAGAGAGAGAGAGAGAGAGAGAGAGAGAGAGAGAGAGAACATACTATAGCATAGGTAGGCACTGGAAATGAATAAATTTAAAAAATTTCATAATTTTAGAAGCCATTGAAATTAACTAGACTTGACTAAGAAAATTGACTAGAATGTTATAAAAGGTTTCAATACAGAAATGACGGAAGAATTGATGACTGGCGGGATCTACGACGTAATTTCGGCGTCGTATTAACCGAAGTCACTACACGACGTAATTCCAATGTGGAATCCAACACAACAGGGGGAACGCGTTCGGGTCAATGGCGATGAGCGTCCTTTAGGTACGGATCCGGAATTTCGCGATCTGGAACTGTGCTCAGCATCGAGATCACTAATTCCCGGGTTGACGGTACCAATGAATAATATAGAAGAAAAAAATACACAAAATAACGGAATCCTGGTTCACTTTAATGACTGTAAGGCGGGATCAGAAACATAATAGCGGGAGAGCCATTTGGCTCGTACGGGAGGCGGAATTAGACTGATATTCATTTGCCTTCGTCGTCCGCAGGACGCGAAAGGCGCTAGTGATCAATGCAGTGCTTACAAAATATAAAGTTCTCGTACAATTTACAATTAATACTTCACAATTTCACTGCACCTTCGGGAGCTCAAATCGTATATTATTACGGGATGATCGGGAAAAACTACATATTATCAGAGTTCCATCATTAAATACATAAAAAGCGGGATAAAAACATTGAACGACTTATGCGCTCTGTCGGGAAGACAACATGCCAACTCCATTTCAAGCACTGGCGGGAGAATTCGAATTTTGGTCAGGGCCAAACAGGGTGGCTCGATGTCAATAGCTGATGGCGGGTTCCTTTGATACAACTTTTTGCTATCTGAGCACAAGGGAGGAGGGGGGGGGGGGGGTCGTACACTTGCACTGGGAAAGAGTATTATCAGTTCAAGTGTTGGGATCACTGTTTCGGGGTTGAGGAACGACGCTGGTCAATCAGTCCCCCTGAGTTCTCACCCTGAAGTACCAATATTTCAGTCACTACAGGTCAGGACACTATTCCAAATCACCACGCTCCACTCCGAATTACCTTGCCCCACGAGGTTACGGTGTCTCAGGCAACTATTCGCTCTTGAGTAGGGCTAAGGATGACTATCCCAGCCGCAAAAGGGCTCTTTTTACTTCCCCTCCTGACAATCCTCCATCTTGTCATACCTCACTCTCCCCCAGTTGATAACTGGCACTCTTGTGCCCTTTCCCGCCATAGCTGGTGGTGGTCCTTTTGGATGGACAAACGGTTTTAGGGGTTGGGTTGGCCATTGTTGGGTGCGGCCCTTAGCAGAGTTGGGGGTAATTGTAATCATAATTACAATTACAATCATAAAGTTTCAAGGTTGAGATTATAAATACGATTATAATCACAAATCCTGGAGATAAGATTAGGATTACACTAATGATTACGATTATGATTTCATTGGTTTTAAGTTTTTCTGTAATTATATTCGTAATCACAACTTTTTTTTTTTGCGATTATGACTGTAATAATCAAGTTTTTAATGTGATTTTGGCCTAACAACTGATGTTCCCTATAATTAAGTTACCGCAGGTTTTTCCCTTTAGTTACAGTCATAATCATAATTTGCCATGTGATTACAGCCCTAATCTTAGTTTTTTTTTTTTTTTTTTTTTAATGATTAAAGCCCTAATCTTAGTTTTTTAATGATTACTGCCATAATCATAGTTGTCCTGCGAATACAATCGTAATCACACAATTGTAATTACAATTTTATTCACAAAAAAGTTGTGATTACGGGTATACTCGTAATTTTGAATGTAATCATAATCGTAATCATATCTCCAGGTTCTGTGATTATAATCGTAATTGTAATCACAACTATAAAACCCTATGATTGTAATCATAATTGCAATTACTATTACGATTACAGCTGCCACGAACACTTTTGCCGGACAGTGTGGAGAAATACGACAAGTTACAGTGTGAGACCTCTACTGACTAGGGGTCAGACCGTTTCGAGTGCACCGGTACAAGCATCGGATCCGCAGTGGGATCGGAACAGATGCCATTTTCACCGATCCACACGGATCAAAACGAAATCGCTGTAACCGTACCAATGGTTTTTATTTCAGCGAATTTTCGAAGAAAATAAAGCTATTGCAACGGCTCCAAATATTCTAAAATCGAAATTTTCTTCATTGAAATCTGTTTTGAGACATTCTGAAACGAACCCTAGAGCACATATATGTGAGTGCGTGTGTGTGTATCATTCCACATGATAACTTTCCTTAGGATTGAGATGAAAATTCCGTTCTTGCGCCAAAAAAAATCAAGCTTTCCAAACGAAAGGATGAGTTCGTTGGCCAGCACTTTTTGAGCAAAATAAGTTGGTCAACTTTCAAAAAATGTACACAAAATACAATAAAAAGTTCCAGTCATGCAGCATGACCGTATGAGCGAATTTTCATAAATAGTCGTATTACATTTATGTTAAATTCTGTTGAAATTTGAGCACTTTGGGGACAAATAAAAATTTTATTATACATTTTATAGCAAACTAACTTTTTGTCAGTAATATTCCAATGAACAAACGATTTTGTGGATTTTTACAATTTTTTCAAGTGTTCCTATCGATTTTTAGCTTATTTTAATGAAATTTAAGTACATTTTTCAGTACGATTTTGTGCTTAAATTTTTAAATGTCCTAGTTCATGTTCGATTAATTTTTTTCGAGTAGCATTCTGCTAAAAATAAAAATTTGTTAATTTTTAACGGTTTTTTGCCTTTTTTAGTGATTTTTTAAGTAAATTTTTTGAAATTTGACCAATTTAATGTACTCAAAAAGTGTTGTCCAACGAACTCATCCTTTCTTTTGAAATGCTTGATTTTTTGGCGAAAGAACGAAGTTTTTATCTCAATTCTATCGAGAGTTATCGTCTGGAATGACACATACTTATATATATATATATATATATATATATATATATATATATACATATATATATATATATATATATATATATATATATATATATATATATATATATATATATACATATGAAAAAGCGTTAAAATCCAGGAATCGTTTCAGAATGCCTCAAAACAGATTTCGATTAAGAAAATTTTTGAAAATTTTTATTTTAAAATTTTTGGAGCCATTGCAATAGCTTTATTTTCTAAGAAAATTCGCTAAAACTGCAAAAAAAAGATACATCAAAAACCTCTTTTTGGATACCACATTATTATTTAGAATACGTTTTTTTGGGATAAAATTAATAGTCAACAATTTCCTTGCACTCCAAAAGCTAAAATTTCAAAACATGACTGGACCTTTTTTTATAGATTTTTCCGCAAATAATAATGAAATGAAGAAAAAAAATTAATGACCTAAGTAAGCCGTTGATAATTTTGGTTTGACTGAAATTCTGCTGAAAACGTATAAATATAACAATTTTTAGTAGTTTTAGCCACTTTTATTAATTTTTGTGCTGGTCAACGAACTCATCCTTTCATTTGGAAAGCTTGATTTTTTAGCACAAGAACGGGAATTTTATCTCAACCCTAATAAATAAATAAATAAGGGTCATTTCACGCGAACGGCCAAACTTTTTTTTTCGATATTTTTTAAAAGTCCCGATTTTCTAGTATGCTGTACCCATTGGTAATACAAGCTAGGGGCCAAATTTTCAGACCCCATCTTTGCCCAGCCTTCTCTCTACAACTGTCCGAAGTTTAGGGATGTGCGCCAAAAACTAAATTTTGTTTCAATTGCTCAACCGTTTTTGTGCCCAAAAAAATACGTAAGGTAGCCAATTCTTATTGTAAATCGTCTGCTCTTTCTGGTAGTCATGTCTAAATGTACAAAAAACGTAAGCTTCCTCATGAAAACTCGAAATAAAAATTTCTTTTTCACATTTCATCACTTTCGCATTTTTTGAAAAAAAAAAAATGTTTCATCTTAAATCATACCTACAAGTATGTAGAATACGAGGTTAAGAGGACGTAATGGGCCGACAAACGGTTTGTCGCCAGCGCTACTTAATGTACTGCCTAAATAAAATAAAAATTGAGTTTTCATTATAAAGTCCCCAGTTTATCAAATTTGCTTAGAACTACTTCACATTTGTTTTGGCGGTACATTAAGTACCGCAGGCGTTAAACCGTTTGTCGGTCCATTACGTCCTCTTAACCTCGTATTCTACATACTAGTAGGAATGATTTAAGATCAAAAAATTTTTTTTCAAAAACGAAATTGATGAAATGTGAAAAAGAAATTTTCTATTTTGAGTTTTCATGGGGAAGCTTACGGTTTTTGGGAGTTCAGGCCGTACATGAAGTACCACTGGCGACAAACCGTTCGTCGGCCCATTACGTCTTCTTAACTTCGTATTCTACATACTGATAGGTATGATTTAAGATCAAAAATTTTTTTTTCAAAAAATGCGAAATGGATGAAATGTGAAAAAGAAGTTTTTATTTTGAGTTTTCATGAGGAAGCTTAAGTTTTGTGTAAATTTAGACATGACTACCAGAAAGAGCAGACGATTTACCATAAGAATTGGCCACCTTACTTATTTTTTTGGGCACAATAACGGTTGAGCAATTAAAACAAAAGTTACTGTTTGGCGCACATCCCTAAACTTCGGACAGTTGTAGAGAAAAGGCTGGGCAAAGATGGGGTCTGAAAATTTGGCTCCTAGCTTGTATTACCAATGGGTATAGCATACTAGAAAATCGGGACTTTTAAAAAATATCGAAAAAAAAGTTTGGCCGTTCGCGTGAAATGACCCATAAATAAATAAATATATATATATGTATATATATATATATATATATATATATATATATATATATATATATAATTCATATATATGAGAGGAAGAAAAAGCACAAACTTCAGGAATCGTTTCAGAATGCCTCAATTCAAAATGGATTTCAATGAAGAATTTTTTCAAAAATTGTTATTTTAAAATTTTCCGAGCCATTACATTAGCTTTTCATTAGCCCTACAAAAATTTAGATAAAAAAATAAAATAAAAAAAAAATAAAAAATTTATTCAGCTCAAATTTGTCACTTCGCCCGTTTTTAAAAACTTTTTGGTTAACCCTAGCATAGTCATTAGCGTTTTGAAACGCTGAGTCGGCTTGCTTAAGCACCTTTGCATTTTCGACAAAAAGTTCAGTAGTAAATAAAAGTTTATCAGAAACAAACTGTTGAACTAAACTGACAGAATCATTAAGAAGAATAAAAAGTAAATGAAAACTTCAATGAAAAGGGGTTTTCTTACATTTCTGGAGTTCAGAGAGCGCTGCTCAGCACCGATCGGACAGTAGTCATTTGTGACAGGATTTAGGGGGCCATAAGGGAACAAAGGATTTGCATTCCTGACCAATGAGCGTGTGGGGCCAAAGTACGCGTCTGCAGGAAAATGGTATTGGCACAGATATCTAGCTTGGCCAGTTTTGGTGCCTCCTACCAAATCAATCCACAGTTGACGTCTGAAATTTGACACAGCATTAATATTATTTCGAAAAACTTCTAATGAAATTCATAGAACTTGACTTACTTATTTGGTGCTGTTGTGAGCATAGTGGGATAAAACCATGGTAAGCTTTGATAAACTAAAGATGCCTAAATATGTGATTTGAGCACTCACTTTTTCTCAAGAACTGGAGAAGAGCTGTGCCTTCCAGGAAATCTGAAAAACTTAATTCGGGGGTTACTTTTGATCGTGGATGGACAGCCGACTGCATCACACTGTCTATAGGCAGTGCTTATCTGGAAAAAGAGGGAAAACTAAAAAAAATACTTATAATTGAGATCGTGTGAGATATTTGGAACATCTGGTACGTAACACTGCAGCTGATGAATCAACTAGTTAACCTACTCATTTACTCTTTTCATTGTGCTGAATTAATGAAATTGTCAGGTATTGGGTGGATGTGCCTCTAGACAACACCTATCACCTCGATCTAATGGACCAAATTCAAACATAAATAGAGTACATTTTTGATCCCCAGCCTACTACTAAAAGTGATAAAAAATGCTTAGCTACCCCAGTAGCCTCGGAAGCGAAATAGTGTGGCATGGTTTGGGGGGGACCTGGCCTTGCCAACAGATGGTTAATAGCAAAAGTTTATAACAAACTATAAAATAAGCAGCTCCTCAAGTGTATGCACTACACACTTCAAGTTACTTTTCGACTTGCACATATTTGTCTACCTCCTAAGGCCTTTTGTTCTAAGTAGGTGACTCGGTGGACATAATCTACCTTAGACTGTCGTTGTCTGAAACCAAATTGATGAGCTGGGATCAAATTTGTATTTGTTATTATTGAAAAAAGCCGCTTAAGAAGCAATTTTTCGAATAGTTACGCGCAGAATGTGCGCCAATTGAGAAATATCAGTTTTGAAAATATTCAATAGCCACATATAATGCACGATTTTGGGGTATCTTTTCAGCTGAATTACGAGTTGATGTTCTTTTACACTTTCCCAAATTTCGCAATTTTTGCACATTCGCAGCACAAAATTTGATAAACACCGAAAAAAAAAAAAAAAAAAAAAAAAATCGTCATGCAGCATGACCCCATGAGCGAATTTTTGAAGAAATCTTCGACATTTCAGTCGCTATTGATCGTGTAGAGAAATTTTAGTTTATGATTTTGATAGACAAACATGGAATCAAATTATTAAAAATATAATTTCATGGCTGATATTTTCTAAGCCACAGTCAGTATTAAAGCTACATCAAGTTGAGCGTAAAACATTAAAGAGAGCGACCGAGAGAATCGGAGGATGGAATATTTCACAGAGTATACTCATCAGTTGTGATAACTTTTTTTTTTTAAATTTAACAACCACCTACTACCTACGTTTTAAACAGCATGGTTCTAATGGTTCTAGGATTGAGTAGTTCAATCTGAATTTGGACAATGTTTCAATATTACCGAGTTTTACATCTAGCGAACGGCATTATTTCGATTTTTGATTGATTTTTCAACTTTGAAATTTTTGAAAACTTGATACATATTCTTATAGGAAATTTTACGCTGATTCCGAATATACTACATGTTAGTATGCTGAAAAAATTATTTCGCACAACAAATCGCAAAAAACAGGCTATTTTGAAATTTTTGACTACATTTTTGAAAATTTCAACCCGAAGATGTAATCCGATCATGCTGGCCAACGAACTTGAACTTTCGTTTTGTGTCCTTAACATTTTAAAATTTGTTTGAAGTTTCTAGCACAATTCTACGGACAGTTATCGTCTGGAATGACACATACATACATACATACATACATACATATATATATATATATATATATATATATATATATATATATATATATATATATATATATATATATATATATATATATTTTACAGAACTCCCCTCAAAGGCGGAGGGGGCACACCATTAAATTAAAAATAAACAAATAAAATAAAAAGTGGGGAGGAAGCCCAGGCTTACCCGGCTTCGGTTCTAGGGATAAGGGATGTTGCAGGATGAGGAGGAAGAATAGGATGAAAGGAAGTCCCCCTATAAAATGACCACCAGTTCAAGTAAGAACCCCTCAGGACGCGGGTGGTGATACCACGGAGCACTCTTGCTGAGATACCCAACTCGAGTAACTCTGTGGCGCTTTTCCCGCACCACACCCCGCGCCATGACACGGTCGCGGCAATGACCTTGATGTTATTAGGTGCCACTCCTTTTAGTTCAGATATCGCTTGGCGCAGATCATTTCTATCATATTTACTTTTCTTAGCCCGCCAGGTCTGCTCCATGTCCACGCTGCCACTGACAACCTGGACATCCAGGATTATGGCAGACCCATCGGGCTTGATCGCAACGATATCTGGCTTCTTGCCCCGGTCACTCGGCATGTGGTATAGTCTCTCCCTTTCGACATCCCAACCGCTAGATGACACATCTATACACATATCACACATACATACATACATACATACATACATACATAAAAAATGCGTTAAACTTCAGAATAGCCTGAAACGGATTTCTGCATAAATTTTTTTCAAAAATTCACATTCTACAAATTTTGAGGCGAGAGCAATAGCTTAATTTTCTTCAAAAATTCGCTAAAAGAAAGAATTTCAGTACGTACTTTGTGCTGTGTGAAAACGAGCGGGAAAATGTGAAATTCCGGCTTTTTTTCGAAGTTTGTATTGCGAACATCAATAAAAAGAACATCATCACGTAATTCAGCGTAGAAAAATACCCCAAAATCATGTATCATACTATGTGGCAATCGAATATCTTCAAAAACTCTATATTTAACAAATGGAGTTTCTGCGCGTAATAGCGCCTAATTTCGAGCACTCAAAAAATCGAGTGATGGTTGATTTTTCCATGAAATTGTATGTAGATGTTGAATCTGCATTAAAAAAATGCAGGTTCAGCTGTCATAATCATATGTTCTTGTAATTTTATCAGTTACACATTTTCACGATAAATGTTCATTCTCAATGGATGTTATGTTATGGATGGATGTTCCTAGGATAAGTGCTTAATTAAATTTCAATTCTATTTTGCTGAGATAGAATCAAATGTCGTTTAAAGAAAATCGTTTTCATGTATGTACTAACTTTTTGAACTTGGAACGCCAAGTAGATCGACGAATATAAAGATAAAGATTAGATTTGATAATTGTTGACATTAATTTCGTTGCCCGTCTTGATTATGTTTTAGGCGGTCGTTATCAACGAGATGGTGGCGGTAGCATAAGTTGCCACCACAGGACGGTAACGTAGTAGGTAGTTGGGTTTCTCTTTACTATCGATGACGAGAACTGTTTTGCTTCGAAGTTATAGCGGAAGAATTGTTTTCACTTTTGAGAGGGGGAAAAATAGAAGACGCTTGATTACAGCTGATCGCTGTAACGCTGATTTTGGAGACCATGCAACGCCACTGGCCTGAATGTACCTACTTCTAGATTGGGGCTATCTAAGCCACAATAGCCCCCTAGCAACAATATAAACTTGTAATGGTAAAACTTGTAAAATATTTTTGTGAAACAGTTCATACTCACTTCATCATTGTCATCTCCAGTATTGTTTGGAATCGTTACAATCAGGCCACCATTATTCAAGTTCTTAGCGACAGCTATGGAAGAAACATTGTAAGCTCCTGTAATATTATCATACTGGCTGATGATTGAACCTAAAGATTCAATATTATGATTTTGACCGGTTCGTGAAGTACAATTTTGCTGACCAGTTTGCGAATCATCTTCTGAAATTCCAAGGATCTGGTCAACATCTGGACTGGCTGGAGGGCTTCCAAAAATATCTTCTTCCACGGGAGAATAGTCTTCAGTCAGAGGATTGAGTGGTCCAGTTTTGTATGAGGGGACCGGCCGGTGTTCCAAGTATTGACGTTTGAAATCACAAAATTGTGTTACGTCAAAGTGACGACCGCATAGATACCTCGGGTTTTCCACATCACCAGCTATCCTGCACCAGTCCCTGTACCTATTGAACAAAGAAACAGAGTGAAGCGGTCAATTTCCGCTTTGTGATAGTAAACAAAATAAACTATGCCTTGGAAAATTCGAAATTTTAAGTGAAAACAAAAACGATCTTTGAGTTAATCTTTGAGACCGATTTAATCAAAACCTTTCGACTGTGAGAGTTTCCCTTGAAAATAACACTTCAGACAATTTTGCAGTCCGACATTAGCGGACTACAGTCCATGGCCTTCTAAATCGCAGTTCGATTTCTGTCGACAGTGCGACGGATTGTTGGAACACTTTGCTGTCAGCATTTATTTGGCATGACACGACCCCATATCGTGTTATTACTGTAACACGACTAAATTTTGTTATCACTGTGGATCTATTAGGAATTGAGGAACTCCAAAGCAGTAACCGAATTATTAATATACGTAGAAGTATTAATTCCAACCACAAAAATGTAGACTATATTGCAAATAAGACTGATCCTTACTTGAAAATGAAAATTTTTGAAGGAGCAGGTTACCCGAGAGGTTTCAAATCAGACAGGTTTCCAATCTAACAACATCCTGACCGCACTTCTCGGAACAGTCAACTTCTGTTCGACCGTAGTCCAACTTATTGTTGAAATATCCATTGACAGAAGCTGTCAGACATTTTGGCGTGATGGAACAGCAGTCAAGGCTACTGAGAATGAGGCTGTGTGTCTTTTTTGTTGAAAGACATCTTCTAATGGAATGAACTTTACATTCAAAGGAACAGTCACTTCACATAGTTTTATACGACCAAAAGTTAAATTAAAATTCACAATGTTACAAAGATATATCTAATTGCTTTCATATAAGCCAGTTAAGTACCAACAAATTGAAAAAATGAAGGCAGTTTTTTAATGAATGTAGAAGTACCTGTCAAAATATCGTATCCTGAAATTTAGGAGGAACTAACCTTGAATCACTCTCTGGTGGGAACGGAGCAAATACAACATCTGGGTTTGACTCAAGACTGAGCCCACAGTTGAGAGCACTGCAGCGCACAGGTTCTGTGTCCTACAAATTCATTACAATCACACAGCTAATAAGCAATAATTTAAAAGTTTAGACTTAAATTGGTTGGTTCACCTGTTAGTACCAGAATTTTGACAAGGGATCCCAGCGTTAGTCAGTAACCAGGGACTACAAAAACAGTGGTACTGTCAAGTGTACTGAGGCAAATCAATTTGTTTTAACCCTTCTCATACTGTGGGAGGAGCAAGTAGATACAATTTAATGATGCAAAACGAGAAACTTCAATCAAATATTGATCTCATCCTTTTACTAGCAAGAATTCATAATAAAAACGAAGTTAATAGTAATAACATGGTAGAACACGACACGTACATTATGTACCGTTCTTTCTTCAAATGTCAATTAATTTGTACGATTAAAATAATAATTCTGTTTAGCTGACACACTAATCAGTGTAGAAGAGGAATCGTGTGGTGTAGAGCCGGATTTAGGTCCACTATTTATAAGCCTTGGAGAGCCACGGTGTGTGACCACCTCTTGGTAGAGGGAGACGGTCATTTACCTCGGTCTCCAGGGCCGCCTGCAGGTAAATCAGGCTGGAAAACGTGTTTATTGGAAAATATTTACAAATTGTTGGTTGACGCACAACACTACCCAAAGAAGAAAGCTACGTTTCAGGCACAAAGAGGGACACAAAATGAATTAAACCTACTGGACAGATAAGAGTCCTACAACTACGAGTATCAGCACTGACCTCAAAAGGACTATAGTCCTTTGTTATTGGATTCAAAGGACCAGTAGGATATGAGGGGTTAGCACGGCGCAGAAGCCTCCTTCTGTCAGGACGAGTGAAATCCTTGGTTCTGAAGTGTCTAACGCACAAGAACCCTCCCATGCTGTGTTTTTCTTTTCCCTGACAAGCTATGTCACACCAAATTTTGATCCTAAGAAAGAGAGAACAAGGCACAATATATAGTAAATATTGAATTGAAACATTAAGTATTGTAGCTTGACTTAATTTAATTGGTACTTTTGCATTGTTACTTTGCAATTTGATGATGACAGCGAACAAAGATTAGGGGTGGAATTCATAGTCGCTTTTAAACGTTAAGGCCTCCTCAAGATGGGTTGATGAGAATTTCAACCCAGTGGTATTCAGAATCGCTAAAGTAAAGGTATATCTACACTTGTGCGCTTTCGTCTTTTAATTTTCAACTTGCGTCTCTCAACTTGCCTCATGGGGCATGCCTCCCAGGCATGCGATTCCTGTCCACATTTGCACGTCAGTTTCCTTTCAACCTCCTTTCGCGATGGAGTCAGCAGACGATGCATGTTTGCTACTTTCAATAAGTGCGGCATTCGCGGTGATTGAAAAAGCAAGAAAAAAAGAAAACGCGGGGGAAGAAGCAATCCATGTGGATGAGTGACTATTTGAAAACTCGGGACTACAAGATTTTGAAAGAAGTGAATGCAGATGATGTTTTGTTCAAAAACTTCACTCGACTGTCGAAGGATAACTTTCATTCATTGTTAAATCTGACTCAGAACAAAATTGAAAAAAAGGACACACGTTTCCGTAAAGCTATACCTCCAGAATATAGGCTGGAAATCACGCTGAGGTTTTTGACCAGTGGTGATTCGATCCAGTCTCTTTTCTATCTATTCAAAGTGTCCAAACAGAGTATATCAGAAATGATACCCATAGTTTTGAAAGCCATAGTTGAAGCTCTACAGGATTACATCAAGGTAAGTGCGAGTGATTTTCTATAATCCTCGATGAACTCAAGCGTTTCCTCTGCGGTATTATTTAAATCCGTTGTGACAGACATCATACAATATATTAACAAACTTGAAGACGGCACTTTTCCCCACGAAAACTCACGCGAAATGAACGGTTTGACGCAAAGAATTCCAACCCATGCGGTTGGGCGTGTGCTGCCCCTTTCGCTACGTTCAACACCCCCGTTCATCTCAGAAGAGGCATGCGCCTTGGTCTTCATCACGTGCGTCACACCTTGCGCCATGACGCATGCTTCATGACGCACGAAAGTTGAACAAGTATAGACACACCTTAAGGCGGACCTTCACACTTGAGCTGAGGTAAGCCTTGAGGTGGGTTCCTGTCTCCTCAGCCTATTCAAAGTGGTCACATCTGCAAGGCCTCCAAAGCCTCCTCGAACCCCTGTATTCATAAACGATTTTTGAAAGTGAGATAAGTAGTTCTCGACTTCACAGGGGTTGGGAACCCACCTCCAGCCAAGGGAAGTTAAAATCTCCCTCGAAATGTTTTGTGCTTCGTTTGTCGATGTTGAATTGATTTTTTATCTTTTTGGATTACTTATCAAGCTACTTTTACGATGGAGAGTTTGTACACGCTTGTGTGTGGGACTACCAACTCGATGATAAAAATCTGGAGCTCCTCAGAATTGACTGTAGGAAATACGACCCCAAAATAGCGGTCATATGATTTTCCACTGGCTTTGTACCTACATATCTCACACACACATCCACTTATCCAGGTGGACCCACTTACCCAAGTCGAACCACTTGTCTAGGTCAAACAGCGGCTAAAGCATGTTTCATGTTTTTTGAACTGAGCCATAGACACAAAGCAGAAATATCTGGGTTCCAGGGGGCACGTCCTATTGAAAACTTTTTGCTTTACAATTTCAAACATTTTAACCCAATTCACACGATTTATCGTTGTAGATGTTAAATTCAGTAGGTATCCAATATGTCCCCAAGCACGAAAATAACCTATAAATATTGTTAAAGATAGGAAAATAGCGGTGAAAACACGTAAAAACTGTGAAAAATATAAACGTTGGGAAATTGGTGTGATGCCTCGCACATGATAATCATGTCATATGACCTAATAATGGAAATGAACGAAAGTATACATTTCCTGATCCTTTTTTTCTGATTATGATCGTACTTTTTTAACCAACGAAATAGTTATGAACTAAAAACAAAGATCGAGGGGTCAAGTTTCCCACATTTATCATTAATATAATACGTTTATCAGTTGTCATGGTAAGCTCCGTTGTTTTTTCTGTCTTCCCCTACGTTGCGGCAAAAAATCACCATGGAAATACTTGTAGCAATCACACGGAATGCTCAAAACAGTAGTAAGAACCTCATTTTGCTCACTACAGACTCCAGGACTCCTTAAAGCCTCCTTGAGAAAATTTGGAAGAGAGGTGAGGTCTCCTCAATGCCAGCACCGTTTGACTATGACTACCACCTTCATAAACATAACCTGAATAGCAGTAAAGCTAGATGTGAACTTGGCTCAAGCCAAGAAATTTCCCATCTCAAAGTGCTACTATGAATTCCGCCCTAGCCTTATACATATTGCTAAGTAGCTCAAATAAAAATACCCAACTGTTTCAGGGCTTGATGATACTGAAATTTTCAAGAGTAAGTAGTGGAAAAATTGAAAAGAAATCAACCAGTAACTGCCAAGCTTTTCGATGATAATGAGTAAAGCAATGAGTAAAAATCTGACCAATCAGCTTCAGCTAGTCCGTGGGAGAAAACCCTGCTTCAAAATTGCTTCTAATATTGATTTACAACTAAGTAAAGCTACAATCGAATGATTCAAAACCTGTTACCAACTCAAAAAGTTGATAAACAAGAAAATCACGAGAATGAATATAATTTCAGAGCAGATGAATTAAATATATCTGGTACTTACCTATCAGGATCAAAGGGGAACCTGTTGAGTCTAACTTCAGGATATGACGAAGTGCAGCCAGTAGCAGAACAATTTCGACGTTGTGGTGGAATAATAGGATGGAGGGGGGTTTGAAGATCAAACTGGGTATCGATGGTAATTTCCTCGACTGCATCCTCATCATATTCCATGTTGTGTATCAGGGAGCAGAGAGACGACTTTTCATCAATTACTTGCCAATTGAGATTATTTTCAAGGTCTATGCATTGTTTCCATGAATTTTCTCTTGAATTCAAGTCCACAATTTTAGCATTTACATAATTTATTGCATTAGATCTGTTAATCAAACTTTCATTTTCAACCGACCTCAGTTTATTTGATGTATACGTTTTAATTCTCGCATATTTTTGTTGGTAACTTTTGTTGTTATTCTTCCCTTCAACGCTGACATTCTTGACCTCGTGTTCAAGTTCCATTGCTCTTCGTTTGTTTGTTTCCATCCCGTAGTGAGTTTCGCCTTTTTTATCACATGCCGTTTGGTTGTTATTTCTGGCAGTACCACCTTCAACTTTACCAGATTTTCTTCTGATAATAGCGGGGATGACTCCATGAGTGCGACGTAATACGGAGGTTTTCAGTTTCGGAACCATATTTTCTTCTTCTTCTTCTTCAACAACAATGCACCTTTCATTACTTACTTCTTGAATGTCTTTGTTCGTTGATACTATTTCTTTTTTAGTAACTATTCTGGCCTTGGTAACTTGACTGTCTCTGGTACCAGGGTTTCCTACATGAATGACTTCCTGATCTCCACATGCCATTTGTTCGTTACTTCTGGCATAATCATGTTCCACGTTACCAGGGTTTCTTCTGATAATAGAAGGAAAGACTCCATGAATGCGCTGTAATGTTTTCAGTTTTGGAACTAATTTTCCTTCCTCTTCTTCTTCAACAATAACTAAGCGTCTTTCTCGCTGAACGGGCTCATTCCCACCCTCCCCAATATCATCAACTATTTTTGTAATTGGTTCACTTATTTCACGATTGTTGAACGGGGATGCAAGTGTTTGACGAGAAACAGAGAAATTGTGCTGGACTTTTGTAGCTGGCTTGACTTTCTGGTTGTAGTTTGTCTCTCCCACTTCAGCAACTACAAGTTCTACAGTATGTTTGCTCGGTTCTGTTCTCCTTCTTAGGATAGATGGGCGAGATGCACTTCGGGTTGGTTCAAGTATGTGACCTATTCGAACTGTCTTCAGGTCTTTCATCTTGTCTTCCACCTGTATGACTCCTTTAGGAGAGTCACCTCGCTTGCCAAGATTGTATTTCCCCACATCACTAACTTTTCGACTACCTTCCCCCAGTTCATTTTTTCTTCTAGTACTGAATGGAAGCGTAACATTTCCTGAAGGCCTATGTGTAAAACCTGCTACAGCCACATTCACTTCAGAATTATCTTTTTTCTCCTTTGTGTCGTTTTGGTTCCTTCTCAATGGTAGTTGGAAGTCTCTCTTCTGCTCGAGGCTCTCTTTCTCCTTTGCTGCGGCGTCCTCAGTTTTTTCATTTTGCTCGGTTCCCTAAGGATAAGAGAGGTAAATCAATTTCGTGGTGGCTCACACTTAAATTTATTAAAGGAGGTTTCAACCCCATACTCTGTTCTTCACTATTAACTTTTTATTTTCAATTTATTTTCTAATGGAATATTTTTCCAGTGGTTCAATCATTTCAGCGTAATATTCCAAACAACATGATAGAAAGTAGTGTTCCTAGAGTGAAGGGTTTGTCTTCATTTCTTACAAATTAACATAAATGTTTCAAGATTCCGCACAACACATCATTCATGCAAGCAATTATAAAGAAAACCCGTAATTTTGTTGTAACAATAACTAGAGCTTCGTTCTCAGTGTGCGTTCTGCGAGTTTGGACGGTTCTGAGCAAGCGTAGCCGAGTTTTGTCGTTTACCGTGCCAGAACACCCAGTTCCGGAACACCAAGAATGTCGAGTGCCGCGTTCGCAGTGTTTTGCGAGCCCAGTTCCAAACGGTTCTGACAGTTCCCGTCTTGTTGGGATTAAAAAACGGAAGTTAGTGAAAAACGTTGTCTATTTCCTCGAAAAATAAAGAGTTACAATGTTAAATCGATTTCGACGGTTAGGCCATCATCAGTAACAAACAATAACTGAAGACACATTAGAAAGGACACAGCTTATATAGTGACAGGTGAAGGGAGATTGAATCCCATTGGTCGAGAGAAAGGAAAGGGGCAGGAGGTACAACCAATTAAGTGCATACAAAGTGAAAGGGGATTATAGCTAATCAGATGAAGTGAAAGGGGGAAATAACTAAATATGGTTTCAACAGTGTGAAGGGATAATTCCAAGCTTTACGGAAATGGACCTATCAGTGGTGAAATATATTGAGGTATATCCTCATTTAAACATTTACCAGACCTGTCACTTTTGATAATTTCGAATTTTTCAAGTACATTCAACATACCTCCCTTTGGGCAAAAATGAAGAAATTCTACAAACTGTCTGTCTGTCAAATCAAAATTGTAACTATGATTAGATTCCTTAAGATGTTTTGCAAATGTAGACTTACCCTTATTTTCCCTGAAATCCTCCATATGCTCGTCTATTCTTTCCCTAAATTTCCTACCAGTCTGACCGCAATATTCGTAGCCACAAGAACATTTCAATTTATAAACTCCACTTTTATCCTGCACACTAATTTTGTCCTTAACGGATCCTAGTAATGCTTCAAGACTATTTTTAGTTTTAAAACCTACTTTATAACCTCTCGATGATAGAATTTTGCCAATTTTATCAGAAATTTTCCCATAATAAGGTAAACTTATCCATTGCTTTTCTTCTAAAGTTACATCTTCCCGAGCCAGATTGGAAACTTTTTCCCTACTCTTTTTTCTGAGAACCTTATCCCATATGGTATCAACGAGATCTCCTCCATATCCGTTACTAGCCGCTATGCTTTTGATAATGGATTTTTCTTTTGATAAATTTTGTTCACTCATTGGAATAGATAGTGCTCGGTTGATCATACTATGGAAGGCTGCATGCTTATGTACTAAAGGGTGATTTGAACTACTATGGATCGTTATATTGCTATATGTATCTTTTCTATAGATTGAAAAATCATGCTTCTCATTTACCAAAGAGATGGACAGATCAAGAAAATTTAGTTTATTTCCGCCGAATTCGAGGGTGAATTTGATATAGGGATCTAATTTATTGATTTTTTCGTGAAAAGAATTTAGTTGTCTTTCTGTGCCCTTCCATAGAATGATGATATCATCGACATATCTATACCAATAGAGAAGATTATTTGGGTTAAAAGTTGTAAATATTTGTTGCTCAAAATAATCCATGTAAATATCTGCAAGCAGAGGAGATAACGGGGATTTTTCGGAACTGTCAGAACGCAAGGACGTAGTTAACGCATGCGCATTTCACAATTTTTCGGATCTCGTGGAGTAAACAACTCCCTTCTTCTTCATCGAAATCATACTTTAGTCTCTAAACGTTAGTATAAGTACCTATTCTATGATCGAAATGTCAACTAGCTCGTCAAGTTCGGAAAGCGATAGTTTGGACGATGGTGTTTGGTTTGTAAATGATGGGGACGAGATTGAAGTTATAGTTGGATCTCGTCTACATCCACGAAACTCAATTTTTTTAGAGTAGGTATACTCCTCAGTCATCGTGGATTTTTTTTTTTTTTTTTGCTGTGGAGTAATAGTTGAGTAATATTTACGGGCATAACAAGTAATATATTCACGGTAACCAAAAATATTCTGAAAAGGAGCACCAGAAGGTAACACGAGTTGAGTGAGGTTACGAACCAAAACACAGGTTATTCCACTTCCAAGTTCTGAAATCGTTCGCAGTGCAGAACGTGGTTCCACAAGTTCCGGAACGCCCCGGGACTTCCCGTCCCAGTTCTGATAAGTTCTAAAACTGTCCGAACGCACACTGAGAACGAACCTTAAAAGAGGTTCCATGAAACTAAAGACATTCCCTAAATATGAACCATATGGCATGCAAGCTTGCCAAATTTTCTTAAGCAAGTACTCTAAAATATATGGTTTGATTATTGGAGTGGAGCATAATTGAACTTCACCATAAGAGAACTAATCCGGACAGAAATTGCTGTACGGAAACGTTGCAAGGAAAAGCTGTTTCCACAAGTTGTTTAATTATTGAACTACCAATCGCCAAAATGACGTTTCATGCATTCGTTCCATTTCATAACTTTTTATATTTCGCGTATTTATTAAACAAACATTTGCTTGACCATATATTATTCAAAACAATATGCATTTAAAAAAATAAAAATACCGTTTCCAGATTTTCTTGAACTGAACCCTCCATTTAGAAAATTTAGAAACCAAGGAAAATCACTCAACACATTCTACAATGTATTCTTACAAAGATTATAGAAGGCTGAATGTTAGGGCATGTTATTACCTTCAAACTTCATGTTTTACCTTGAATTTATAACAAGAATGAGAATTCTAGCGATGCAGCATGACCGTACCCCCCCCCCCCCCCCCCCCCCCCCCCCCGCCCCCCCCCCCCCCCCCCAATAATTTTAAGATTGGTATATACATACTTTTTACTTATGCGACAGTAAACCTTTGCAATGCTAAATCAAACATAAGCGCTATCAAACAATCAAACAGCGCTAAATGGATTCCGTTCTAATTTACTATTCTGAAATACGTGCAAACCACTATTCTAAAAAAATATTAATAATGACTTTTTTATTGGAATCTTGTGTATATTTACAAGCACAATAAATCAGAGCTATTATTTGGCTGATTTAGATTAAGTTTTTAGGGATCTTTGGACTAGTTTATAGAAATTCTCCTAAAGGGTTATAAAACTATCGAATCAATAGAAGCTGATGCGCAAAAGAGTTTCCTGAAACACCTGTTAAGTACTCACGGGTTAAACTTTTATCATTAAAGTTTAAAGCTTTAATTTAATGATAAAAGTTTATCATTTCAGACTATGTGTGTCTCTCCACATAAAAATTGCATTTTTCTCAATTTAAGCACAAAATTGACCCTAGTAACATCACCAAACATAACTGGTCATGACCAAGATGTTCAAGGAGGCATCCAAACTTTTACTTAAACATTATACAGATCATCAATCAAATAGAGGATTAAGCCACATTATCAGAGAAGCCTGTAAATTCTCTACCCTCAACCAACCCAATCCTCTAATTCGTAGATGCGTTTTCGCTGTAACGCCAACGCAACAGCATTACATCTTAAGATGTGTAATAGACCACAAGCGTCAAGCCGCACAGGGCGTTTTTCATGTCTCAAACATAAGTTCTTAAAAACGGTCAGGCATCAATCTCATAAGGTATTTAATGCTCTTTCCAACGGTATCCTCAAATTTGAATTTACACAGCAAATTAAGGGAGTTATGATCGATTTAGTGACAAAAGATCGAAAACACGAAAAAATCTTTAAGGAGGAACTTTTGATCAGTAGTGAGCTCTAGAATCGACCCCTGGTCGGTGGTCCACCCTTAACATTTACATTCTGTAATCGCAAATTTTTCTTGTAATTAGTTTTCATCACAATTTTTTTCTATGATTATGATTGCAATCACAAGTTTTTTGTGATAACGAGTGTAATCACATTTTTCTGACATTACAAGTGAAGGGTACAGGGGAAGAAGGGGCTATCATTGTTTTTCCTTGTTTGGAGAAAAACGAATTTGAATAGAAAAAACTCAATAAAATTAATATCTTGAGTTCAAAAAATATTAAATTATAATGTCAACTTAGAGGTAAAAATAATAAAAATTCCAAAATACTAAAAATAATAAAAATTCCAAAATACCTCACAAAATTAAATTTAAATATAACAGAAAAAAGTTCCGAGCATCACAAAAAACTAAGAAAGAACGGGATAACCCTTGATATCGATTGATTTTCTCACTAGTGGGAAAAACTCCCCCCCTCCCCCCACTGGCTCACTTGTGTTGGCCTCCAAGCTTTCTCTGAACATAATATTTTTAAATGAATCAAATCCCTGAATTTTTAGGAAGAGATCGAAATTTTCCTAGTGTAGGTGTTCTTGATGGGAAGTGAAATTATATATATATATATGTGTGTCATTCCAGACGATAACCCTCCTTAGGATTGAGATAAAAATTCCGTTCTTGCGCCAAAAAATCAAGCTTTCCAAACGAGTTTTTAATGGTTCTGGACTCCTTCTCCGGACAACGATCTTGAGGTTCCAGGACTTATCAGAATTGGATCTGAGTCTGTCCGAACAGCCAAAACTGGGCGTTGCAGTCCCGAACGGTTTGGGACTGCTTCTCCTGGCAATCTATTATTGTTATTCATTTCTTTGAGTTTTCTCTTTGTTATTAGTTATATTGGCAATCACCCCCAGAGGTGCAATGGAGCCTAAATTCGTGCTACATAGAGAGAGGGGAGTGTGACAGTACCATAAGAGATAAAACTCGTACTGATAGCGTAATTAGACTGACAACGAAAAAAACGAAAGTTCGAATTTTTGAGGGGCTCAAAGCTCAGATGATTGCATCAGATGCTAGGAACAACTCCTGAAAATTTCAGTCCGAACCGATAACCCCTTGAGGTCTCCTAAACCCGTTTTTTGGTAATTGAATTATCGATTTTAGAACACTAGATGCTTAGGACAAAAAGACGGTTAGGACATGAAAGATCCATGCGTCTGGACACTTTTTATACTCTATTCCTATGTTTTCGGTGTCGCGGAACACGATGCAGCCATTATTGCAAGCGCAGAAGCTGTATTTCTTTTGATATTCAAGAAATCAGTCCAAATAAGTGATGGAAAAAAGGCATTTTTTGCCGTTTTTACCTAGTTTTGACTGGGAAAAAAATTGTTTGCGGGTCTTTTCTGCTTCGGACCTTGTTTCCTGGCTTGTTCCGAATGTAACAAGACCAATTTCGTCCTATAATATATTGTCCTTTTGGAAATATCTGCTCAAGAGTCGAGTTAGCTTTTTTAATGGTAACTGCTCTATACTTACTTAGCTGCGAAATCAAAATTTAACGCCCTGAAGCCCTTTTTATCCCATTATTTTATGTTTTTGGGCTCGTTGAACATTACGTGCTAGTAGTGGAGGCGTAGGACTCGTATTTCGGTTAATAATCAAGAGCTAGGTGTCAAAAATCGGTGGATAGAGTGGATTTTTCTTGATGTTCAAAAAATCAGTGGACACAATCAATAGAAATAAGGGATTTCGCCGGTTACACCTAGTTTTGATTGGGAAATTTATGAGTGTCTCCTCTGCCTTGAACTTTGTTCTGAGACTTATTCTGAATATGACAAGACTAAGTTTGTCCCATAATACATTTTTCTTCTCGAAATATCAGCTCAAGAGCCAAGTCGACTTATTTAATGGTAACCGTTCTATATTCAATAGTGGCACTACTACTTGCACGTAATGTTCACAAGCCCAAAAACATAAAATAATGGGATAAAAAGGGCTTCAGGGCGTTAAATTTTGATTTCGCCGCTACTGGTAAGTATAGAGCGGTTACCACTAAAAAAGCTAACTCGGCTCTTGAGCAGATATTTCCAAAAGGACAATATATATTATAGGACAAAATTGGTCTTGTTACATTCGGAACAAGCCAGGAAACAAGGTTCGAAGCAGAAAAGACCCGCAAACAATTTTTTTCCCAGTCAAAACTAGGTAAAAACGGCAAAAAATGCCTTTTTTCCATCACTTATTTGGACTGATTTCTTGAATATCAAAAGAAATACAGCTTCTGCGCTTGCAATAATGGCTGCATCGTGCTCCGCGACAACGAAAACATAGGAATAAAGTATAAAAAGTGTCCAGACGCATGGATCTTTCATGTCCTAACCGTCTTTTTGTCCTAAGCGTCTAGTGTTCTAAAATCGATAATTCAATTACCGAAAAACGGGTTTAGGAGACCTCAAGGGGTTATCGGTTCGGACTGAAATTTTCAGGAGTTGTTCCTAGCATCTGATGCAATCATCTGAGCTTTGAGCCCCTCAAAAATTTGAACTTTCGTTTTTTTCGTTGTCAGTCTAAGCGTAATGTGCTATGTTCGGAGAAGATGATTTTACGGTTTTCGGATCCTCATCTATCGCCAATCACAGCATTCCAAGAACCCAAGAATGACACGTTCAACTCGGCACGAAAGCGACGGATAGACGTGCATTCTCTTGGAATTGACGGGAACTGTCACACCATTGTGAAATGAGTTTACCTTTGTGAAACGTTGACTAAAAATATACCCAGTTATTTTAGCTAAAAAGATACCACAGTTAATTTACCTTTCCCGCATAGGTTGCGGGCTTCCAAACTGGTCTCTTGCATGTAACTAAAGATGGAGTTTTTGATGACTTGAGCTTCTGAAAATGCTCAGCGCAGATGTAGAGAGGCTTTCCATCTCGCCCTGTACTTCCAACGACCCTGGAAAAAGAGATCAGACGGTAGTAAAAATAATTTTCATTCTTAATTGGATGCGCTCTTCAATGTCACAATAAACATTCTCCAAGGTAAAGCTGGAAAATGATTTGAACTTAATAAAAAATGAAACCTTTTTTGTGAAATATAAACGAGCATTGAATTTTACTGAAGATTGTTTGGATCTGCTAGTGCAGTGACTAGCCGTCAAATACGAATCAGCCACATTCCTATGCAGATGACACAAGTTTTCTAGTTATTGGGAACTTTGAGAGAGAGAGAGAGTGCACATCTGTCTACCAGCAGAAGTTTAAAGCTCACAGGCTCTGACTGATTGAAAATGAGCTCATACTTAATGAAGGTAAAACAAACTGAGTCTTGTTTAGAGCAAGGACTGTTGTCAATCAGGATAACCTTAGTCAGACCCCTATGACTCCTGATGTCACATTTCTTGGAGTCAAGATGTATTCTTCCCTTAAATTCCAAGGACATGATGGCCTGGGGCCTATTTCATAAAACAACAAGTTACAAGTGTACAAGTTAACAAGTACAGGTACCTACTTGTAATGCACGGTAAACTAGAACAAGTGTTTCACCAAAACCAAGAATACAAGTGTAGAAAAGTTACACTTGTAGAAGCTAAGTTTACAAGTGTAGCCAGAAAAGAAAGATGGTGTGTGGGGACAAACGAAATGAACAGCTCACTCACACTTGTTTATTCTCGTATTCGCACATTCGTGTACGCAAGTTGTTATTTTGTTTTCCTTTAGTTTTAGGAATAATGAATACAAAAAAGAGGCGAAGCTCGAGGTACTACGGGCGGTAAGGGATGAGAATTCCGTGCTGTTTGGTGCCTTTTCGGACAGTTTAACTAAGGCTGACAAGGTGAAAAAATGGGGCGAAATACATGCCAGAGTGCGTACATTTGGCTTTGTGCCGGCTTCCAAGGATGTTTCCTACTCCCGGGACGTATTTTGGCAAAATACGAAGAAAAATACCATGGTAAGTAAACTGTATTTCAAGTATTCTTGATCGATTTTGCTTTTCGGGCGTTCTCTATTACTTCCCCTCCATCGTGATGGAAATTAAACTCCCCTGACTATGTACACAAATACGAATGTTTCGCCTAGTTTTTTTAAATCCAAACCAAATTCATCGACCTTGGTACGTACCAATGTACGCACGATAGAAAATAGCCACAACTCACGGAATCTAATTAAGATTGAAAGGTGCGAGTCAGATTCGAGTTTCAAGTTTCTTGACTTCTCTTCCTTACACTGTTGGTCAGTCTATAGTATGTACCTATTAAAACACTAAGTACGACTTCAATAGGTAATTGATTCTTTCAAGAAAATTAGAAAAATGAAAAGCGAATCGCAGCACAGAATCTGGAAAAAGAAAGAAAACATCCGGCATCGATCGTTTTACGAACATCTTCAGAGTATTCCTAAATCCTTTTCACCGCCTTTTGAGTCTTTTTCATGGGTGTGAGGGGTATTGGAAGTCATTCGTACCCAGAGGAAGAGCAACTCTTGCAAATTTTCTCAAAATTCCCAGAGCCAGTTTGAAAAAAGTTCCAGTCATGCAGCATGATCGTATGAGCGAATTTTCGGAAATTACCTATCTTTTGTGTAATGTTAAATTGTTTCGAAATTTGAGCTTTTTGAGAGCAAAGAAATTTTGAACTATTATTTTCATGGGCAAAATGTATTATAAAAATAATCTGCTATTCAAAAAGGGATTTTGGATTTTTAGCTTTTTTTGCAGTTTTTATAGATTTTATAGCGAATTTACAGCGAAACATTTATGATTAGTGAGTTAATAGCAGATGGGGAAAATGTTATTAATATCTGAATTCTTTCTCTTTGCAGAAGAAGGTGGATAATAGGCTGCGAAGAACTGGGACAGGCGGCGAACTGGGACTGGAATTAAAAAAAAAAATCTCATGTTGAATATGTGTTTTATATATTTTAGTTGAATATTTTTTTAATATGAGTCCTCTTGTACCTGATTATGCATAATCCACATTCTGTTAAAAAATAAATAAATAAACCTGATGTTTTCGCAAAATGATGTTATGTTGATAGTACTGAATGTTATATGTAAACCAGTTGAAGTTCGTATTGTAAATACGACGAAGATGTTTATTTATGAAATGAAAACTCTTTGACGTCTTCTACGCTGAATTCTTCTTTGTTGACTATATTCCTCATCAGAAGATGATTCCCACATATTATTAAACATTTCAAGCACCGAAAAATCGTCAACTCACAACACTGTCAATACTAGAAAATTACAAGTTTACAGGAGAACGGACGTAGGTTAAAAATCGGCCATTTTTTACAACTGTAGAACAGTGACTTGTACAAAAAGATGGGGAAACACTTGTAACTTGTCCGAATTCGCCTGTACACTTGTTCATTTTCACAGTGCATTACAAGTCTACACTTGTACCTTTATGAAACACTTGCACACTCATTTTTCAACACTTGTACATAAAATCGACTTGTAACTTGTCACTTGTTGTTTTATGAAATAGGCCCCTGGTATCCAGGGTCAGTGGTACCTGCTTTTTTGTCCGCACAGGCTGCTTCCAGTGGTTTCAGTCTACTCTATTGTCCGTGAATCAGGGTATGTTTCTCTCCCCAGGGCCAGATATGAAATTATCTTTTGGGGTAACCAGGAACGTGATCTTCAAGCTACAACAGAGAGCCTCAAGAATTTTGCTTGGAGTTCTTCCATTCTCTTTATGCTGGGGAAAGTTTGCAGCTCAGGGTCATCTGATTCTGTGCTCTATCTTTGTGCTGGAGGCAATCCTGTATGTGCGAAAGCACCAAGCCCCTTCGAGATGTTTCGATTTACGCACAAACGCGACACTCATAATGGAAGGGATTTTCTGCTGGTTCCAGTGCACAGACTTCGGAAGTTCGAGAAACGACAGACTTATGTAGCGATTGACTTACACAATCACTTTGTCCTCAATCTCCAGCCAGTCATCTGCCCTGTTGATGCTTCCCTCACTCAATTCAAGAAAAAAATATCTCTATCTACTGACAGCATTTCTCGGAATAGAAGCGCAGCCACCCGGGGTATACCTTTGCAACCAGGGCCTTTGGCTCCTGCTCAGTTCAAGTCCCCCGCATGCGTATTAAGGGAGCTGGCAGTTCGTGCTGTCAAAATGGGAAAACTTTTTGTTCTACGTTTGTATGTACGTAATAAATGAACTGAAGTCAGACGAACATTATATAGTGATTATGTTGACTCATTATCAGTAAGAACGTAATTAGAGCAAGTTGTTGTTGATTTATCATAGATCACTAAAAATTCACAACCATATAACCCAAGTGTTCCTATTCCAAAACACAATGTCCTTATACTTACATCATATCGTTGTTGAAGTTTTAACATCACGTATCTCAAAAAAATGTGAATTTGAGTTATGGATACCATTGGATTCGTATTTTCGCGCCCTACCTAGCAATATTTCAACGGCAGCGCCACAATCGAGGTTTTTGTGAACTTCACATATTTAGCTCAAAACTTCAGTCATCGCCAGGTATGACACGAGACATTCCAGACCCGACGCTAAATTAATAACCTCATGGCGTGCTATGAATGGCTGTTTTGATGGACGAGCAATCAGACCTACCTTTTTTATTTTACTTTTATTACTTGTAATATTTATGTTGTTCTTGGTCCACCTCGATCATTAGGAATTACTTGAGCCTGAGTAACAATTTAAATATAATGATATACATACACAGATATCTGGGTTTGACTTGGGTTTTGTTTTCAGAGGTAGCACAAGTGGATCATTTTTTTGTTTCGCCTGTAACGTTGAGAAAAATGGGATACGGATGTTAGAACTTGAACGATATTAACAATGTGATAGCTGTGCCAATACATGCGGTTCTCTCACGTAACCAAATAGATCTATCATTAACGAACGACTTAAAATTATAGGCGTCCTCCAACGCCAACAAATGAATGAAGTTAGCTGAGATGACCCATCTACGGTCCATATATCGTAGCTTTCGTAACTTCACTTTGGTAGTGTACCTAGGTATAAAAACTTTTAAGCTCCCTATAGAGTACCTGCTGTATATTAATAACGAATGTAAACAAGAACCTAGCAACATTGTTTGGCATTTCACAACTCCTACCGTAGTGATTCATTATAACAATGAACCAAAATTAATCATGAAAATGAATTACTCACACTACCTAATTAAACAATAAATCCCAATTTATTTAATGCATGGGTTGACACCAAACCGCACGTCGTCCTGGTTGACGTAAACCTGATAAAATCATGCCCTGATATTTACGTATCATGAATACACTCACTTGTGAAAACTATCCTGGCTTTCCCCGGAAGTTTGACAACCAACGTATAAACATTTCATCATTCAACGGAAAAACGCATGAACGTCAAGTTTCAAATAAACAGCATAGAGCTAGAAATACGGGGAGAGATAGGTAACTCCGCACAGTAAAGATGGAGTAAGTAAACACTTGCACTCTTGACTTCCAAACGTTGGGAGAAAATTGGGCACAGTGAGAAAATCAGTGTTGACTTTTATAGGATGGATCCTACCGTGGAATACGCTAGGTCGGATGCTACTTACGACTCACCATACGTGCCACTAACATCGGCTAGGTGGTATTGTGGAGACTTTGACACTAGCGCATCCTTACATCGAGGCAAGGCGAAGTCGAACTTATTCCACCTTTGTAGTGGATTTAAATATGTTTTACTTGGTGTAGGTAGACCAAGTGGGACATTTATATTCTGATTATGCGGGTTAGTCCCTGGGTTATTCCTGTAAGGAATGTGAGCGAGACCGTCAAGGTCAGCTTGCTTGGCGGGATGAACTGAGAGATAGTTCGTGTCGCAGCCGCGTGGAGCACTGGGCTCGCATAGTGGGTGCTGGGTTCGATCAGTTTGGTACTGAGCCGTTTTGTAATATTCCGGCCTAAGATTTATATCTGTAGGAGGAATATGTTGAGCTTGGTTGAGGTACTGAAAAGTATCCTTTGTTTTTTGTACATTTGGAGTGTATTTGACACTCGGATCGGCCGGGTAGCCTTGTGTCGAATATCGTGGATATTCGGAAATCTTTGTCGAATCATAATGATTGACTTCAGAGCGGGTCTGAAAGGTATCCTCGAACTTTTGTATAGGTGAGGCTTGATCTAACGTTTCCTTCGCGAATACGTTAGGTGAGAAGACGGTCTCGTCGCGAGGATCGAGCCTTGAGCCGTCGCTAGGAACGGCGGACTGGCCGGGCAGCGGGTAGGTAGCGCTGCGTGGGCTAAGAGGCCCGGCCGCGCCGTGTTCTACCTCCCCTTGCATGAGGAAATAGGACGGCCGACGTTCCATCGAAATATCCGAGTTATTAGCTCGTTTTTTGATGCCTCTATGTATAGAAATAGAGGGTTTAGAAGGTGGACTCGCTTGACAGAGCTTCTTTCCTTTGCTCGGATGTCAGGGTCCTACCTTGTAGTCTTGAAAAAGACTTCCTTGGACGGTAAATTAGAGCGTATGAGCTGAGTAATTTACCGGCGTGCCCACAGCGGTCGGTGACGAGCCTAGTGCTACGAAACCCGGGCGACACGACTAGGAACGTCCCAGCGGGCGTACGATCTAAAGAGAATATCAATAGATGTACCGGGTGGCGTCCTGACAGATGAACTACGTTGGGCAATGAGCAGGATGAATAATCACTGGACTCGTAGATGCCAATGCGAGATCTGTGTGGAGAGAAGGTAGGCCTTGTAGAAAGCAGTAGGAAGCCGTTCTTGAGATGAACTCGGGAGCAGAAGGTTCGTCAGCGTAGAGCGTGTAGAAATCTTCGTACTTCGAGGTGTAGTCGTCGAGAGCGGAGAGTAGAATGAATTTCGGAGGGCTCCGAGCGGGGTATTTATAGGGAGGTGGCCGCCTCCTGCCGCCTCCTGATTGGTCCGCTTAATTTCATTAATTCGACTGTGTAATCTCATTGGCTCGCACATTGTTTTCTCAGTATCTGCGAGTATGATAGCTGAGCTGGTCCTCCGGGGTGGTTTCCCCACGTCCGTCGTTGCGACGGGGTCCCCGGGGGTGTCTTACGAGCGTCCGTCGTGGAGCCGACGACCTTGAGTTTAGACGGGGACCTCGGGTGGTTTCCCTGCGTCCGTTGTTCAGACGGGGTCCCCGAGGTGGCTGCTGGACCAGAGGTGGTTGCTTGCCGCCTCCTGGTTGGTTCGCCTATTGTCTCTCGTGTAATCAGTGTTTCTGATTGGCGAGTAGGCTTGTTTGAATTGTCCTTGTTAGTTTTAGAGGACGTTTGATTTTCTGTTTGAGTTTTCTCATTCAAGGCGACTTGGTTCGAGATACTTGTCGCGTCTCTCTCGCCCAGTAAGTGTCTAGGGAGGTCGCCTTGTATGTTATTAGTTAATATTTCACTTTTGAGAGAGAATTTCGTATTTTCTCTCTGGTGAAATATTTTGTTTGACGGAGTTATAACTCGACGTCTTATAAATATTTTTGTGTTGTGTCTACCTCTTTTTGGTAGCCCTGAAAAGGGCTGTTGACAAGAGGGGGTGGTTTTCACCACAACCTTGTTGGTGACAAGTAAACTATACGAAAATTTCATTAATTTGTAATATGCAAGGTAATAAATCGTCTGCAAATCACATCATTATTATCAGGTGATGACCTGAAACGCTAGGAATGCAAGATTTAATATGTGCGGTTGAGATCCATATGCAATGTGTGTTGGGGAATTCACATTCAAGTGTAGATTGTTCCAGACATCAGCCGCGAAGATTTTGTGAATTAGGTACCTATCTCTTTTTCAGAACTGTTCTTTGAATCATTAGAAAACTAAAAATATTTAGAGTACTACCGTGAAAGTGGTCTTGTGAAGAAAGTGCCATGAGAGCTCTTCTAGCCGGGAATAGTTGTATCTCTGTGGAAAGGTATACCTACGTACCTACTTTCCCTATATTATTACTTGTTCATGCACGTCATAGACAAAAACGAAAGTAGGTACCTAATTAACTTTTTTGTCCCTTAAATTTGCGTAACAGCAAAACAGTGCCGTCCCTTGGGGCAGGCGGACTAGGCGGTCGCCTAGGGCCCCGGGGTGCAGAGGGCAGGAATAAAAGAGAAGATATCGCAAAAATAGCTCATCCGCTCGGGGCCCACCAGCCACGGATGGAAAAACTAAAGTGGACAGAACGGCGTACACAGAGATAGGTAGGGTGATAGAAGAGTGATAAAATTGGTCTATAGAAAAACTCAAACCTACCCCAAAAAATGTACAGACATTCATTGTCAAGCACAAATTGAAGGACTTATACTCGAACGTTTGGGTGGCCCTCAGAATCTTCCTAACCATTCCAGTGACGGTTGCTAGTGGGGAGAGATCTTTTTCGAAGTTGAAGCTGATCAAAACATATTTACAAAACTCACAAAGTAGAAAAAAAAAAACTGTCTTCGTCTGCAATGCTATCTATTGAAAACGACAGCCTTGACTTCAGTGACGTAATTCGCGATTTTGCCAAGGCAAAAGCCCGAAAAGCCCCTTTCCTATAAAAGACAAAATTACTATACCTACCATGAGCTAACAGATTCCAGGGTGCGTTTTACCAAATTCGTTTTTACTCGTACAAAACATTGTTGCCTAGTAATGTTCGTTTGGATGACACTTTCGAGGAAGACGTCATTGTCAAGCCACTTTAGCTGATGCATAAATAGGTACCTATGAGCAATAATTCATCGATAATATATTTCTCATAATTTACTAATAATTTTATAATATGACTTAATAATTATATAATATGATTTTATAATCATGACTGTGATGAACCTTCCTACTTGAGATACCTATACCTAACTAAAAATTATCGTCTCTGGTTCCGGATGTTTCTTTTTCCCACTGCATTCAATGATATATATATATATAGGGCCCCCTGAAACTTTTGCCTAGGGCCCCGAAAAACCTAGGGACGGCCCTGGAGCTACCAACAAGATCTCTGTTATATTTATCCAAAATTTTAAGCCTTCCTAATCCAAACAGAGATGTCTCCACCAATCTTTATTAATTTTTTTTGCTGCATATTGAAAGAGAAATGATAAGACAATATGTGTGGTACCTATGGACTATTCATCGGCAACACATAGTTACAACAACAACAACAAAGCTGCAACCATCAACGGTGTCCGTCGTAGAGAATCCCCACCACCATGCATGCCTGTCAAACAAAAATACCTAACTGTTGAACTGTAGTGTTAACTCCTTCTCTACTCCGTGTGTAGTGGTGACGGAATAATTCACGCCTCATAAATCTGATAATCTCATAGTTCTTCACAGATCAATAGTTGGATTTTTAATTTTGAATGCTGACAACATAAGTGAAAGCGACTTCTGACAGATCATGTGAGTGTAAATTACAACATCACTTCAGTACTTTCTTTACAATAATGAGTGGACATCCGTTATCAAGAGGTGCAGAACGTTCTTACTTCACCTTTTGTCTCTGTCAAATTTTGAGTGTTCAGTTTGACCTTCGGGGAGCTCGTCTCGTTGACAGATATAGGACTCTCTACCGTCTAATAGGTATTACGCGAAAGAAAAGCCCCATTTAGGTACACAAGCCATAAAGTTGCCCGGTTCCGGCAATATTTATTCACAAAAATCGTCAACCTGGTGCCAGAAAAATAAAATAAAATGAAAGATTGCCGAGTCTTGGAGTATCTTTTAGTAGATTGAGTTAGGGACAGTTCTGCCAAGGCGAGGGATTTATACCCATGTGGGGGATTTTTAAGGGCTCAGAGCCCTAGAGTGATGAAGAGTGGGAGGGGATTTTTGAGCTTCACTGACAATCCTTGATTTCTATTATTTTTTTACTGCATTACATATGAATCAAAGGTGAATTTCACCATAAATACAAATGAAAAAATGATCCCTCCACTAGATGATCATCTCAGAACAACGACAAATGACTCGAACGGACAGTGTCAGGGACGAACATAAGTTTGCCAAACCAAATCAGACGGAGAGTTAGTGAAGATGTAGGAAAGGGAAGGAGTTTGAACCCCAAGAAAAATTATTTTCTCCAACATTTTGGGAAAAATAAATGCATCTTTTTACATCATGTACAGTGGGTGTACTTGTATTTTTTCCTATTTTACTTACTGGTCATACTTGTTGGTTTACATTTTTTTGGTGATCCATGTTATGTTGATGTTAACTGTGGTGAAATCATCACCACATACACAGCTATGACTACACCGAGTCAAATTCATATAAATCCACTACATTAACCTATTCGAATTTATTACTCCTGTGAAAGTTACCTATAAGTTTTTCTTTTATTGATAACATGATTCAATAAGTACCTGCCTACTGTTGGTAACGGAATTTCCCCTGTTTTTTAATAATCCCTCTCTTTAATTTCTTTCACATTGTTTTCCTTGTTATATGACCTTTTATTACCTACTTAATAATTCAATTTGTGATCAATATTGTGTCCAAAATCGCTTTTAACGGCACCTTAAATTTGGGGGATTTTCTGGTTCTTCCTGGGGAAGTTTTCGTGAATTTGGGGGGGGGGGGGGGGGGGGGGCCGAAGCGGGTTGGCAGCCCTGGTTAGGGACCACTTATCTAACAATAACATAAAATTATTTTTAGTGTTGGTTGTTTGTAATCTTTCCAAGGCAAAATAAAATTAGCTGCTTCAGCATTTTTCGATTTTACTGATGATACTAAAAAACAAATGAAGAATCCATCAAATTTTTTCCTTGCCAACAAAATTCTGCTCTCAAATCTTTTGGGTTCGGCTAAAGAGTTGCCTGAGATTTGCGCGAAGTATTGGAGTTTTCAAAAATCAATCAAGTAGTATAGTCCTAAAGCGACCCATTCACGATCCTGCTGCAGGAATTGAGGGGAACCAAAAACTTCCCTCTCTTCTTGCACGGGAGGCGTGCAGGACGTGTGTGGAGGCCTTCCTGCTGCAGGTGTCCTGCAGAGCTCGTCGGATGGGTTTCCCATCGGACCATTCTGCGGTCTGGGGTCCCCCACCCTATCAACCTGCTAGGTCTGAGCGTGTGTGGAGCTGCCGGAAGACCTTCCATGTTCTAATCACCCGCCAACACAGGATTACCTCAGAATACCGTATACTGGTGAGAAACCTTCGGTTCGAGCTGGGAATGGCGGATCGTGTATGGAGAACGCACTCTGAGGCAGGAGAGTGAAGAGGGGAACTTTGTTGCACTCCCCACCTCCTGCAGCAAGATCGTGAATGTGCCGCTTAAGGCTAACTAAAAAAAGAAGGTTTTCTTACTGTAGGTACGACCAACCATTCACGTCACTTTACAGACCAGGAGCCAGGTCCGAAAATCGGTAGTAATTTGCGGAGAAGGTTTGAGATTAGATTATGGGAATTCCAAGTCCGTTCGTTCTGAGTGAGAAAATCTTGGTCTGCCATCTCAAAATTGATGAAATACTAAATGGCGGCCTCATAAAGACGGCTGAATTTGTCCATTTTAAAGTTTTTCTCTAGTAATTTCTAAACCGTACATCCTACAGAAATTTTTAGAGCATGAAAAACAAAACGATTCGATCTCAAAACTTTTGCCCCCGGGCTAATTTTGGCCCAGTCCACACACACACACACACACACACCCCCACAAGACTTTTGTCCTTCAAAATCACCTAGTGGCGTTGATATTGGTCTGATTTCAGTCTGCTAATGCTAATTCTACTCAAGATTAAATACTTTCCAAAGTTTGTATCGAGCATATTTTAGCTTAGACCTTTCCCCATTGACTTACAGCCGAATGTATGAATTGTATGTCATTTTACACATAAAGTTCCCAAAAACGGTCTTTTACTTTGTACTTCAATGGGAAAAGGTCTGAGCAAAAACTTGCTCAAAACGAACTTTGGAAAGTATTTAACCCTGAATCTAATGACGTTTGGCAGACCTATATCATACCAATATTGAGGTCGCTTGGGCTTTTTGAAGGGCGAAAGTCTAGACATATTTAACTTTAAGAGAGCCGGTCATCGTGGTGTGTGACACCTGACCCACCTGTAACAGTGTCACTTTTCTGGAATGGGAACAAGAGAAGGCACAACTCAATCCCACTGTAGTGGCAGATTGGGGAACCTTGTTCACTTGTTTCAGAGTGCCTCCACTCTGAAGAGTGGGTATTCGGGGAAGCCAGTAAGGGATATCCACTTCCATTTAGTAACTTGAAGAGATCTTTAGAAAACATTGGTGCCATGTCTCTCCTAACGTCCACAAATCCTTGCAACACGCATAACACCTTATAAACACTATGTTAGTTTTCATAAAAAGGTAACTATTTATTACAGTTTTCCACAAATAGTTAATTTCTTCCCACCACTCGTGTATTCGAAGTTTGAATGTTTGTCAAACGACTTGCATTCAAGCTGAGTGAAAAGTAGAAAAGCCTTACTCGCAAGTATTGAGATGTGCACGAACGAAACACTAACTAGTCACAATAATCTCTCAGACTGCGATCTGCCTACCAGAAGAAAATTAAGAAGCCTTGGAGGGAAATAAGGAGCTGTCTTGAGACACGTATGATAGCCCAGCACACTGTCACGTCATTGGAAAGCACCACAACTGGCCGTACAGTGACCATCATGAAGTTTGAATCGACTGCTACATTTTTCTCCATTTTCAGTATTATCGACCAATTAATCATCATTATAAAAATGTAAAAATAAGAAAGAATGCATCGCTGTTCTGAAAAGTTGTGAGTTTAGACACTCATTTTCCATTGTTGTTGGGTATACCGGCAGCACGAAAAACCTGCTGCTGGGAGGAAGGTATCATCCTGTAATGCTGACGAGGCTTCGTAAATATTGCCGAACTCAACAAATTCTTCTGTGAAGAATTCGCTACCCTGTTTTGACCAAGTTATTTTTATGGGAAACTTTGGTAATTGCCACTTACGGTTCCCTTATACCTGTGATGGGATTTAGGAGGTAATATAACAAGGCTTGTAACATTTCAAACCATCCACAACACGCAGGGCATTAATAAAACATGGGATTTCAGGGAAGGAAAAACCCCAGTGACTATATTGCAAGAACTCCTCCTCAAACGGAAGATAAACCCAACATACAACCTCATTCTCAATGGAGTGGGCACACATGAGCCCATTTTCAAATATGAAGTTGCTGCTGCTGGGCAAACAGGTGAGAAATGTAGTACAGAGGTAGGTTAAAGTCTATTTCAAGTCTGTTGCTCTCAATTACTATGTACCTGATATTGAAGTTCTTCGAATACTAGTACTCATTATGAACTCATAATTGAAGTAATCCAATTTTAAATTCTAGCTACAGGTCTGGCAAGTCTAAAAAAGAAGCAAAACACAATTTACCTAATATTAAAGTTCTTCGAATACTAATACTCATTATGAACTCGTAATTGAAGTAATCCAATTTTAAATTCTAGCTACTGGGACTGGAAAGTCTAAAAAAGAAGCGAAACACAATGCTGCAAATGAGCTGTTGCAAGTTATGAAGAGAACTGATAGTGCGGTCCAGTCTCTATCGGACGATGTGTGAGTTGAGTTTCATGTTATTCATTCAACTTACACCAGTGTACTTTAAAAAACTAAATTTTGATTTTACTGTTCAATAAAGGTTAATATCCGTTTTAATGGCAAATCTCAAACTACTATTAAACATCTGATGAAGTCACACAACTTTGCCTTCCTTCTGATATTTTACGGCTATGACTGTGATGTTATTTGTCTCCACTCAGTCGCCTAACAATTGGCACTTTTACTTGGTGGCTTGGTAATTTTTAGCACTCTTGTTTACCTCAGCCCACGAGGTCTTCTACATGTCCAAAACATCCATCAGTACTTAAACGTTTTTGTTGGTTGTAAATCGGAATTGAAAACTATTAGAAATTTGATGTTCAAAACTGTCAATATCTCCCTAAAAAGACGCTCCTCGTACAAAAGATGCCAAGCCACAAAACTATTTGGTGAATTTCCAAGTAACTAACTACCTACTGAGAATTTTATTCATCGTAATTTACTGGAACATTTGGAAAACGTCTGGTTTTAATAGGCACCAACTAATTTTAGTTCATTTTGTTACCTGCAGCTTGCAATAATTTTTCTTCATAGCAGCGTTCATATTTTTTGTTTATAGAACTTCTCCATACGAAGGCGTTATCAAAGAAAATGCTGTTGGCGAGCTTCAAGATTTTTGTTGCACCTATCGCCTCAGGTCTCCTGAATACAAGTTAATTCGGGACGAAGGGTTGCCACATGCTAAGGTTTTTTCGTGGTCCTGTACGATATCCTCGTTTACTACTGAAGGTACTGTTTCTAATGGTTTTTCCAAAATATTTATATATAGCGTGAAACATGCTAGAGCCTTGACTGTAGCCTATAAAACGTTACCAAGAAGCATTAAAAAGTAGCAACATTCCACGTTTTTACTGATTTTAACATACACCCAATCCTAACTAGGGGAATTAGCGCCCTCAATTTCATCCTCATATCCTGCATTTGTTTACTTAACGAAGATTGAAATTTCATCTTAAACTCACGATGTAGAAGTTCAAAATATTGTAAAAAATATAAATTTCACCTATAATTGGAGGGCCAACATGATCTGGCCAATGAGCTCCGATGCTATCACATGTTCCACGTTTTTAAAAACTTTAGTTGTTTGACTTGAAATAGTACCTGGGATGGCCTTGGGGTAGGCAGAGAAAGAATTCTATACATACATATTTCTTACTTCGATGACTCCTTCACGCTCTCTTTGGTCGTAATGACTCTAAATTCTAATCGGTGAATGAAAAAATTGTCATTTTGTGTAATTTCCTTCCAGCAACTGCTCGGACCAAGAAAAATGCGAAGCAAATGGCTGCTCAAGAAATGTTGCTGAAATTGAAAGAATGTTTGAGTGATATTATCGACTTGAAGACTGATGAACCCAGTCCTACTTGTGAAACATCAACCGAGGCAAGTCCAAACAATTTTTCTTGTTTCCTCTGGATTCCAGAATTACGCAAATTTATATGTGGGGGGAAAAAAAAAAATATATATATATATACCTATATAACGCAAATATGAAATGTTTGTATTTGATTTATTGTACTATTTTAATCGCTGGGGGGGGGGGGGGGGGCTATGAAACGTATTGGTTGACGTATAAAGGAATATGAAATCCCAAACTTCAGTATAAATTAATGTTTCCACCTATCCACAATAAGTTGTCTAGCACTCCTTAACCAAATAGCATGGCACTTGCACAACGTGCTGCAAAGAAAACACTGTCAAGGTTTTTTCGGGTTGGTAAACCTTCCACTGAGATCATTGTTCTTCCTTGTACAAATCTTCGTAAAGAACCACCAATTACTTTTTAGACAAGTACCTAGTTCATTAATGAACTTGAGTGACCTGCTCAATGATGTAGCGCTTTTCGTTTAGTCAAGAAACCAGCATGGCACGCTAGAAAACCAAGTACTCCTATGAAATTTCTAAAATGGGCATACAATGGTAAAAACAGAAAAACAAAATTATTTGTATAGCATAATGATATTTAGATACAGTTTTTCTGCTGTGAATTTTGGTTTATTATTTTCAATAATAAACCTTTATAATCTACCAACTAAAATGAAAAATGTGTTCAACTCTCCCTCAAATTTTGTTGGTTAAAGTTTCAAAATGTGTAGAATCCACTAAACAGAAAAAATTATTCTTTCCGCTGCAAACTCTTCAGAGCCTCTCACCAAAACTACTGGAAACCAAATTGGTGAAACTCAGAAATCACATATATGAGACCTAGTTGGGACTGATTAAATCCCCCCCCCCCCCCCCCCCCCCCCCCAACCAAAAATAAGAATATCGAAACCTTCCAAAATAAGACTAATTCCGAATGAGACCACATTGATCGATGTACGTGCATCTGTTAGCTAGCAAGAACTAAGACATGACAAAATATCGTCAACATAAGTGAGAATGAAAACTGGTGGGTACACAATAAAAATCCCCTAAAATCTATTATTGTAGATTAGTTGATTAATTTCAATGGAATTCCCTTTTCAAGAAATCGAGTTTATAATAATTTATGCTACCTATAGACGGACTAGTGAAGCGTAGTTAGGTGTTTAATTTCACTTCCTTAATTTTCTTCTGGTAAGTGGACATTATATGTTATTTACCATGTTGCCTATCAAAATGTCTTAACCATCTCATCTTCCTAACACGGGTTTAGTCCTCTGGAAGACTAGTTCTGAATTGCAATAAATTTTCTTGTAATTCCGTGCATTAAGAGAATGAAAGGACTTTGGAAAGGATTAAACTTAAATTGTTTGGTACATAATAATAAGATCATACAAAATGAGCCTCACTATAAGACGCGTTTCGTAACTGTTGTCAATAGATTAGTTCTCAGACTCCCTGGACGAGAATCCTAAAAGTAAAACAGATTTTAATAATTATTAACCCTTTGCGGTCGAAAGTTGAATTCCGATCGTGTCCACAAGGACGGGACCCGGTCAGGGACCGGCATTATGCATGTACCTTACAGGACGACTTATTACACGCCATTATATCTTTCAAGGACGATAAGCTTTTTGCAATAGGTCACCTAAAAACGGTACATCACGTTTGAAGACCTATTCATCAAATAAAAGCACAGATTACCTATTATTATTATTTTGTTTTTTATTGTAATCATTTCCCCAGAACAAAAAATATGAAAAATTTTGGACGACGTTATTCTTTATTCATTTAGAGTGTCATGTTTGAGATGGGAATATGATGAGCAAGTTTTCACCATGAAGGAAAAAACACATTTTTCTATACACAGAAAACTGGGTACAATGGATACCGCACACGAAAACAACACGAGGACAGACAAGAGTTATCAGTGAGAAAATAATGATAAAAAGTCGAAGTTCAAGTAGTAACCAGTCACAGAAAGGTTTCTCATATTCCTTCCCAATGGGTTCATTTTATCAATAAAGTGCTGCGATCTATTGTCAAAACCTTCAGTAAAACCTACTGAATTGCCCCCAATATTTAAAAAATACCAAGCTACCACCGGGTTTCATCTGTGAAGACAAGAAAGGGCGCCAAGCAATGACCGGCATTCGACCCCTACGAGGTAACAAGGTCGCCGAGCAGGGACCGGCATTCGTCCTGTGAGACATCCCTCTCACAAAATGTTCCGTCCAAATGCGGATATTGCCTAGCCGGGTCCTGACCGGGTTTCGTCCGGAAAGGGTTAATAATATTATTATTAATTTTAATAATAATAATAATAATGGATGTCAAACCAGCCTATATGAACAGAGCATCTTCCTTTACAAGGAATCAATATTGTATATAATTAATTGAAGCAATCAATAAAACTAGTTCTTTTCTAAAGGGGAGATACATTTAATTTTCCCGAAATTCGAGATCCTGAAATTCATGAGTGTATGTTAACGTCAATGTCATGTTTAATGCCTACCTATGTTAAAGATAATTAATTGCTTTAAACAGATGGATTTAGCTGTGGACAAAGCGATCGAACTTGTGTCAGAAAAATTCAAAAGAGTCAGTGCCTATGAAAAGCTGAGTATCAACATTGCTGATGTGTGTTTCTCAATGAAAGACGAAGCATTACCTGATTTACCATTTTTGGATTCGTTGAAGGTTGGTATGCTTTTGGTGCTCTGCATTCCTAGCGCAAAATTGATAAATTAATATAGTACATTAATCTTGTACATTTTTTTTTTTATTACACCAAGTTTACAACTTATTAGCAATTTAAATTTGATCTTATTTACTACACATCAATCCAAAACAAAGATACAGAACGTGTTTTGACAAAGTCTGATAATTGATGAATTAATTAGTTAATTATTTCACTTTCACTGTGGTAGTTCGTGTGGTTTTCTTCTCTTCAGTCTTCTCAGCAGGTCGCTTACATCAAGCAAATGGACAGCTTCGATGTTGACATGACCTCTTAGTCGCTCTTGGTGGGCGATGGCAATTTTCTTGTTAGTTTCATCTATAGTTTCCACCTTTAGATCATGGTGGAGTCTATCATTCTGAATGTACCAGGGTGCATTAACTATGTTCCTGAGCACACTATTTTGGAAAGTCTGGATAAGCTTCCGATTGCTCTGAGCTGTGCAGCCCACAGCTGCGCTCCGTAAGTCCATACTGGCTTAGGACTTGGTTGTACAGGGTTAATTTGTTTTGAAACGACAATTTCGATCCTCTGCCCATTAACCAGGACATTTTCTGAATTTGAGAGTCAGTTCTGTTTTTTTTTTTTCTTTACATGCGATTTCCATCGCAACTTTGCATCTAACGTCATCCCCAGACATTTTGCTTCATTAGCGTAAGGGATGACTTTGCCATTGAGGCAAGCATGCAAGTAGCTGAATTGAAGATTCGTAAAATCAACATGTTACATTCATTTTTATTCTCTAGTTTCTCTACTTTCTAAATATCCTCTAAGAATCATCAAGTATTGTTTAACGTTGACCTAATGAATGATAACGCCGATAATCCACAATTCAAAACGTAGACAAAAATACTAAATGATAGATATATTGCCCAGAACATTCACTTAGATGTGGAAAAATTCAACCGGTTGAATTTTCCCACGTTTTGCAATGTTTATTATGCCTTTTACAAGAAAAAACGATTTTTCAAAGACACTGGTGGTTGCAGGAAAAAAAATAACGACAAGTCTTAGGAAAAACAGCTAATTTTATTGATTTTCCTCAAAAATGATCATTTTAACGGACAAAGGCCTATCTTGAGAGAAAGTTAGTCATGGATCCATTACCCAGAGGTATATTGGTCTCGAAAAATGTTTAAAAATCTACGACAGAGGAACTTTCATTTTTGGGGTTTTTGCACACCTCGGGACCACTCTGCGACAGATAGAGGCAGTCTCCTAGGATCTCCTTCCTAGCTGCACAGTACGAGGTATATCTTAAATTACATGCAATTTCATTTCACTCTGGCTCGCTTTACTTTATAGGACCCGACTAAGTTATTGTGCTTTCCGATAGACTTATATGCAACTGATGTTGCTATCCTTTGTAATCCTATTCTGAATCCCAACTCTCCACCCAGAAAACTGTAAGAACTAAATTAAATACATGGTAAATGATGACCTATTTACCTAAGTGATTATTTCATCTCAAATTTGTATATTTCAGATTATTTTACAATTCATTAGTTGTGTTTCATCAAATAGGATCACGAGGCCTCTTGGTTTGACTCGCTGGAAGACGAAGAAATCAAAGACACCTTTACGAAAATCGCTCAAGAAATTCCATGTGACTACTCCCTGCGCAGGTTGGAACCGAAAAATGAGTCTGACGTGGCTGTTGTGTTGATGGTTAACTCTTCCCCATCTTGGACTTTCGTAGCAATTGGCTCAACATTGCAACGAGCCATTCGTAATGTTCTCACTGAAGCAGTTAAATCCATGGTGAAAATGAGGTTATAGCCGTTCCTAAATACTGTTTCTCTTGTTTATTTGTTAAATGTTTACATTTTGGAAATATGATCTTAAATTGATAAGGTTTTGTATGTACAGATGTAATACACATGTAAATTTTATCAATATGAAGAGCTTGATGGCTTATTTTTTATAGTTCTCCTTTGTATGGTAAAGATCAATTTAAGTTACCAATCTGTTGTTATATACGTGGATATGAAGTATGAATTCATTTGACCTACGATACAGGATCAATTTCCTTTATGGCCTGCCGCATTTTTTTTTTTTTTTTTTTTTTTTTTACTGAGGTTTTTAATTTGTCAGGTATATTCGATAATGAATTAAATGATTCGTAAGATAATAGAGATGGCTCATCTGTTCAATTAGAAGCAGCTGAATTAGGTTCCTATAAACCTCTTCAGGTAACGTACTTGATTACGGTTTCACTGATCCTTATGAGGTGAATCTTTGAAAATGTGATCCAAAATTGAGACTAGTTTACCTGGACCTTTCTGCTCTCTTTCCGTTTCTATTTTCATTTTTTTCCCCATACATTGCTGAAATAATCAAAGGAGCATTATTAACCTTCCTAGTAGAAATCTATTTCGTTTAATGGAGTGTTATTATTATAATTTATCACACCTTCCAAGTCATTTTATAACAATTTAGATCATAATATTGAAAAATGTAATGATTGTAAAGGAATTTTGTTCTATGTAAATGGAAAAATATATATCCATCCATCTGTTGCCAGTCATTTTTTCCTAAAATACCAAATCAACTGCCTACTATTAAATAGTTACCTACCAAATATTTCGATGTGTAATTGTGTAATTTCTAAAGTATATATATTAACTTATTTAAAAGATGTAGGTAAGCACTAAATGATGCAAAAAGAGATGGCATGTATGTGTGACTGTGCAAGGGAAAAGTGAGCTTATCTTGCCAAGGCTTTTTTTTCCAGGAGATCAAAAACTTAAGATTGGGTCAAAAAATGACTTTTTTAAAAATATTTTTTGGATCCCAAGACTATCTCTCTTACCCCAATAATCATCAAAACTTGAATTTTCCAAATTTTTCATATGAATCTATGAATAAAATAGGTAATAAAGATGACAAAGGAGAATGAAAGTAGGTACAACTCTTTACTGTATGATCACTATCTAACGATTTTTGATGGAGTTTAGAGCTTGATCGGAAAATCTAGATGACAAAGCAGTGCATTAGAAATTCGAAGGTGTTTTTTTTTAACTCTTTCTTTCAACTTCAATTCTCTTCTTGAGAAAAAATTTCAGATCGATTTTTAACCCACTTCCCGATATCCAATCGATCTGAAATTTTGCACACGAGTTCATGCTGGCGTACATTTTAATCTATCAAATTTTCGCGAAGAAAAAGTTAGTTATAGGTACTATAAATTTTTGAAATTTAATATGGGAGACCTTACGAGCGTTGTGTATTGTAGGGAGGAGGAGGAGAAGGAGGGAGGTGGATGAGGGAAAAGGAGGGAGGTGGAGTGAGGAGGGAGGAGAAGGATAATATTGAACGTCTGCATAAAATGACAACGAATCCAGGGTCAATAAAATATTAAATGATTTTCCTAGTCAATTTAATTTAAGTTATTATCAATGTGATTTTGTTTCAATTTACTGTTGCCAAGAAACTACCAAATATTGAAACAACAATAAAATTAACCGAGAACTTGAGAAAAAGAAAGAGTTACATTAAAAACTTGTTTTTATGGGTTCCTTTTTTTCATGTTCGAGCCCTTAGGGAAAACGAACCGCTCAAAGTACAGCGTTGCGGGTGGTTTTAATCTATTCTTTGGGATCAAATTTATCATTGACAAGCAAAATATCATTTCGATCTCAGTTCGAGATCTTAGTTTTTGAATGTTTAGCCCTGTAACGCTACCTTTAGGGTTGAAACAAATTGATGCCGAGCTTCTAGGACCATCTAGCCCCAAAATGCGATTTTTAATGCAAGTTTCATGAAGTTCGGTCTATTAATTTCGGAGAAAAACCGTGGATGGTGAAAAAAGGATTTTTTTTTTAATTTGATTTTTGGATTCTACGCATCTTGAAACGAAAACCAAAAAATTTTAAGGGGGGGTTTAAAATAATTTTTTTCTTGGTCGATTACAAAGGTTCATTATTGAAAATAATAAACTAAATTAGGTTATTAAAACCGTATATTTAGCGTTCAGAGCAATTTTTGCCAGGACATCTTGATGAAAAACTGGACAGTCCGGGCCAAAACGGGACACCTAGCAACCCTGCTGCGGAATGTTGGCAATTTCTATATTCACGCTAGTTTATCTGTGATTCACATTCTCGTATGTTCACGCGTTTCACGGTAGCTTTGTTCCAACAACGCTTCGAGGGCAACCCCCGGGCTTTGCTGCTCACATAAGTTGATTTGAAGAAGCCCCAATGCAACACATAATTCGCTGTGTACGATTATTTACTGAACAGAGCCATTCCCCATTTCAGAACACATGAAAAGAACAAAATATCAACGAATCTAAGATTCATTGCTCCAGCAACTTGGGCCACTAGTAATTACTGGACATAATGACATCACTATGGTCAACATCAAGCACAGAGCCATCCCCTTTGAGGAAACCTGGGCATTATTGGCAGTAAAATTTTCAACCTCCTTGACATGGAAACCTCAAGACAAAATCAAGCTGAATAAAACCGTGAGAAGGATGACACAGAGTGACCAGAGTAGTGCCATAACGGTAGTAGTGATGCACATGATTTTTGGGTCACAAGGACCATCGCCACCAATTTGCCTGACTGGCCAATTATCATGCAGCATTCCACACACCGCCTCTTGCAGACTCTGTCATAGCATCACAAACACATTCTGCAGTTCATATTTGATTTCCGGTAGGCGCATCAGCAGCCAGGGTGATGCCTTACCTCTTGACAAGTAAGGCATTGCCTCACAAGCTCGATACACAGTTTACTATGATTTTAAGGAACCTACAGCTCATTAATTTCATTAAGCCAGTGTTGGCGAATTGTAGAGGACAAGCATTACTACAACGCCAACAAGGGAAAATCCGAGAGTGGTAGGGTGTCAAATCCAGTGTAGGTCGAGCTTCTGCAAGCAATTATACAACATGTCCAGCAGCTTTCAACCAATGACCGATGTGACTGCGATTCGTAAAATGACACAACATGGTTCTGCATGAGTTTTGGAGTTGCTATTTGTATCAAATGTTCCAGTACTCATAGGGGCCTGGGTGTTCACATCTCCGCAACCCAGCCATTAACCCTCAAAAACATTGGAGCATCACAGTTGCTGCTTCCCCGGAACATGAACAACCAGGGATTCAATGATGTGATACAACCTTGCACCCACCCAACAAACTAACTTCATTGAGTACCATGGAAGAGCGATATGGAGGGGGGGGGGGGGGTTAGCTCCAAGGTCGGCCACTTTCGTGTTTGTTGGAACACTTCGGAGCTCACCCGAGAGTTCAAAACGCGTTCTAACGATGATAACAAACATAGTAGAGAAGGGGAAAACAGTTTAGAGAAGGTTACGCGGATTTTAGTTTACCCAAGGGTAGAAGGTTATTTCAAAATGCGCATGCGTAGGGCTCGGAGCTCTCAATGAGACCCTGTGGGGCTGCTTGGTGGACCCCCGGGGCAACTCTGGGAGCGCTCTAAGATCGGTTGGAACACGGAGCTCTCAACCCCACAACCTTGTTGGAACGCAATTTCAAGCTCTGAGACTCTTCTAGGGCGCCCTTTTATCGTTGTTGGAACAAAGCTGGTATTGCTGTCGTCCATTAACAGTTTGTTATTGTTTCCTGTTGAAGTTTGTGATCCCTTTGAAGAAATTATACCAGAGGCCCCTCCCTATAAAGAAACCGAAATTTCAAGATTTGATGTCGCTCACGAAATAATTAGACAATCCCTACTCCAAATTATTTCATCAAGGATTAAAATTTGAAAAAGGAGATTAGGTTGATGAGGAAGAATTTGTGGATGACGTACTAACTAACTTTGAAGAGTGAAATTTTGATTTTGTTTGCAACATTCGTTTTTTGATTTTTTGAATTAAAAAATATTCATTTTAGATTCATTTAATTGAACCCTTACTGATTTTTTTAATTTCACTTCCAATCCAATACTAATCTTATTCTCTAGCATGAACATAAGATAGCAAATTTACGCAAAGCCGAATTAATTGGGAAGACCTATAATTTTCTTGTTGTTTCACTTGGGAGAAGGTAGTACAATTATAAGGAATTTAATCAAAGAAAGGAGTCTTATTCAAATATACACGCAAGAAGTGTCATATTAGGTAGATCGTAGTTTGAAGGAGAATAATTTATGTAATATTAACTCAACAAGTTGCCAAGATGATGATTTTTGAAAGTTGATGATGATTTTTCCCCGTCAGAAATGTGACTGATCGTCTTTTATTTGGGATTTCTTCTGTAACATTCAATAAATTGGAAAATTAGCATTCAGAGGTCACAGAAAAATTTTTGTAGCATGGATTAGTAACAAGTCTGCATTATTGAAGAGCTACGCTCAATGTAGTTTAAAGTGAAACTTTGTTTTTCGTTTTTCTTGAAACAAAGCTGACTGGACTTTGATGGATCTTCCCCAAGGCCCTTAATTTCTTCATAATCATGCAAGCAGCAAATCACAAATTCAGATGCTACATCTCATCGTAAATACCAAATAGTTGTCTGACATGTAATCTTTGTTGACAGTAAAGATACCAATCATGGAAGAAGAGATACCAATCAAACCTTCCTCTCCCTACTTTCTGATTCTCAAACTGCTCTAAATTATCTCAAATATTGCGACAACCCTTCCTTCCTTATCCAAAAAAATCCTAAGATGTGTAGACCATATTGTTTCCAGCACTCCATATTTTGTGGCATTTCAATGGATTCCCAGCCATGTCGGACTGGTCTCTTCTCGTGTGGATGCGGTAGCACCACAGAACATAGAATAGAATTCCAGTGTCCGACATAAAATGAGGACAATGAAGCCGAGAATCACCACCACCACCTCCTCTTCCTAGTCCTGACTGCGCGTGCGTATCACTTGTTATCTCCAAGTAGAAAACAACAACAAAGTTTTACGTTTCAGAAGTTAGTTGCAGTTTGTAGAATACGAAACACTTCATTATTGTGCGGTATTTTTCAATGGTTGTATGTTTTTAGCTTTTTTATTTGTAGTTAGCTACTGCCGTGTTGCGATTCACAAATATAGTCTTTATCAATCCACGATGCCTCGGGCAGCGCGCCGCCAACCCAGAGAACCAAAGATAGTTACGTGCTACCACTGTAATTATTCTACTAAAATCAAGAGCAATTTACAGAAACATATCACGAATGTGCACATACTCAAGCGCGGAGTTCCGAGAGAAAAGTTTTTCAATTGCCCTATGTGCAACTTCAGCACTACTAGAGTTAAGATGTTTGACCATTATTCACTGACCCACGAAGTTCCAATAAGTAAGTCATGTCACCATTTCTTGAACTTGGATGACTTTCGGTCTTGGAAGACGAAAGTTGAAAAGGATGAAACTTCCAGGTACATCGTGTTGAAGGGCGTTAGTAAACTCAAGAGCTGCAACGTCTGGTACTACAGGTGCCACAGGGATGGGTTTTTCAATAGCAAAGGAACCGGTAAGAGAAATCTCAAAACGAAAGGGACCAATAAAATCAACGGCTGTTGCCCCTCCGAAATGAAGGTGATGGAGGACAAAGCCTCAGGAAAAGTTCAGGTACACTTCGTCAAGACTCACGTCGGTCATTCCAAAGATCTAAACCGTTTACCATTGATGAAAGAAGACAAAGACCGTATAGCCGAAAAGCTGGCTCTGAAAGTGCCTCTTAGTAAGGTTTTAGACGAAATACAAAATAGCAAGTCCGAGGAACAGAAATTGGAAAGAATCCATTTGATAACTCGAAAAGATGTTTTAAATATCGCAAGTTCGTATAAGTTGAAGAACGAATGTATTCGGAAGAGCCTGGACGGCGTGAGTAGTGAAATGGATGATTGGGTCAAGTTAATTCAACAAGAAACTGAAGCTATTAAGCTTTATAAGCCTCAAGGCACAGTTGATCCTGCGCTTCCACAGTTGAACAAATCAGATTTCGTTTTGATAATGTTCAACAATGCTCAGCTGGAATTTTTAAGGAGTTATGGTGGGAAGTGTGTTTGCATTGACAGGACTCATCAAAGAAGCGCTCATGATTTTGAGTTAACAACATTGTTAGTGGTAGACGAGCTGGGGCAGGGGTTTCCGTGCGCGTTCATGTTGAGCAACCGAGCGGACATCGAAGTGGTGTCCATTTTTGTTAATAGTTTGGTTCAATCCCTCGGTTCTCCTCTGGAGTGCAAAATTTTCATGAGTGATGTCGCTAGCATGTATTACGATTCGTGGTGCTCTTCCATGCATCTTCCTGGCTGTCGATTTTTTTGCTCTTGGCATGTGGATCGGTCCTGGCGAAAGTTTTTGATGAAAATAAAAAACTCGGAGAAAAGAGCTTATGCTTATAAAATCGTTAGAACCTTAACGCTAGAGAAGAGTCGGGAGCAATTTGAGCAAGTGATGAACAATGCAATCGCAGACATGAAATCAGATTTTGAAACTTTGCAGTTTGCTGAGTTCTTTGAGAGCCAGTTTAGTCGTAACTACATGTCCTGGGCACATTGTTTCCGCTTGGATTCTTCTTCCTCGACAAATACCCCTATGGAATCAATGAGTAAAGCAATTAAAAACGTGTTCTTGCAAGGGAAAAAGAATAAAAGGCTCGATAAATCAATGGCCGAGCTAATGAAGTTGACCCGGGACAAACTTTTTGACCAATCGATTATTGCACACAAAACCCATTTGCCGGTGGAACTGGCATTAATGCAAAAACGTCATGACACATACTTGATGTCGATGACTCCTGAGCTTTCTTTTCAAAAATCGGAAAATGGCTGGAGAGTGATTGTATCACCCACTGACAAGCCACATGAGGTCGTGCCAAACAATTTGGCGTGTCCCTGTCATATCCGCTGTGAGCCATGCAGGATATGCTACCACTCCTATAAATGCTCATGTGCTGTATCGACCGTAGAATGGAATGTTTGTAAGCATATTCATTTTGTTGCATCTAGTGTGAGCAGCATGACCAGTGTGGCTATCCAAGTTACGCACGTTCAACATGTTCCACAACAAGTTCTTCACACATCTCAATCGTTGCAACCACCTCAGCAACTGCATCACAACAGTCAGCCGATTCAGCAACACTCTCATCAAATCCAACATGTTCCACAGCAGGCCCAGCATATTTCTCAGCAAGTTCAACACACTTCTCAACAAGTTCAACGCTCATCTCACATTCAACGTCTCCATCAAGTGCATCATGTGCCCCAGCAAATCCTGCACTCACCCCACCACAATGATCAGCACGCGAATCAAGTGCAAGTCCAGCACGCACCTCTTTCTGTTCACGTCCAACATGTACCCCAACAGGTTCAGCTTCCATCTGTGGTGCAACAGTCATCTGAACAGGCTCAACCGGTGCAATCATCGCCACAAGTCCTACATCACGTTCCAAACAAGACCATTAACAGACAAAACGAGAGTGATGATGACGACCGTGAGGACGATCACTCTATGGAGGTACTCCAGATCTGCGAAACCAACGTCACTCAAGAACTTGAAGATTTGATTTTAAAACAGTTAACAAAACCAGAGGATTGTGATCCTGAACTGAAACAAGCTAAAAGCAGTGCACTAAAATTGGTCCAAGACATTTTTGATGCAGTGGAAAGTCGTGCTCAATTGGAAATATTTACCAATGCAATCCTGCCTGTTCTTCCCACGATAACTGCTATGAAGTATTCAAGTTGTACGTATAAATAGACTTCTTTCTCGATTACGAATTTGTACATATATATTGTATATTTATTAAATTATGTTAGTATCTATGTATGTAACTGCATTTTGAGTGAAAGAGCATGTATGAATGTTGTCTGGAATGATTCTACTAAATTATTCTGTTCGTGATCCCACGATCACCTAAATTATTTGTTAACTTAATATATACCTAACAACGCAGGTCAAGAAATGAATTATCCTAAATTAGGTGGCAAATCCTGCGAAATTGTCCCTGCAGGGGCGAGGGGAGGGAAGATGAAAAATGGCCTCTCTCCTCACTATAGTTTTGACGGAGGATTTTTTTAGTTTCTATGAATTCTCTATAGTTGATGATGTTCAAGGTATGGTATTGAACTTTTCTTCTATTTTTAGTTAGCCTTGATGCGCTGTTTCCTTTTGTTGACGCTTATGGCTGCTATATTTTATATCCTAGGGTGCTCAGAGCTTTCTGGGTTTGTGGCTGAGGAAGGTCTGTGACCACTGACCGAAACCGGTACCATTAATTAAACTGACGATCCCTCACAGGGGAAGAAAGGACTGGAGTTTTTTTCATCTTCCCTCCCCTCGCCCCTGCAGGGTCAATTTCGCAGGATTTGCCACCTAATTTAGGATAATTAAATTATTTGTTTTTATTAAGCCGCATCCACATTAGCGCTCCGCTCCGAGCAGAGCGGTCTGTGATCGCGGCGATCCAGATTTTGTCGGTTTTTCGGTGATCCATCAAAGGGGAGCGCGTGCAGAGTGGCCTGCTAGTTGGAACGGCAGACAGTTCGTTCTCGGAATTTATGTGCTCCTTTTCGTATCCTCTCATTCTTTTCCATTTTTTCACGTTCTGTTTTCCTATTCTTTCAGTTTTCCTATTTTTTTGTTTTCTAATAAATTAGTTAGTTGTAAGAAATGGAGTGGTCAGAAGACGAAATGCTTCAAATTATTGAAAGAAAATTATGAATTACGTCATTTTTTGAAATCCCCTTCTCATAAGCTCTCATCTGAGTACCCACTTGCATCTGATCTGATCGAAAAAAAGAACAAATCATAAATCTTTAATTTTTATTTTTTATGATTAAAAATTAATTATTAATCTTTCATTTATATTCTTCCAAATAAAAATTAATCATTATTCACAAATCTTGACTGATTTTTATTATTATAAAAAAAAAATCATTATTTCCTGATTTTTTCGTAAAACGTGATTTCTATTTCAAACCCTGGTTATTATCACCAGTGAATTCGATGATGAATGATAAATAAAAAATGACGATGATGAATGATAAATAAAAAATGACGATGATGAATAAAAAGTCCAGTCATGCAGCATGACCCCATGAGCGAATTTTTGAAGAAATCTTCGATATTTCAGTCGCTATTAATCGTGTTGAGAAATTTTAGTTTATGATTTTGATAGACAAACATGGAATCAAATTATTAACACATGCACAGTGTAAACTCATCAGTTGTGATTAAATTTATTTATTTTTTTTTAAAGCACCTACTACCTACGTTTTAAACAGCATGGTTCTAGGATTGGTTATACAGGGATACTTCCATAAGAGTAGTTCAATCTGAATTTGGACAATGTTTCATGCAAATATTACCGATTTTTACAACTAGCGAACGGCATTATTTCAACTTTTGACTGATTTTTCAACTTTGAAATTTTTGAAAACTCGATACATATTCTTTTAGGAAATTTTACGCTGATTCCGAGTATACCACATGTTAGTATGCTGAAAAAATTATTTCGCACAACAAATCGCAAAAAACAGGCTATTTTGGAATTTTTGGCTACATTTTTGAAAATTTCAACCCGAAGATGTAATCCGATCATGCTGGCCAACGAACTTGAACTTTCGTTTTGTGTCCTTAACATTTTAAAATTTGTTTGAAGTTTCTAGCACAATTCTACGGACAGTTATCGTCTGGAATGACACATATATACATACATACATACATACATACATACATATATACATACATAAAAAAATGCGTTAAACTTCAGAATATGATTCAGAATAGCCTGAAACGGATTTCTGCATAAAATTTTTTCAAAAATTCACATTCTACAAATTTTGAGGCGAGAGCAATAGCTTAATTTTCTTCAAAAATTCGCTAAAATTAATGACTTACCTATCTTGAATTGAGATGGGTTCACGTAATTTTGTTGCCTCGTGGCAAAAACTTTTTTAAGCAGATCTTTAAAATTTGAGGAGGACATCCGTGTGAAATTTCGATACTGCCCACTGATTTCCTGGTGTTTCGAAATTGACACCAGTTCGCCACTCTACCTTTTGGTAAAAATATCTGTCATCCACCAACGCCTCAGTTTCCTTTTTTCCCTCCACCTCTGAATAAATGCGAGCACTATTGCGGGCAACCAAGCTGCTTGTTCCATCTGGACAAAATGAAACTGGAGCGCGGAATGATCGTCGAAAATACGGATCGCCCTCGGAGCGTCTTGATTAATAGCTTTGTTCCAACAACCCTTCGAGAGCAACCCCCGGAGCTCCTCCAGAGTTGCCGTGGGGTTAGCTCCAAGGTAGCCCGCTTTAATGTCTGTTGGAACACTCGGAGCTCACTCGAGAGTTCAAAATGTGTTTGAAGGCAGTTGAAGATTGACGTAACACAGATAACCATCCGCACGCGTAAAGGCCATATCACACTAGCATTTTTTCCGCATTTTTTCTGCGTTATCAATGCCAAAACGTGAAGAAGAAGAAGTGCGTTTTTCCAAGGTCAGCTTTTTCGACCATTGCGCATCCTGGCGGAGCGTTTTTAAACTCACTTGGGAAAATTAGAACACGTTCTAATTTTTACCTTGACGCAAGAAAAATGCTAAACAGGGGAGGTTACAATTCAATGAAAAACCCCCAGGAGCCCTAACCTGACAGATTTAATAAAAACGCATTCCGCCAGAATGCGCTGTTTTTGCATTTATTCCTCCTCAACATCCACAGCTGACCGAAAAAAAGCACTTTGCCTTCTTCACGTTTCAGCGTTTAAAATGCGGAAAAAATGCAAGTGTGATACGGCCTTAACCAGAGAGAGTGATAACAAACGTAGTAAAGAAGGTGAAAACAGAGAAGGTTACACGGATATGTAGTTTACCCAAGGGCAGCAGGTTATTTCTAGATGAGAGCCCGTCAAAAGTGTGAGTGTGGGACTGCTTGGGGGACCCCCAGAGCAGCTCTGGGGGCGCTCTAAGATCTGTTGGAACACGGAGCTCTCAACCCCATAAGGTTGTTTCGAGCTCTGAGCTCCTCTAGGCGCCCTTTTGTCCTTGTTGGAACAAAGCTAATATTTCGGCGAACACGATGGGCTCCGAGGGTGCTCGGAGCGCCGTTGGAGCGGAGCGTGTTGGGAGCGCTAATGTGGACACGGCTTTAGTGCTGAATCCCTTTTGAGTGTTTAACATCGATGCAACAGATTTTGACACTAAATTTACTGCATCGAGAACGATCTAATTTTTCTAATTGTATGGGTAATTGGTCCCGTTTCTGGTCAGCTATATATTATTATTATTGACCTTTTATTTTTTCCACTCACTCACCTGTTAACAACCTAAAGCAAACTATTGAAAAACGTGTTTACTGTTTGGCTTTGAGTGACTGCAGCTTAATCTGTAATGTGGATAATATGGAGACTCGGTGTAGTTATTTACAACCATGTACAAATATCATGTAAGTAACTAAGATATTATTAAGGAATAAAATTTTTATACAACCTTGAAAAATCTGTTTCAGAACCTCAACCCTTCAGCAAAGTACATTATACTTTTTGAAAGCTAATCGAATAAAAGCAAAATTACTTATCGTAGGGGAATATGATAGGTTTGCTGGAGCTAAAAAAGTCCCAGTAATGCAGCATGATCGAATTTTCGTAAATTATCATTAAGTATATATATTACATTGTTTTGAAATTTGAGCTCTATGAATGCAAAGAAATATCAACTACCAATTTTATAGCAACGAAATTTGTTCTAAATAATAGTTTACAATTCAAAAAAGGTGTAGAAATGTTCAGCTATTTTAGGGAGTTTTCATCAATGTTCAGCAAATATTAATGACATTTGCGTACATTTTCCGGCATAAATTATATAATGTTTCAGTTCGATGTTGATGAACTTTTTTTTTAATACTAAAATCATGCTAAACAATAAAAAATTTACGATTATTAGCCGTTTTTAGCAATTTTTAATGATTTATTTAGTAAATTTTTTGAAATTTGACCAATTTAAAGTGCTCAAAAAGTGCTGGCCAACAAACTCATCCTTTTTTTGGAAAGCTTGATTTTTTGGAGCAAGAACGGAATTTTTATCTCAATTCTATGGAGAGTCTCTATGCGTCTGGAATGACGCACGTATACATATGAAAAAGCGTTAAACTCAAGTGTTCGTTTCAGAATGTCATAAAACGAATTTCTATGAAGAAGTTTTCCGAATACTAATTTTAATTTCTAAATTTTCGGACCCATTGCAATAGCTTCGTTTTCAACGAAAATTCGCTAGTGAAATAAGTTTGCTACAAAAAATGTAGAATAAACACGTTTTTCCATTGAAATTTAAGTGATTTTTAATGATTCGTAAAACATGAAAGATACTGTGAAAACCAGTCTCCAAATTTTCACGAATAATTTTAAACCTCTCATCTCATCTAGGGGAAAATGTTCCATCCCCACAAAGTTTCTAGGAATTATATTTCCAAATTAAGTTTAACAAATAAGAATGGATAAATTACACACGCTGTCTTGGTTTAATCAACTTTATTCGACAGAAAGGAAAACATCACTTACCTCGTGTCCTAAAAATGTCCAGTCATGCAGCATGACCCCGTGAGCGAATTTTTGAAGAAATCTTCGACATTTCAGTCGCTATTGATCGTGTAGAGAAATTTTAGTTTATGATTTTGATAGACAAACATGGAATAAAATTATTAAAAATAGTTAGGAGGCACTCATATTGGCGATACTGGCAATACTGACGGCCGAGAGGAAGGGAGGCCTTGAGATTAACGTTACTGACGGCCGAGCGGAGCGAGGCCTTGGGTCTGCGTGCTAGTACGTACATAAATACATCTTCTTCAAAATTTCATGGCTGATATTTTCTAAGCCACAGTCAGTATTAAAGCTACACCAAGTTCTAAAACAGTTGAGCGTAAAACATTAAAGAGAGCGACCGAGAGAATCGGAGGACGGAATATTTCACAGAGTAAACTCATCAGTTGTGATTACATTTTTTTTTTTTTTTTTTAACAAGCACCTACTACCTACGTTTTAAACAGCATGGTTCTAGGATTGGTTATAAAGGGATACTTCCATAAGAGTAGTTCAATCTGAATTTGGACAATGTTTCATGCAAATATTACCGATTTTTACAACTAGCGAACGGCATTATTTCGATTTTTGACTGATTTGTCAACTTTGAAATTTTTGAAAACTTGATACATCTTCTTATAGGAAATTTTACGCTGATTCCGAATATACCACATTCGGATGCTGAAAAAATTATTTATATCTTTTATTTATAATAATTTACTGTGGAAAGGCCTGGTGGCCCATTGTACACACCAGAATTACAGAGGTACAGAAATTTCGCACAACAAATCGCAAAAAACAGGCTATTTTGAAATTTTTGACTACATTTTTGAAAATTTCAACCCGAAGATGTAATCCGATCATGCTGGCCAACGAACTTGAACTTTCGTTTTGTGTCCTGAACATTTTAAAATTTGTTTGAAGTTTCGAGCACAATTCTACGGACAGTTATCGTCTGGAATGACACATACATACATACATAAAAAAATGCGTTTAACTTCAGAATATGATTCAGAATAGCCTGAAACGGATTTCTCCATAAAATGTTTTCAAAAATTCACATTCTTCAAATTTTGAGGCGAGAGCAATAGCTTAATCTTCTTCAAAAATTCGCTAAAAGGTTTATTGTTTCTGTATTTGATAGTTTTGGAACGACTCCATGAAATTATATTAGGGTGGGTTGGTTGAGGGTAGAGAATTTACAGGCTTCTCTGATAATGTGGTTTAATGCATAGGCTAAGCCCTTTCGCCAAATATATGGCCTCTTCAGAGCTTATTATTTGATTGATGATCTGTATAATGTTTAAGTAAAAGTTGGGATGCCGCCTTGAACATTTTAGTCATAACCAGTTATGTTTGGTGATGTTACTAGGGTCAATTTTGTGCTAAAATCGAGGGAAATGCAACTTTTACGTGGAGAGACACACATAGTCTGAAACTTGAACATCTTGGTCTTGACCAGTTATGTTTGGTATTGTTACTAATGTCAATTTTGTTGATTATTGTTATTTAGGGTCAAATTTTTATGGGGAGAGATACACATTGTCTGAACTGATAAACTTTAATATCATATATTTGGCGAAAGCGCTCAGCATATAGCATTAAACCACATTATAAGAGAAGCCTCTAAATTCTCTACCCTCAACCTACTAAGGACAAGGCAACAATCCATAACCATTATGAAATTATATTCACAGGAATACACCAACTGGTAGTGTTTTCATGGGTTGTGAAAAGTTGAGTTATAAATATTCGTGTATATTGTGATATTATGTGAGAATATGTTTTTTTATATCCACGTTATCTGTTTCCGCTCTATTATAACAGATAGCCCTTCTACACCTTTCAAAATTTTATGCTTTATAGTAAACTAGAGGCCTGTTAGGGCTTGGAAATCTCTAATCTAGTCCGTATTTATAACAGTAGTACCTAACAGAAACTCAGCACATTATAGTAACGATATAAGTCCTACCTATTTGCGGCGTTATGTGACCTGGTGCAAAGCTAAGACGATGCTAATAAATGATTAAAAAAGAGTAAATAACGATCAAAATGTAAGTAATGCATTAAAATAAATACCCCCAGTTGAGGTGGTCCTCGCCACTATGAGACTAAACAAAAAGTTGAATCGGGGAATTCAAAATTTGGGCATGGTGAGATGATGGTGTAATTCTATCTCGAGTCTTCTTCGTTTCTTTGTAAGCTGTGAATCTGCGCATCCGTGTCCCCTTCTTTATGTCGTTGATTGTATCTTGATCGGTAGTACTCGTAGATGTCGAACTGGTGTTGAGTTGTGTGTAGGAGATGCTACAGCTGTCTTCGACCTGATGTGTCTGGTACCACTCCAGCAAAACTCGTGCTTGTTCTGTGTCAGGATTAATTTCGAGTGTTGTGTCATGTCCAATAGGATCGTTCAGAAATAACTCTCCTAGATGTTAGTAACTACACTACGTTTCTTACTTACCGTAGCAACTGTTGTTACTGCCACAGCCTAATAAACAGAGAGTCTCCCTATCAAATTTCAACTTCCTACAGTGAGCAGGAAAGAATTTAGCTCACTCGCTGATCAGAAAAGACCCCATCACTTCACTCGTCTCTTAATGTCCCAGAGAGCCTCCCTATCAAATTTCAACTTCCTACAGTGAACAGGAAAGGATTTAGCTCACTCAGCTGATCAGAAAAGACCCCATCACTACGTTTCTTACGTTCCGACACTTTTGCAACAAACTTGGGGCCGTGCTGATTCGGAATAATGTATAAAGACCGTTTGGAATTATATATTTATAAAGTCTCAGAAATAACTCTCCTAGATTTTAGTAACTACACTACGTTTCTTACTGACCGTGAATTGATGGCAACTGATGTTACCACCACAGCATGATAAACAACTCTCGTTAATAAGGACCGCCTAGAACACGATCAAGGCGGGTATAGAGACGAATGGCGAGACTTTTGCAACAAACTTGGGGCCTTACTGATTCGAATGAGCAGTCTAACACTAAAATCGGACCACGAAGTTCTTCACAATTTCAAAAACCGTTCGGAATTATATATAAAGATATACTCCGTACCTTGTAATCGTTTTCGAGGTGTCCGAAAGGAGCTCCATCTAAATTTCCACACCGTGAGTCGATTAGGCCTCAGAGTTTCCGAAGCTGATCAGTGTCCCTCCATACTTTGCAATTTATTGCATTCTAGATGTCCAAAAGAATTTCAGGTATCAGCATCATAAGTCGATTAAGAAATAAATTAGGCTCAGAGGCCCCTTTGCTGATCAGTGAGCACTGATAATGAATTCCAGATATCACTAGGGAGCTCCATTTCAATTTGGCAATTGTTATCAAGTTATGCCTGCGTAGAAATAGGCACGTGCAGAGTAAAAATTGATACAATTAATTAAAACATCTACACATTATTAGTCCCCCTGATCTAAGTATAACAACATTTAAGTGAGTCACCAATCAACTGAAAAATTATGAGATAAAATGAAGCATCTATCAATGCTTCACTAGCCCATCAGCATGGACAATAATTTAATAAACTCAATTTCGCAAAGTTAGAATTCCACTGGAACTATATCAGCTGATACTTACAATGTAGAATGCGTTTCATGTTTTGATCCCGCTCTCTAGCGGCCATTAATGGAATTTAGCGATTGAAATTCAAAGATTCGCTAGCAGCACGAGATTTCTCTATGTTCTCGCGTCTAGAGATCCAAGGGCTTTTTTCCCCGAAGTTCTAGCCCTCAGGGAGAGCTAACGGATTAACGTGCAGCGTTCCGGATGGTTTTAGCGAATTTTCTTAGAAAATAAAGCTATTGCAATGGCTCCAAAAATTTTAAAATAAAAATTTTCAAAAATTTTCTTCATCGAAATCTGTTTTGAGGCATTCTGAAACGATTCCTGGGTTTTAACGCTTTTTTATATGTATATATATATATGTATATATAGTATATATATATGTATATATATATATATATGTATGTGTCATTCCAGACGATAACTCTCGATAGAATTGAGATAAAAACTTCGTTCTTTCGCCAAAAAATCAAGAATTTCAAAAGAAAGGATGAGTTCGTTGGACAACACTTTTTGAGCACATTAAATTGGTCAAATTTCAAAAAATTTACTTAAAAAATCACTAAAAAAGGCAAAAAACCGCTAAAAATTAACAAATTTATATTTTTTAGCAGAATGCTACTCAAAAAAAAATTAATCGAACATGAACTAGGACATTTACAAATTTAAGCACAAAAGTATACTGAAAAATGTACTTAAATTTCATTAAAATAAGCTAAAAATCGATAGGAGTACTTGAAAAAATAGTAAAAACCTACAAATTCGTTTGTTCATTGGAATATTACTGACAAAAAGTTAATTTGCTATAAAATGTATAATAAAATTTTTATTTGTCCCCAAAGTGCTCAAATTTCAACAGAATTTAACATAAATGTAATACGACCGTTTATGAAAATTCGCTCATACGATCATGCTGCATGACTGGAACTTTTTTAAATTAAATTCGTTTGGGTAATATTTATCAATGACAACCAAAAAATCATTACTGTTACCTTGAAAGTTTTCGAGATCTCGATTTTTTTAATATGTCAGTTAGAGGATGCTGCCATTTAGGGTTGATAAAAATTGATGCTGAGCTTCTAGGAACAACAAATTTGGATGATAGCTGGGGGATGACGATTTGATCATCCCATATCAATTTCAACATGACTGTATCATTATTAGCTACTGCGCATGCGGCAATATGAAATCCTTGTAACGACCTTAATTTCCACTGTTTTCATCCTTTTATGATGAAGTTGTCAGAGAATGCGCGGGTTAGGTTGTAGATGGTCCCCAATCAGTTTCATTGTTGCCAAATCAAAACTTCATTCTGCGCATGCGCAAACGTGAATTCCATTATGCTCTATTTTAGCGAATTTTTGAAGAAAATTAAGCTATTGCTCTCGCCTCAAAATTTGTAGAATGTGAATTTTTGAACAAAAATTATGCAGAAATCCGTTTCCGGCTATTCTGAATCATATTCTGAAGTTTAACGCATTTTTTTATGTATGTACGTGTCATTCGAGACGATAACTGTCCGTAGAATTGTGCTAGAAACTTCAAACAAATTTTAAAATGTTAAGGCCACAAAACGAAAGTTCAAGTTCGTTGGCCAGCATGATCGGATTACATCTTCGGGTTGAAATTTTCAAAAATGTCAAAATAGCCTGTTTTTTGCGATTTGTTGAGCGAAATAATTTTTTCAGCATACTAACATGTGGTATATTCGGAATCAGCGTAAAATTTCCTATAAGAATATGTATCAAGTTTTCAAAAATTTCAAAGTTGAAAAATCAGTCAAAAATCGAAATAATGCCATTCGCTAGTTGTAAAAATGTAATATTTGCATGGAACATTGTCCAAATTCAGATTGAACTACTCTTATGGAATTATCCCTGTATAACCAATCCTAGAACCATGCTGTTTAAGGCTAGAACCATGCTGTACTCATATCAATTTCAACACGATTGTATCATTAATAGCTACTGTGCATGCGCCAATGTGAAATACTTGTAATGACCTAAATTTCCACAGTTTTCATCCGATTTTGATGAAATTGTCAGCGAATGCGCAGTTTAGGTTGTAGATGGTCCCCTGTCAGTTTCATTGTTCTCAACTCATCAGTTCATTCTGCGCTTGCACAAACGTAAATCACATTAGTATCGTTTTTTCGTTTCTTAATTGACCAATTATGACATTTCACTTCTTGATTTACTCTTTTCTATGGAATTTTTCAAGATCATTTAAAACTTTTCAATGATTTATACATTCATGATAGGTAAACGAGGAAGCTATGTACCACACCCGTTTTTTGGCAGACTTTTTTCTATTCAAACAAGACTGCATGGGACAGTGTCATTGAAGGATAAATGGCATTAATAAGAGCTATTCACGATGCAACAGAAAAGTAAGTTGTAATTTTTAGTAATTTACAAATTGCTGAATGCAATAATATACTTTCCATAGAAATTGTACAAAAATAATAAGTATAGTTATCGTACAAGTTACCGATAACTGTTATATTTGGGCAATATACAATTTGTTTCTTCACTCCAGTTCAAAATCATATGCTCATCATATCTACGAGTACTGCAGTTCCATTCGTTTTGACTTCGTCAGCACCGAGTTTAATCTTGTTGTAAACATCCTCACCGAAAACGCTAACTGATGTTTCTGAGCCCGCTAAAACTTTGAGGAGTTTCAGTTTCGCTGCGTGGGCTTCTGAGTTGGCTTCTTCGCTCGATCCAAGAAGATAGTCCATAAGCGCTGGAAAGTGGAAGACAGTAACTGAGACGGGGTACTTTGCTGGGCGGAAATATGAGAAAATGCCATTTTACTATAGGTCGACCAGAAGAATATGATCCACTTTTTTTTATTGTGAAAAAATTAACTAAAACTTGGGCCTTGCAAGGGGCTCCGCCCCTTGACCCCTGGACCGCCGGTTGCTTTCCGCTTTGAGCCTTCGGCTAAAATGCTAAAACATGGAACATGCTCTCTTCCCGCTAATTCGTAAATGTAAATAAATTTAAAACTACGACATAAATATTTTACTAATAGAAATAAGAAGAAAGTACCTAGGTAGGTAATTTTCTGTTATGGTGCGAGTCTACAACTACTATAACCAAGATTAACTTCTCAACCAAGTGACAACAAAACAAGCGGCATTGTTTACTACAGGGTGAGTCATGAAGGACGGACGGTTTTCAAAAAATCAGTACATCATTAATTTTGCTAAAAAAAAAATTTTATTTGTTATTAATAGGTTCTCATAGTGCTACCATTTCGTAAAATTAATGGTGGAAAACAACATCTGGCAGGTGATGGTTGACGCACTGCTGTAGTCGCTCACAAAAGTTTTCCTCCACTCTCACCAACATCGCTCTGTCAATTTGAGCAACTTCCGCTCGAATTGCAACCTTCAAATCTTCCAGTGCACGGGGTTTGTGGTCGTATAGACGTCCCTTGAGGTGACCCCACAAGAAAAAGTCACACATAGACAAGTGGGGGGAACGAGGAGGCCAATGAATGTCGCCAAAACGGGAAATGACGCGATGTGGGAAAAGTCGGCGAACAACATCCATCGTCGCTCTTGCTGTGTGGGCTGTTGCCCCGTCCTGTTGAAACCACACCCGTCGGATAGGGACCCGTTTTCTGCGTAGTGCAGGGCTTAGAAAGTTATTTATCATGTGTGTATAGCGCTCTGCATTCACAGTAACAGTATCCCGTTGGTGACACCGTACAGTCACTTTGGGACTGTGCAAGGGTATACGACCACAAACCCCGTACACTGGAAGATTTGAAGGTTGCAATTCGAGCGGAAGTTGCTCAAATTGACATAGCGATGTTGGTGAGAGTGGAGGAAAACTTTTGTGAGCGACTACAGCAGTGCATCAATGAAAACGGCCATCACCTGCCAGATGTTGTTTTCCACCATTAATTTTACGAAATGGTAGCACTATGAGAACCTATTAATAACAAATAAAAATTTTTTTTAGCAAAATTAACGATGTACTGATTTTTTGAAAACCGTCCGTCCGTCCGTCCGTCCTATTATTTATAAGAATGAAACTCCGTCTGTTTGTCTGTTTGTTTGTCTGTCTGTCGTGTCTATGCACGGCCAAACGGCTGAGTGGGGGGAGTGTACGAGTGGGGGGATCTTCTTGAGATTTTCCGAAAGGTGGAACAAGGTGGAACGGCTTGCCCCCCGGCTGGACGTGGAGGCGAGCGTAGCGAGCCGGAGCGGCTAGTAAATAAATATAAAACTACCATATGAATAGAAGAACAAGTACGAAAGAAATGCGAGATAAATCGAGAGCTTTCCAACGAGTGGAAAACGATTTTTGTCCGGTGAAAATCAAAAGAAAAAATTTCGTGACACATCCGTGTAACGTTTTTCGCTAGTTAGTCCAAGGCTAAAGCATGTTCCATGCTAAAAGTAAACTGTACCTAATTATTTGTTCGCCGCCAGATATCCCTGTTAGTGGTTCATATTCTTTCGGTCTACCTGTAGTAGAATAGTTGCACATTGTAGTCCAATCTATATTTGACAGACCATAAAGGTCAGAATGAATACTTTCAATTGATTAAAATTTATATATTATAATTCTTTAATAAATTAAACTTTGAAATGGTGAGTACTTAAAGTAATTATCTACCAGGGAGGGATCGAAAAATAATATTTCTTTCTTGGCGAAGGAAAGTGACGGATGCTCAGAAAAGTATTATTTCAGACCAACAGTAATATGTTAAAAAATTGATTTTTTCATGTTAAGTGTTTCAATTATATACTTGACCATATATAAACGATTAAAAAATTAATGGCTAAACAAAATAAAGAATAAGCAAGAACCATAAGATGATAAAATTTGCCAATAAAATCCTTCTTTAAGTCAAGAGCTGAATTCCGCCTACTGATAATAGGTTCGTTTGCTGAGGTGCTTTGCAGTGTCTTGCAAACAGTATCAAACGGATTGAAGACTGGTAAAATGCGCACGCGCGACTTTTGCCAATTTCGGAAGTGATTTCAAAGAGGTTGAGGATTGGAGTTCATCCATTTTACGGTTGAATGTTTGAGCGAAACACTCAGGGGCGTGAAACAGCGGCAAAGACAGAGTCTAAAATTCGAATGATTTCATTGGCTGCTGAGAGTTTGGAAGCGAGAACATGGTCAGCTGGAAAAAGCTCAAGCCAATTTGAAGATCCGCAAAAACCAGTTTGAAAACCTCCGCTAACAGATTGTGACTGAGGGTGAGTGATGGTATATTAATCAGAGAACACAGCGAACGCCTTAAGTGGGTTGGAAACTGGTTTGATGGCTTCAGAGAACAAACCTAAGGTGTCTCAGGCGAGATGTGAATTTGCGCTTGAATTCTATCAACGAATTTCAATAAATCCATAGAGTAACCATTGAATTATTTAATTCACTCCAGATTGTGTGTGGATTTGTAGAATGAGCAATGTGCCATGGTTTTTTAAAAAATTTCTTCCTATTTTTCTGTGAAAGTACTTGTAAAACAGCACAGAACATTCAATCTTACTCAGAAATGCAGTGGTTACTTTACAAGTTCATGTTGAAAGAGGTAAGCGCATTGGTCTTATTACGTCACAGATCTTCTGACGCACGGATAGCGCAGAGGAGCACTGTATCACCAGAATCAGATGCTAGCACTCCAATATCGTGAAACCACCTTTTGTGATATGATGGAAACGGAAGAGGACACAGACCATGGGAGTACAAAAACAATTGTAAAAGCTTGAGTAGTAACTTTAGAGCATATATAATATGAAAAGCCAGTACATGAAGTCAGTGAGCTAGATAGGTGAGCCTCATTCACACAATGGAGACGCCAAAGTTAAGAAAGGTCACTGAAATCAGTAAGATCACAGTAGGTACTGTTTTGATGGCCTGATGATGATGTTCTTACATCGAAAGCAATCTCTCCCTGTACTCGTCTTGCTGTGACGACAGACTCTTCCGAAAGGTATGTGAATGATGTTTGAAAAAGAAACAGCAATTAATTTGAAGTTCCCACTGTGACAGGAAGATTCGACATAATTCCCGCCATTATAAGGGGCATTTCCAAAGTCCAGCCATTTTCGAAGCTTTGGGGTCTCCAGGCACAATGGCGGCAGTACCTCGTCCAATAGGCTCCATATTACACATGCTCTAAGGTAGTACAGGTTGTGCTCTGTAAGCATATGGCAAACGTTGACGCAGGTCGACTTAGATCCTTACAAACACACACACAAACTATGATACCAGAGCCCCTCCTTCTTATGAGCCCTTCTCAGAGAAACCAGTAACGTTACAGCGTGTGACCAATAACAGATAGGTACTGACTGCCAACTGCATACTGGTTCCGGGTTCTGAGACAAGGAGCTACAGGAGCACAATGACTCAGTGTGAGGTTATGCTATAACGGATCATGAAGATATAAAACCAATTTAAATAATTCTTTCCGCGCGAGATTTTCTGAATGAGATGGGAAGGGGAATGGCGTTCTCTGTTTTGCTAGTGCTTTCAAGGAAAAATATCATGGTGTATTGCCCATTATCTAGTGCTAACAGAAATGGTTACCCAAAGTTTATACAAAATACCTAAAGGTTATCAGAAAACGGAAAATATCTACCTTGATTACTTGCGATTTTGGTTTGGCCCCATTTCATAGATCCAAGTTGTATTAGTACATCCAGAGCACCGACTTTAATGTCTGGAAAAGGCTGCCTCGACATGTCGGCGATCGTCTCAAAACCTTGAGGGCTCATTTCTTCAAACCATGATTGGACCACAGCAGCAAAATCGGATTTGGTGTCAGATGGCTGTACAAAATTAAAAAAAAAAAAAGGCTGAATTTCAGAAAGAAATTTACTTTCACACAAATAACTGAAGAAGTGATTTCAAAACCCCTCATTCGTTTTCACTCCCAACACCAAAGTTGTGGCAACGAATCTTGACAGATCGTCATCGGGGCACCAGCGATAATGCCAGATCTTCAATATCATAATCATCATTCTTATATCATCAAGAATCGATTGGCACATCAGTAGTTCAGAAAACAGGAACGCCGCATAGGTAGGTGTATTGAGAATTATTAATGGTCGAGTATTGAATCAAGGCAATGGGTGACAGTCTGGGACCGTATTATTTTAGTATGCGCTCTCTGGTAACTCCGTACTATAAAGAAAAAATCGATTATTGCTTTTTGTCGAAAGGCAAATTTTTCGAAACATGGGAGTCACCTCAGAGTTCGGGGTCATTTAGTTCTGTCAAACGGGCTCAGTCTGTCAACCTAAAGTCAGTTGCACTTTTCTACATTGCCATGATTTTGCAAGTTTTTTTACTTATTTTACATAACACAATAACTGCACATAGACGTGAAAATTAATAAACGTGTTGTGATTTATGCATGCGAGAAATTGAGATAAACTAAGTGAGTCTCGAGTTGAGAAATAAAAATTGAATGGTTTTTTTTTTTTTTTCAATTCAATAAGTGTATTTCCATTGGTACATTGCCATTTTCATTACATAGGTACATTGCTTATATTCTCAGAGTACAATGGAAATTACCCATCTACTTTAAGGCACATGCCTTGCGTTGTGGATGGGGAGTCCACTTGCGATCGTATTACCCCCCAAAAAAAAAAAAAAAAAAAAAACCACTTCAAAAGTTATAACTATTAAACTTAATAAATTAAACTTTAATAAGCATAAAATAAATTAATTCTTTACCTGTTAGGTAAATTAACAACATAGTTCTTTACCTGTTAGGTAAATTAACAACATAATTCTTTACCTGTTAGGTAAATTAACAACACGTGTGTGTAAATCAAAATCGCTCAATAATAATAAATCATTACATCACTAAAATCAATAAATCAATATACGCAGATGGACTAGACTTGACTTTTCTAAATAACTTCACGTATACACACTTTCTAAATAAGTTGAACATTTAACGTGTCCTTCAGTAATCAGCCAAGTAAGCAAAATTTTCTTATATTTGGCCCTATTAATATTACTGGGATCTCTTAGAGCGTTTGGGGCATGTCTCAGTACTATGGGGATCTTGTACGACATAGAACTCTTGGATGCTTCCAACCTGATACGTGGTACAGGAATAACTGCTTGCGTGATAAATCTTACAGAGTAAGGGATAGTCCTCGCGCAGCTAAACCACCCTTCATGCTTCTGAAAAAACATCAGTAAATGTTGGAACCTGAACCAGTGAAACCCTAATGACCTATAAACTATCAGAACATGGAGAGTTCATTGGTTGATAATTTCTCCAAGCGCAACCAGGGGCACTGCTGGACAAATGATCAGAGGATAAGGTACATTTTGGATCTCATCTTGGAGCTTGCTCAAGAGCACAGCTGGAATGATGTCGACATGGGAACACGTCTCCGGAGCCCTGATTGCTCGAGGCACCATCATACGGGAATGGGATGAGGGAAAGCCTCTGGAGCCCTGGTAAATCAAGCACCATTGTCCTAGGAAGAAGGAAGGACAAAGCTCCACAGCCCTGATAAACCAAGGCATTGCTGTCTTTGATAACGGCGGAAGAAGCTGGGAGGCTTCTGGATCAGGAAACTGAACACCTGGAGTCCTGATGGATACGAAAAGCTTTAGCTTATTTAGCTGGCCCAATTTTTTGTTGAAGAAACAGCATATGTCTTTTCACTTGTGCCTTAACTAGGGCAGTCCACCTCGATTTGCTTCTATCTCTATCAACTGACGACTTTCTACAAGCACTGCGATGTTTCATTGCACAACGAGGTTGATCAGCCAGGACTTACAGTGACCAGGGTACCAATTTTGTTGGTGCTTTCAATCTATTACAAAGAATTGACTGGTCCAATACTGTGAAGTTCGACCAATATACTGGAAGTTCAATCCTCCAACTGCTGCATGGTGGGGGTGGTTGATGGGAACGACTTATAGGTCTCACAAAACGCTTACTTCGGAAAGTTTCAAGACGGTCCAGTCTTTCCTATTCGGAAATGGCCACTGTTCTTTGCGACTGTGAGAGCGTGTTGAATTCGAGGCCACTCACTTTTATAACTGAAGGAGATTCTGAAGCCACTCCTATCACACCATCCCTCGTTATTCAGGACACAGACAGAATGGACTGCCTGAATTATATGTTATAGAGAAAGTTGATTTTAAGAAGGAGTGGTTGCAACAAATTAAACTAAAAGAAGACTTTAGAGCCTGATTTTGGAGCGAATACCTGGGACAACTACAAATGCGGTAAAAGTCCAATAAATATGACAAGATCAAAGTTGGAGATATCGTCTTGATTGGCACCATCAAAAGAATTGACTGGCCTCTTGTTCGAACCATTGAACTCCTTCCTGGGAAGGATGGCATCACCTACCTTTTGCGGTTGAAAACAACTACTGGCACATGTCTACGACCAATACAACGGTTGTACCCGCTTTTAGAAGCTGAATCCTGCGTTTCTGGAGAAGAAACCATCGACAAAATTGTTTCTAAACCCAATGAGGAGTTTTACAGTTCCGCTGAACCGATTGTGACGTCTTTTACACCCATCTTTGCCAGAGAAGATCGGACTGAACATTCTATCAAGAAGACGACTAGAGGGAGAACAGTCAAAAAATCTCTTTGATTTGTGGACTGAAATTATGAACATTATAACAAATTAGAATATTATAACAAATGAACATCGTTACCAAGAGAGATGAGAGACGAGAACTTGGGAATATCTTTTTTTTTCAGCTGTTGATTGAATTGTGAATTTAGTGTACCTACCTACCTATATTGCAATTTGACTGTATTTAGAATATAATTCCATTGTGCTCGCAATTTGCGTTCTTGTAGCTTCTTTTGTTATTAGTCTCATATTTGACAGCTAGGAAGGGGAGGTAGGTAACAAGAGTAAAGAATAAGATCGAGTTGGAATGTGAAAAACGGTGTTCCTGATAGGCTTCAAAACAGTTTTATAGTCTCAGTCTCTCCCTTCTCCTCCCTGTTCTCCCTCCAGGCTTCTGGTTGCAAGTCGGTCACTTCCCATCTGATTATCAAGAGAAATCTACTTTCAATAGAAGTCGGACATGACAATACGTAAATACATTAACTACAATTAAAAGCACAGAAAACTTGAACAAAAATTACATTTCACCATTTTCAATTTATTTACCTCAACGTGAATAATATTGCTAAGAGCAATGAGGCCTCGAACTCGCCAGTCAGCTGGAACTTCGGTGATTGCAGCATAGACCCGCTTCATACAAGTACTCATGGACGCTGTAAATCAATAATCAACTTAAATAAATACAATATAATTCGAGTAAGGTAAAGAACAACTGATGGATCGATCAAGCAGCTGCAGGACGAGTAAATAAGGTCAGTATTGGTCAAAATTACTTTGCAGAAGCATTATGTTAACTTTTGGGATGGTGAAAACACAACTTCCTTCAAACTCAAAATTTACTTGTATTTAACATTTCCTATGCAACCTTGTAACAATTAGCTCTGGAGCCGAATTTCGTATTTAAACGTGGTATTTATCCAATTTTTTAGGCTTTCATAGCCATACAGACATTTACACATTTCTCGAAAACGGATAGAGATTTTTAAGAAACTCACAGGAAGCGCTATTTTCAGAAGTACAAACATTATCCAATGCACCTACGTTTGGGAAAATACGTTAAAATTCGAGTACGTTAAGTCGAGTACCGGGGGCGAGCGTGTTTGATGTAAGGACATCATATCATCATCAGGCCGTTGAAACAGTACTCAACTTGCTAGTGGCTACAGACTCCTCCGAAGGTATGTAAATGATAATTTTACTATTACTTCTAGTGGAAACAACCACCAATGGCGGACTAAATCACTCGTGACGACCCATTTCAATGGAAAAAAGGCCAATTCTAGTTATTCCATCCCCAATTCTAGTTTTTCGGAATTTTCAGGTCTTTTCCAAGGTAGAATTTAATATTCTTTCAAAAAACACGCAGAAAGTTCAATAATATAGCTCTCTCTTGATGCGACCTACGACATTAATAACCACAAAATATCAGAAGTAAGCAAATGCTTCGTACCAGATTGATTTTTAGAGCATACATTCTACGATGCACGTCCAGGAAGTAAGAGTACTGAGGCCCATATGTGCGGGGGAAATGTTTGTTTCCAATGTTGGTGACACTGCGTGATAAAGGAGGTCCTCCTGAACACAATGAGCACTGAATGCCCTCGGTAGTATCAAAACTCCCTTCGTGGTGACCGTTTGCGTGAACCATGTCGATAAAAAATCCCATCAAGTGTGAGGTGCGCTCCATCATCCGGTTCCTTGTCACAGTGGGTAAAGCGCTGACGGAAATTTTTCCACTGATCAAAGGGGTTTATGGCGAAGGTATCATGAACAGAACGAACGTTTTCAAGTGGTGTCGTGAGTTCAACGAAGGAAGAACGACTGTTCAGAGGAGTGGGAGGCCTTCCATGTTGACTGATGAGTTGGTGAAACAAATCGAGGATGCTGTTCGTGAAGACCGCTGATTGGCAGTGGATGAACTTGCTGCAATGTTTCCACAACTCTCCAGATCTCTCGTGCACGAAACAATCACTGAAACTCTCGGATTCAGAAAATTGTGTGCAAGATGGGTGCCAAAACAATTGACACAACAGCACAAAGTGAATCGGGTCGCCTCTGCTCGCAACAGAGCTATAAGGCCAGGGTTACCAAACCTCTTTGACTGTGAGAATTATTTTCCTGGAGCGTAACACAAGTTCCTTGAGCGATTTGAATTGGAAGATGAGGATTTCCTGAGCTCCATTGTGACTGGAGATGAGACCTGGGTGGCTCATTACACTCCAGAGTCAAAAAGACAATAACCTCAGCAATGATACACGTCTTTTCCCTCTGCCAAAAAATTCAAGACCTCCATTTCAGGCAAAAAAATCATGGCCAACATGTTTTGGGACCAAAAAGGAATCATTCTGGTCGATTTTCTGCCTCAGGGGGGGGGGGGGGATAAATGTAGTTCGGTACTGCAAAACCCTTAAAAAGCTCAAGAGAGCAATCCAAAACAAGCGGAGGGGAATGTTGACAAAGGGAGTGTGCTTGTTGCACGACAACGCTCGCTCTCACACAGCCAACGTCACCAAAGAGCTGTTGGATTCATTCGGTTGGGACATTGTGAACCACTCTCCGTATTCCCCTCACTTGGTTCATCCCTTCCGATTTTCATCTTTTCACCTCCCTGAAGACTCACATGGGTGGAAGACGCTTTTCAATCGACGAAGAAGTGAAGGAAGAGGTCCTGAACTGACAGAAAGAGTTTGCAAGAGAATTATTCGAAGAGGGTATGTGCCGGAGCTTGTGCCGAGGCTCAAAACTTGCATCAAACGGGAAGGCGATTATATAGAAAAATAAGTGAGATGTTAACCTACAAAATCCTGTATTTTTTTTAATACAATTTTTTTAAAAAATAGAAAAATCTAGCACTCTTACTTTCTGATTGTGCTTCGTAATATAGGACATCAAACACGACCGCTTCAGTAACATTAACGCACAGTGAAGCAGTTAAGGCGATGGATACTGATTTTTAGCCTAGTTTAGTGATTTTTTGTGTGCATATTTGTTGAAATTTGACAAATTTAATAGGATCAAAAAGTTTTGGCTAACGAATTCTGCTCTGAAATGCAAAAAGCAAGTGGGAATTTTGATTTTGGAAGACTAAATATTTTTTCGACTTCTCGCACAAACTCTGGTAGTGAGGAAGCAAAACAGTTCACTTAGGAATAGATAGTAAAGATAGGTACTTACGTTCAGTCATTAATAGATTTTTCCCTCTCTTCGAATATGCGATCATTCCTATGGTTTCAAGGGAGGTGACAAATATATTTTCTTCTATGGACTCTGTCATTTTGAAAATGGTTGGCAATACTGTGGGTTCGTCTGTTGCCAATTGCTGGCCGTATTTTCGTCCCAAATTTCCAAAAAATCTGACAACACCTAAGGATAAAATGCCGATATTAAACAAGGGTTCTTGTAAAAATAAAAAAGATTCAATAAAAAGTTTAAAAAAAAAAACTGATTTTGAGGTTAACGCGAAACCTAGACAATAGGGATTCATGGTCCATTTCGAAAATCGAATCGTCGAAAATAGAATCCATCGAAAAGTGATGGTTTCATGAAGCTCCATCATCATCAATTAATAATTGTCGAAAATCGGAGGGCTAAGTAGCACGGATGTGGGAATTGGTGAACGCCAAATCAGGCTACCTCTAACCAGGTTATAAATAATACAATTATTCGTAAAACAATATACGTAAATCTTAACCACCTATAAATTTGAAACTAGAGAATTTGAATAATTCTATTTAGACGTCAGTAGATCTGAATAACGAGAACGACAATCGTGTCTTGTTGATAAGGATGATCCGCCAAGCAGCCAGTAAGATCGTTCTTACTTTTCGACGATTCGATGTCAAAATTTTACTTTCGAAGACTTTAGCCAAGACGATGCGCATGCGCACTGGTACCCGTTTAACTCAAGTTTCAACGATCTGACGTTGAAACTTCTGACAGAGCCATAAATACCTCTACAGTTTACTAATATATTTACAAACTTGAAAATATAATTGAAAAATTTAAATATGAAGAATCACAGCGTATCACCCAGTGGATGGGTGGCACGAATGTTACTTCAGTGACAACTATTCTTAGTAACCGACGATTTCCATACTTCATATAAGGGTTTTGAATGGAAAAAAGCATTAGACGATTACGATTTGACAACACCAAACCGGAATACAATGCTGTTTAACAACTTCTAGCGAAGGAAATAGCTATGCGCAAACATTGGCGAAGAACAAAGACATTGACAAAGTCAATAGCTATTTTTAATTTTGTTTTATTTGACAGAAATACCTGGATAGAAGAAATTCTTCAGTGGATGAAGATCTGCTGTAGCGAGGATTTCTACTAAGAATTTGATGATCCCATGACGGTAAAAGAACTCATACCCATGCCAACACAATGCCAATGGCGTGATCACCTGCAATAGTTATTAACATAGGTAGACTCGTATTAATTAAAACAATTGTACGCAATTCAAAACAAGTCAGCACATAACTATCATAGTTTAGTAAAGACCAACAGATATAATTACAGAGCTGGAACAAAAACCTTATTTAAAAACAACAACAATCGTAACCTAGTGAGTCTACTCATAGACAGTTTTCTGAGTGCAGGAGAAACCTCTTTTGACGCGATATACGAGGGACGTCCAGAAAAAAAGGGGACAAATGCTGTTAAAATGAGAAAAATGCATATATTTTAATGAAATTTTCAGGATATGTTCAAAATTTAATCCTTTATTTTTCAACATAGTCCCCGGCAGGTTCCACACACTTCTGCATCCTAGGCACTAGCTTTTTTATGCCTTCGTTATAGACGCTCCGCTCCACCTCCAACAGCCACTTCTCCACAGTCTCCTTGACCTCCTCGTTGCTGGAAAACCGTTTTCCACCCAGGAACTCCTTCAGTTTTGTGAACAGATGAAAATCCGAGGGCGCCAGGTCAGGGGAATATGGTGGGTGGTTAATGACATCCCATCAAAATCTCACAAGGAGGTCCTGGGTCACACGCGCGTGTGGGGCCGGCGTTGTCATGAAGGAGGCTCACGCCTCGAGTCAGCATTCCCCTCCTTTTTTCCTTAATTTTTTTTTTTCAATTTTGTTAAGGTTTCACAATAGGCATTGGCGTTGATGGTGGTCCCTCTGACCATGAAATCAACCAATAACACTCCCTTCCTGTCCCAGAACACAGATGCCATGATTTTGCGTTCCGAAAATTGCACCTTGAATTTTTTGGCACTGGGGGAGTGGGTATGGCGCCACTGTAGGGACTGTCGTTTGGACTCAGGGGTATAGTGGCATACCCAAGTCTCGTCCCCAGTCACTATAGAGTCCAGGAACGCTTCTCCCTCCGATGCATACTGCTGCAGAAATTCGTTTGCAGCCACAACACGTCGTTGGCGATGTTCTGGAGTCAACATTTTCGGCACCCATCTGGCACACAACTTCCTGTAGTCAAGTTTTTCAGAAACGATTTCACCCATAACGGTCCGTGAGATGTTTGGGAACATTTCATGAAGGGAGTCGAGGGTCACACGACGATCGCTGTGAATTTTTTCATTGACTTGCTGCACAAGTTCTTCTGAAACGACAGACGGCCTCCCACTTCTTTCTTCATCGTGCGTGTCTGTGCGACCTTCTTTAAACTCCTTAACCCACTTGAAAACCTTCTAACGTGTCATCATATCAGGTCCATAGGTTTCCATTAGCTGACGATGGATTTCGGCAGCTGAATTTCGGCGCAAAGTGAGGAACTTAATCACTGCCCGAATCTCGCACCTGCGGTAGGTGGAGCAAACGACACCTGCAGAGGTTGACGCGAAGGGCTCCTGCGACGACATTTTTGAACGAACTGAGACGGGCGAGCGCTCACTGTGACCGTTAGGAGTTCCCCTACACGCAGGTATGCCAACTTTGAAAAAAAAAAAAAAAAATTCCCATCACCCCTCACGACAATTGTCCCCTTTTTTTCCGGACGTCCCTCGTAGTACTTCATTATTGTACATCATGGAAATATTGAACATGGCACTACCTCGAGGATCGTCAAGTTTGCTAAAACATCGTCTGTTTTCAAGCCAGAAACCAAGTCCCGGAAATACCCCTGAGCTTCAAGTTGACGCAAGCAGTCGCCTGATGGGACACTCATCTCCACAAGAGCCTGCGAACCAAGGGAATTCTGATTACAGAAACAAGAAAAAATTCAGATTTTGGATTTGAACAAATGATAATTGGACGTCACGATTTTAAAGAAAAGAGGTATGGGAGGTGATTAACCCGGGAAGAAAAATAAATACACAAATTTACGGAATCCTGGTTCATTTTAATTATGGTAAGGCGGGATCACAAACCACAAGCCATCTGGCTCGGACGGGAAACGGGAATCAGACTGGTATTCATTTCCCTCATCGTCCGCAAGACGGGAGGGCGCCACTAATCAAATGCAGTGCTTACAAAATATAAATTCTTGTACAATTTACATTAATACTTCACAATTTCACTGCACCTTCGGGAGCTCAAATCGTATTATTATTACGGAATGATCGGGAAATACTACATATTATCAGAGTTCCATCATTAAATATATGAAAAGCGGGATAAAAGCATTGAACTACTTATGCGCTCTGACGGAAGTTTGGGAAGGCATCATATCAACTAGGTTTCAGCACTGGCGGGAAAATTCGAATTTTGGTCAGGGCTGAACAGGAGGTAACTATGTTGTTATTGGTTGCATCAAAGATTCTAGAAATCAAGTCGGAAAATAAAAACTAATAAATAGGAGTATTCATGGTAAAATTCGAAAATTGAATCGTCGAAAATTTAATTCATAGAAAAAATTAGTTTCATGAGGCACACTCGTCAAATCGTCAAACGTTGGTAAAAGAATTTATTTTGAAAAATTGATTTTTAAAAAAGCACTTATCGACAGCGGGACACCCTGCATACTGGTAAACACAAAAGTGATTATGGAAGTCATTAATAATATTAATAATAAAAGCAATAATCAGTTTTAAGCTCATCGGCTTCGCCAACAATGTTTTTTACCTGATAAAGTCTGATCTTATTTGTTTCGGAAGATTTAGTTTTTTCAATAGCGAGTGAGGAGATTTGAGGATGACAGAGGAATTTAGGGCCGATGTTGGACTGCCCCAGACTGGACAGGAAAGTGGTTGCTCGGAGCCCCACTGACGTGTTCTCGTCACACAAGCAGTCGATGACAGCGGGAAGCAGCTTCCGGGAGTAGTTACCCAAGAAATACGTCATTTCATCTTCTTTGGTGTGCCTTGTCAGCTGTAATGACATAGAATTAAAGATAAAAAACGTCAGCCAAGTTAGGTGTGGCACATAGCTTCCTCATTTACCTATCATGAATGTATAGATCATTGAAAAGTTTTAAATGATCTTGAAAAATTCCATAGCGGAAAAGAGTAAATCAAGAAGTGAAATGTCATAATTGATCAATTAAGTTTTTTACTATTTTTAGTAATCTTTTAGCAATTTTCCAATTTAATGTGCTCAAAAAATGATGGTCAACGAACTGATCCTTTCGTTTGGAAAGCTTGATTTTTTGGCGCAAGAACGCTAATTGCTATGCAATTCTTAGGCCGACCCCCAATAATTTATTATGTAACGTCCAGGACGAAATTAAAGATGATTTTCGCGTACAACCGTTGCTATCGTCCGTGACGCGAAGCGCGAGTTCGTGGGTTCGAATCCCAGCCAGGCTTGAAAATTTTTTTATATCCATTTTTTTCGCATCGTGGGTTCGAATCCCAGCCAGGCTTGAAAATTTTTTTATATCTATTTTTTTCGCATCGTGGGTTCGAATCCCAGCCAGGCTTGAACATTTTTTTATATACACTAATTTTTTCAGGCTAAGAATTGCATAGCAAATTATCCTCGTTTTCTACGCAGTAGAAAAGAGAAAAGATCCGGCGAGGCGCGAAGCGCCGAGTATAGATTAGGGGGGTCCAGGGGGCGAAGCCACCCCGGCGAGGCGCGAAGCGCCGAGTATATATATATATATATATATATATATATATATATATATATATATATATATATATATCCCTTGATTAGTGGCTCTAAGAGAGCTAATATATGAAACAAAAAGAAGGAGACAGAAATACACTTCACAGACTAGTTTTAATATTTCGGCTTGGATGCCTTTTTCAAAATACAAGAGAAAAATTAATTTTTTGAAGAGTTAATTTACAGATTTACAATGTTGGCGAAGAAACTTAAGTTGCTTAGGACCGATTGCATTATCTCCTAATATTTAGTCCTGGTGGATCGTAGGCTCTCAAAACGTTGCTATGAGCTTTTTCGGACTGGTGAAGCAACAGCTTATTGTCCTTGGGTCCCATTTTCTTTAAAACTTTTATCCCGAAACAATCATCGAACGATGAACCATGGACCAAGGCATCAGCAGAATGGAAAAACTCCAATGTGTGTGTATGAGTTGGTTTGTAAGGAGTGCCCTGCCTTTTATGTGGGAGAGGGAGAAACGCAACTGAACCTGAGAGTCAACAATCATCGGGCATCCGTGGTCAGTTCCAACGAAGACCTACCAGTGAGCAGGCATGCTATGGTCCATGGTTCATCGTTCGATGATTGTTTCGGGATAAAAGTTTTAAAGAAAATGGGACCCAAGGACAATAAGCGGTTGCTTCACCAGTCCGAAAAAGCTCATAGCAACGTTTTGAGAGCCTACGATCCACCAGGACTAAATATTAGGCGATGATGCAATCGGTCCTAAGCAACTCAAGTTTCTTTGCCAACGTTGTAAATCTGTAAATTAACTCTTCAAAAAATTCATTTTTCTCTTGTATTTTGAAAAAGGCATCCAAGCCGAAATATTAAAACTAGTCTGTGAAGTGTATTTCTGTGTTTCCTTCTTTTTGTTTCATATATACTCGGCGCTTCGCGCCTCGCCGGATCTTTTCTCTTTTCTACTGCGTAGAAAACGAGGATAATTTGCTATGCAATTCTTAGCCTGAATCAACTTAGTTTTGGAATGTAGCCAGGTACGTAAGGAGAGGGAAATTGATAGCTTGAAATGTGAACATTTATCACATAAATCAAGCGCTTTCCAACGAGTGGCGAACCATTTTTGTGCGATGAAAACTGCGGAAGTTTCATTCCCCTAACAACGGCTGGGTTGTACGTGAAAAACACTGAAATTGTGACACAATCTATAGCAACTACTCAACTACTCGGTTGTACGTGAAAATCATCTTTAATTTCGTTCCGGACGTTACATAAAAAATTATTGGGGGTCGGCCTAAGAATTGCGTAGCAATTAATATATACACACACAAATGAAAAAGCGTTAAACTCTAGGATTCGTTTCAGAATGTCACAAAACGGATTTCAATGAAGAAAATCTTCGAAAATTTTGATTTTAAAATTTTTGGAGCCACTGCAATAGCTTCATTTTCTATGAAAATTCTAAAAGAAAAAGTTGGACGGGAGCTTAGAAAAAGGTGTGGTGGGAGGGGGGTGGTTGGCGGGTGCTCTTAAGATGATTTTTTTAAAGCACATTTTTGAAATGTGGGGGTTTGTGCACAAATTATGCTGTCTTACGAACTCATCCAATCATCACTGTCAAGAAATTAATATTGACTCACTTCTTCAAGTGCCATTGTCTTAACAGTTGGGTGAGGGTGGTTTAGACATCTTATAAGGGGTTGAGCCACTTCGTGATTCAGAAGAACTGCGTTACTGGTAAACGTCGGCAACACGGTTTTCAGAATTTCACAACCATCGACGATCTGTGTACTGAAACAAAAGGTGTTGTTACATGGCGAAAAACGAGAATGGTTTCTTTTCGATGAAAAGTTGGAGTGCATGTTTTCTTAATGACTATTTTATAAACGAGAGAACCATAAAATCATTTATTGAGAAGAGATATTGAAAGTGAAGAAGAGGTCGGCGCTGTAAGAAATTAATGTTTGCGCATGCGCACAGACTACTACTAATCCCACGGCAATGAAATTTATAGGGGAACTTCTAGGAGCTAAACCGCACCTTGAAAATGTCATAAAAATCGGTCCAATTACCTACCGAATTTGAAAAAATCGGAAAAACAGATGATGAAAACTCAATGTTATGAGAAATTCACGTTTGCGCATGCGCACAGACTAGTATGAATCCCACGGCAATGAAATTTATAGGGGAATGTCTAGGAGCTAAACTGCACAATCCTTGAACATTTCATATAAATAGGTCCAACTACCTACCGAATTTGAAAAAATCGGACTAACAGATGATGCGAAACCGACGTTATGAGAAATTCACGTTTGCACATGCGCGCAGGCTATTGTTGCTTCGAAGGCATTAAAAATCACAGGGGACCGTCTTGGAGCGAACCCGCACAATCCCAGGAAATTTCATCGAAACCGGACAGAAACTTGGTATAGTTTTAGGCGTGTCAAGGATTTACCACAAACAGACAGACAGACACGGAACCAAAATTGGTCAGCAAGCTCTGTAACGCAAAAAGCAAGAGGAAATTTTGATTTTGGAGGACAAACATTTTTTCTACTTCAATCACGAACACAAAGCTTACAATTCCATAACTTACTTGAAAATAGATGAGTATATCGTTGGAAAGAGCGTTAAATCCCATTTCCCTAAGGTATTTGGATTCTTTTTACAGTAGGTCACCATAACTAACCAAGGACTAAACTCAAGAATTTCTCACTTTTGAAAGTGGCTGTTTTTTAAGGTACGTTAATTATTTTTAAAAATTGTAAAAAAATAATATTAAAACTAAAAAAAAAGATGAACTTGCCCACAATTTCAGCTATCCAACGTTGTAATCAATTTTGCTTCATCACTACCGAAGGTAGGGAAGCTTTGTGTTCGTGATTGAAGTAGAAATTTTTTTAATCAAAAATCAAAATTTCCACTTGTTTTAGCGAATTTTTGAAGAAAATTAAGCTATTGCTCTCGCCTCAAAATTTGTAGAATGTGAATTTTTGAAAACATTTTATGCAGAAATCCGTTTCAGGCTATTCTGAATCATATTCTGAAGTTTAACGCATTTTTTAATGTATGTATGTATGTATGTGTCATTCCAGACGATAACTGTCCGTAGAATTGTGCTAGAAACTTCAAACAAATTTTAAAATGTTAAGGACACAAAACGAAAGTTTAAGTTCGTTGGCCAGCATGATTGGATTACATCTTCGGGTTGAAATTTTCAAAAATGTAGTCAAAAATTTCAAAATAGCCTGTTTTTTGCGATTTGTTGTGCGAAATAATTTTTTCAGCATACTAACATGTGATATATTTGGAATCAGCGTAAAATCTCCTATAAGAATATGTATCAAGTTTTCAAAAATTTCAAAGTTGAAAAATCAGTCAAAAATCGAATTAATGCCGTTTTCGCTAGTTGTAAAAATCGGTAATATTTGCATGAAACATTGTCCAAATTCAGATTGAACTACTCTTATGGAAGTATCCCTGTATAACCAATCCTAGAACCATGCTGTTTAAAACGTAGGTAGTAGGTGCTTGTTTAATAATTTGATTCCATGTTTGTCTATAAAAATCATAAACTAAAATTTTTCTACACGATCAATAGCGACTGAAATGTCGAAGATTTCTTCAAAAATTCGCTCATGGGGTCATGCTGCATGACTGGACTTTTTTGTGTTTCAGAGCTTGCTGATCAATTTCGGTTCTGTGTCTGTCTGATGTCTGTGTTGTGTTAGTCTGTTTGTGGTAAATCCTTGTCACGCCCAAAAGTTTACCAGGTTTCTGTCCGATTTTGATGACATTTTCAGGGATTGTGCGGGATAGCTTCTAGACGGTCCCCTTTCAACAATAGCCTGTGCGCAAGCGCAACCGTGAATTCATCATAACGTCCATTTATCATCATCTGTTTTTTTCAAATTCGGTAGGTAATTGGACCGATTTTTATGAAATTTTCAAGGATTGTGCGGTTTAGCTTCTAGAAGTCCCCCGATAAATTTCATTGCCGTGGGATTAGTAGTAGTCTGTGCGCATAGGCAAACATTAATTTCTTATAATTTTTTACTGTTGATAATTCTGTTTTACTGAAACACTGCTAAAAATTATCAATTCAACCATTTTCGGTCTTTTTAGCCATTTTTAACTCTTTCTTTTAACTTCGATTCTCTTCTTGCTTGAGACAAAATTTCAGATCGATTTTTAACCCACTTCCCGATATCCAATCGATCTGAAATTTTGCACACGAGTTCATGCTGGCGTACATTTTAATTTATCAAATTTTCGCGAAGAAAAAGTTAGTTATACTATAAATTTTCGAAAATTTGAAATTTAATATGGGAAACCTTACAAGTGTTGTGTATTGTAGGGAGGAGGAGTGAGGGAGGAGAAGGATACTATTGAACGTCTGCATAAAATGACAACGAATCCAGGGTCAATAAAATATTAAATGATTTTCCTTGTCAATTTAATTTAAGTTATTATCAATGTGATTTTGTTTCAATTTACTGTTGCCAAGAAACTACCAAATATTGAAACAACAATAAAATTAACCGAGAACATGAGAAAAAGAAAGAGTTACATTAACGATTAATTTAACGATTTCCGGTCGTTTTTAGCCATTTTTATTGATTTTTTTAGTACATGTTTTGAAATTTGACCAATGTAATGTGCTCAAAAATTGTATGACGAGGCCATTAGAAGGCGAAAGTGCTTAGCGTACGCAATAAACTACATTATTTGCGATGCCTTGAAAAATCTCAACCCTCAAACACCAATATTGAGTTCCGCGGAGATGCTAATGTACGAGCATCAGGGGGGCTGCACAGATTTTCTTGAGTGTCAGAGATTCATCTATTATTGTTACACGTTGACATGTTATGGTGACACCAGCTGTTTTGATGATGTCATCTGCGACCGCTTCAATACCTTGTCTGTTCTATTCATAATTATTTACGTAATCTACGTTTGCCAGTCCTTATAGCCCCTTCTACCTATTATGCAATTTATTCATTAAGTGCTAGTTTAGTATATGGAGTCAGAATGGTCAAAACAAGGAAAAAGAAGAGCCTGTCCGCGCCTTCGGTAAATGATTCCAGTGATGATGAATTCGGTGGAACTGGTGCTGTCTGGAAACGGTACGTATTTTCTACATTGCCCTTAGATATGTTTTACAGTAAGGAAAATACTTTTGACTGGAATGCTTGGGTCAGAAAATTCACTTTCACAATTTCACTTCGAGGCTTGTACATGAACCTGAAGAGGTTCAAATCAGTGTCCTTTAATTGAGTATGGGTAAGGTGACATGCGTCCCGTACAAACGAGAAAGTCCTTTTTTTCACGTGTGTCCTGTTGTCTCAAAAAATGTCGGGACGTCAAGATGTCCTGGAAAGCACATCTGACATCACTTACAGTTACGTAACAACAGTTATGTAACAGGTTTTTATAAAATGCCAAGGCAAATGGACAAATAGATGAGCTTTTTAGCGCATTTTCTAGAAGAAAAAAAGCTATTGTGTTCACTTTGTCCGTTGATGTATGTATGTCCTCTTAAAATCGTTTTAAATGCCACTTCCCAACGTCCGATTTTGATGAAACTTGGTATGGGTGTAATCTGTAACATGGCGAGGATAAAGATGTATCAGGGGCCGCTGACGTATGAGAGGTCACTGATCGGCGGAGTGAACTTAAAAGCCATTTTGACTCCTATTCAATGCAGGAAGCTGAAATCTGAGAGGAAGGCTCAAAGGAGAATGCTGAAGACGAATGAGACGTCATCGATCAGCTGAGGGAGCTGCAAAGCCATTAGGTCTACTATTCAAGGCAGGAACCTGTGTAACTTATTTGGTTCCTGTTTAGCTCAAGATGCTGGACTGGGTGTTGTAGAGCTACAACTTGAGAAAAATCTCTCCAATCAGCAGAGTGAGCTCTGTAGCTAATTTTGTTCCTATTCAACTTGTGATGCTGGAATTCGGAAGGGGGCTACTCTGGGTAAAAGCGTTTTATTTCTGTTTATTATATGTATTTACACTAACAATTTTTCACTTTACCTTTATTCGTACAAAGGACACAAGGGGAACATCTATTTTGTCCAACTAATCTGTACACTATTCGGTAATTTACTTTCAAACTAATCTGGATTTTCATCAAGGGATTGACTACTTGATATTATGTAATTTTGAGATGCGAGCTTGCTTGCGACCAAATCTAAACAATTCTGATTTATTACATAATCAATCCCTACATCATGATGGGGTGCGCAGCTCTCTAATCGCTGAAGGAGTTCAAGCTAATTTTATTCCTATTCAACTTGAGATGCCGAAATTCGGAATGGTGCCTCTCTGGGTTTGGTAGATACAACTACTGTAGATAGTATTGACATTTTACGTCTGTACATTGGCACATAAACGAAAAAAGCGTTAAAAAAAAGCGTTACGGTTGGTTTTTTGATGATTTCTTCTTACAACCGAGTCCATTCGTTCGAAAGCTCTCGATTTATACAACCGTATTATGTTAACTACTGCGAAGAGCGTGGCCAACAAGCTGAGTTATGTATATGGTTATATGAATAATTGTTTAAACAGGTGATCATTCTCAATAATTGATATTGTGAACATGATTGCAACTTCTTTGGTAGTACTGGCACAATTGACTAGAAATTTATGTGATGGTACTCTGTGGTTTTCGTTAATGTCTTGGACGAGCGAGCGAAGCGAACGGGCACAGCTCATACGAGTATATGTGGTTGAACATTATAGAACAGTGATCCGCATACAAAGTCTATCTTATTCAGAAATAATAAACCGTTGTGTATTAATTTGCAACATTTGTTATTGCCGACTATCGGAAGTAGTAAGCAGTAGACACTTTCGATACACCTGTCAAATCGTAGTAAAACTAAACTAAGGGAAGTTCCAACGAGCGATTTGTCCCATGAAAACGAAAAAAAAAAAAAAAAGTCGGTCGACATCGAGGGCCAGCTTGATCGATCAATTGGCGGGGGAAAAAAACCAGCGTGTTTACAACAACAGAGGAGGCCCGCTCGGGATCTCTGAAGCTCTCGTTCTGAGGGATGAAAAACAGGGTCAGGTTTCGGACTGTTGGTGATGGGGTGGGAGGGTGAAGGGGGGGGGGGGGGGGGGGGCTCCACCCTATTGACGGGGGAAGCCAGACCAAAGCTGATCAGACGAATGGGAAGCTCAGAGCACTGTAAAGCCCCAGTCATGCAGCATGGTCGTATGAGCGAATTCTTTTAAATTATCTACGTATTATAATATTTATCTACATTGCATTCCTGTAAATATTAATAATAATAATAATCGCTTTATTCATAAGAAATATGATATAACATAATATAATTTTACAAAAGCATAAACAAGCATGGATTTGTAAATCCGTCTGCCCGGAGTTCTTTGCTTTGTATTAGGTACGAACACTTAGTAGACATGTGGCAATTAGGTGATAGTATAGAGCAGGGGTGCTCAAACGGTCGACCGCGAGTGCTTTTTGAGTAGATCTCGAGAAGAAAAATTTTTTGATTAAGTAGGTAACTAAACTACAAAAATTTATTACGTAATAACACTGCTTGCAGCTGAACACACTGATTTAGTTCTTCACACGGACGTCAGGTGGTTGAGTCGCGGAAAATTCCTAGAAAGGTTTCAAGAATTATTGCCCGAAATAACAGCTTTTCTAGACGAAAGAGGTGATGACACTGAGATGTTGAAAAACGAAAAATGGCTGACTGATTTGGCATTTTTGACTGACATCACAATGCACTTAAACACCATTAACTTGGAGCTTCAAGGTAAAGGAAAAACTATTATTGAGATGATTAGCGCAGTAAACGCATTCAAAAGTAAATTGCAACTTATGATGGATCAACTGAAAAGAAAGGATCTGAAACATTTTCCGTCTTTGAAAGCAAGGATTCCTCAGTTGAATTATGATACGTATGAGGCTGAATTATCAAATATTTTGGGACAATTCGAAATGCGTTTTTATGATTGCAGTAAATTGGCAAATATAGCATCATTTATGAGTTATCCTTTTTCATGTAAAAACATTGAGGAATTAGCTACTGAAGTATTAGCTAGTAGTAGTCAGTTTAATATGAACTCATGTTCTGTTGAAAATGAGTTGGTGCAGATTATATCAGATATACATCTCAAAGCTACAGCATCTGATACAAATTTCTGGTGTTTCATATCTGAAGATAAATATCCGAATCTAAGGCAAATCGCCCTTCAACTGACGGCAATGTTTGGGTCAACTTACTTGTGCGAGTCTGCATTTTCTGAAATGAAGATAATCAAGTCAAAATATCGCAATCGACTAACTGACGATCATATGTCATCATGCTTGCGATTGGCACTCAGTGGTTACGCACCATCTTATGAAAAGTATGCTGAGGACATGCAGTGCCACGCTTCAACATCCAAAGTCACTCCTTAGTTGAGTTTAACACCATATGTAACTCTTTTGTTTTGTAACAACGAATAAACTCGCAATTTTGAATAACTAGGAGTTTTTTCATTGATATTGTAGAGAAGAACTTAAGTAAACCTAACCCAAACCTTGACTAAAATAATGTAAATTGTAAATTGTGCGGAAAGCTAATATCTATATATGCTACGGTACACCCTACCTAGGTAGGTAGGGTGTATCGTGTATGTACGACAACCCTGCATCACACATACTTGCAGCCTCTCAGAGTCGATCGTAAATTGTCTAAAAATATTGAGGTAGATCGCCAGTAGTTCAAGTTTGAGCACCCCTGGTATAGAGTAATAAACACCACCAGTAACTACAATTAATTATTATCATAATCGGAAATTAACATGTGCAAATTCAAAAATACAAAAAAGGAGAAAATATACAAAATACTAACTATTAGGGATTTTCAATCGAAATTAAATTCGGCTACCATTCTAGAGAACTTAATCAAATTGTCCCATTCCTTTGGATTATTTAGTAAAATTAACAATCCATCTCTGGGTATAGAAATTTCTTTAAAAACAACAAAGCTAAATTCTGAAAGAACGGGGCACTCCCCCAAGAAATGAATCACATCTTCCTGAACCTGTAAGTTACAGAGCGAACAATCCTTCCGATTCCTAAAAGACAACGGTACACCATTAAGATCCAATACGTCCCCTCTCAATTTGAACACCCAACGCGAAACGTACAATTTTAATTCATTTTTAGCCAATGCAGTCATGTCCATACAACCAAATCTTTCAAGGGACTGATATATAAAGAAAATCTCTCAGTCTCTGCTACTCGAAGGCGAAATACATCTCGGTATCTGCTCTCAACCATGCCGATGATTTGGTCAACATTTTTACCAATGTCGTCAACCCTGAGCAATGCCCCAGGAATCTCAAACCTGCTAGCCAAACTCGTATCTAATTCAACCTCCCAAAAATTGACTTACACCACTTTGACTTTAACCCCTTCATATGTTAAATTGTATTGAAATTTGTGCGATTTCAGTAGAAAAGAATGGTTAAAACCAATTTCATGGAGAGAAAAATCGTACTAAATAAAACTTGGTAATTCTAAAAAGATTTTGGATTTTCAGATTTATTTTCCAGTGTTTATAGATTTTTCAGCAAATATTGATGCAATTTATGAACGTTTTTCAGCATAATTTTGTTCAAAAATTTTTTAATGCCCTAGTTAATTGTTGATAATATTGTTTTGCCTGAAACTCTGCTAAAAATTATAAATTACACAATTTTTTTTAGACATTTTTTCGTGATTTTTCTAGTTCATTTTTTTTAAATTTGACTTATTTAATGTACTCAAAAATTGTTGCCCAACAAACCCATCCTTTCGTTAGGAAGGCTTGATTTTTTGGCGCAAGAACGGATTTTTTATCTCAATCCTAAGGAGAGATATCGTCTGCTTGGCTCGCACGCACGCTCAAACGCCCGCCCGCACGCACACACACACACACACACACACACACGCACACACACACACACACACGAAAAAGCGCAAACTTAAAGAATTGTTTCAGAATGCCTCAAAACGGATTTCAATGGAAAAAATTTTTCAAAAAGTTTGCTTTTAAACATTTTTGAGCCATTTTTAAGCTTAATTTTCTTTGTATATTCGCTAAAACACGTTTTTCAACGTAAAGACTTACTTTTCTACTAAAAAATACAGAGCACTGTAAAGTTCCAGTCATGCAGTATGTGCGATTTTTCTTAAATTATCTATCGTATTATAATATGATAAATTGTATTGAAATTTGTACTAAGGGATTGGCTACTTAATGTTATGTATTTTGAGATGCGAGCTTGCGAGCATCCAGATCACTAAAATATTATACAGGTACATCCTTCTAATGTATTTACACGCTTGATGGATTTTAATATAGCGTGGGGACACATACGCAACTTTTTGACTAGGCAAATAGTTCCGGATGTTGTGTCCCCACTATTTTCAATACCATGTTTCTCACGTACGCTAAAGAGAAAGTTAATATATCATGAAAACATGGGAAAAACGAGAATCCGAGGTTTCTGAAACAGTCGTCAAATTCATATTTTGATAGGATAATGACAGATTTACATTGGTTTGAAAGTGGGGACACATACGAAACTACACCCGCGCCTCCATGCAGGGTGTCTACTAGATCTGTGAAATAAAAACTTCCATATTAAAATCCGTGACTTTCGGAAATATGAACGTATATATGAACAGGCGTGTAATGCTAGCTATCGAGTTGTGAGTGACATGTCCTTCTGAACCAGCTCATTCATGCCCTAAGCAACACACACATATTTTTCCCCTTCCTAAAGCCACTTTCATTTTCACATTTTTGCCTAGATTTTTTGCGGCTCTCCCTCTGTGAGACGGGTAGATTTTTTTTTTTTTTTAAATTCAAGTAGCGTTTCAAGAAATATCCCGATTTTTGGAAGCTTGAAAAGAGCCTAAATCAACACATAAAAAACAAAATAATAATAATAAAAATAACGATTAAATAAAATAAAATAAATAGACAACAAAATAAAATAGAAAAATAAAAACCGGAAAAGTTCAAACAACACTAGTCTTATAGAAAATTTAACGCTGATTGTTTGGTAGGGGGAAAAATAATAATAAAATAAACTACTTATAAACTCGTAAACGAGTTCCACTATCTGCTTTACAAGCAGATACCATGTTACATGGATATGTCTTTGATTGGGGATTTCATAACGGTTGTCCTCGAGAGTTGTAAAAAAATTCTTCAACTTTGGACTGTAGGCGACGAAATGTAGGATAAAGAATTTATTGTATTATTCTTGGAGACACAATAAGCATACTATACATACTATTAAAGTTATTTCCCGAATACAGGCGCTTTCATTTTTATGTTCACGATAGCCTGATTTTTCATTAATAAATGAAATTATATCATTTATTGTTTTATTTGATAACATTTCGTTCTCTTACTGAGGACATCTTCAGATTTTGCTTTCTTGACATTGAGTTGACTTGGTGAGCCACTGTTTTATTTGACAAATCCGTTATATTCGGATGTTTATAAATTTTTTCCTGGACACACCAAGATCTGAAGATGTCCTCAGTAAGAGGACGAAACGTTATCAAATAAAACAATAAATGAAATAATTTCATTTATTTTCCCTGGGCCGCATCCCGACTAATTCCAACAAAACAACGGTTTACTTATAGAAATGTTGAAAATAACTGTGGAGAGAAGCCACTACTTACAATGAGTTGTTGTTAACAGTCGACTGTTGTCAAGAGGATGAAAATGTTTCCTATGGAGTGGAGTAAATGATGCTATTGCTTTACGTTAAGAATATTGTAACCGGCTTATTAAAATTGTTTATAGTCCAATCAACTTAGTTTAGGAATGTAGCCAGGTAAGTAAGGAGGGGGAAATTGGTAGCTTGAGATGTGAACATTTATCACATAAATCAAGCGCTTTCCAACGAGTGACTAACGATTTCTGTGCGATGAAAACTACGGAAGTTCCATTACCCTAGCAACGGATTGGTTGTACATGAACATCATTAGAAATTGTGACATATTTTTTGCGTCACGAAAATTTTTGGTTGACCCTCCAGAGCAAAGACATATCCATGTCAATAAATAGAATAAATAACACATGACTCCACATTCCAATGGGCCAATTTCCCCCTCCTTAATCCTCCTGAGAAGTCCTACCTTATGTATGTAAACTAGTTGTGGGATTCTTACTGGATCAATCCACTACTCTTCTGGGTTTTCCTCCCTAGTTCAATACTCAGTTGATTTTCTCACAAATGGTTTACTCTAGGTGATGTAGTTACCAGGGAAGCCAGTGGCATATCCATTCACTTTTTATGTGCGAGAAGCGTTGTTACTTTTGAACAGTTTAACCACAACTCTTGATAATTATTTTTCGTCATTCGTATAACTCACTCTATGAAATAATATGTACCTAGTATGATAAAGTTTGATTGTTTAGGAGTTATAATATACCTAAAAACGCTTTAAATCCTTACATCAAGTTATCATTAAACAAATTCCATGACATTTGGTGGTTTTTGCAAAATTCCTTGACATTTCCCAGACTTTTCTCGACGCAAAGAATTCCCTGACGATTCCAGGTTTTCCCTGACTTTTCCAGTTGGGGGCCACCCTGAAATCTGAATGAATCCACCCTGTTAAAATTTTTCCTTTGGCCTATCAGGTTGTAGGGAAAATGAAAATTCAACTCCGACACCCACGTGACGAGTTTTTCTGTAGCAGCTACGTCACCACGCCCGAGAGGACAAATCCTCCCTTCACAGCTCGTCCCCCTCCCTGGGCGTGCGCATTCATCAGAAACGACGGGCGACGGCACCGCCAACATCGCAACTCCCCCTGAAGTCACCCAAGTCAGAACGTTCAATGCTTTAGGGTAATCCAAGGAAATACGTGCCGCGACGAGATACCCCAGAACAGATGTTACCAATCTGTCGTTCTATCGCAAATCCGGAAGAATAATCCTAGTCGAATAAAACGGGGAAATCGTTACTAAAAACAAACAACGAGACCTGGATCGGGTTGAGGAAATTATATCGACCTCCTTAACTTCGATTTTTCACCAACAGACCAGCCGGCTCCTCCACGATCAACAAACAACTTCCCAAGGTACGGAATTCCTCAAAAGCAACGGACAAAAAACCAAAAAAGGTTTAATCAATTCGGGGTAATATTTTTTTCTATGAAAATGTTGGAGCAGTGCCAAGGAATCGATTTCGTTTAACCCTGAATCTGGACGTCTGGTTTCCGGAGTTTAATGGGGCAGCAGCCGACTTGGCATCACGTTTGCCAGAGAGCAGGAGAACAGGATTCAGGTAAAGGCCATGCATGGCGAAGCCGCTTGCTCATCCACCGCCAATGCCGCAATGTAGCGTAGCAGCCGGACAATTGAACTCAATGAATCTATTGAAGCAATGTATGGTCTTCAATTGAGAAACTGTAGCGTTGGGGAGTAGCTGAATGATGAGTTATTACGTTGGAATTGTTCCATTTTGACATCTAATTCAGATTCAGCGACAATAAAACCCTCTGAAAATACATTTTCAGCCCAAAACCGTCGTAAATTGTATAGTAGTGACATTGAACTCGAATGAATCTGTTGAAGCAATGTGTGGTCTCCAATTTAGAAACTGTAGCGTTGGGGTGTAGCTGAATAATGAGTTATTACGTTGGAATTGTTCAATTTTGACATCTAATTCGGATTCAACAACAATGAAACTCTCTGAAAATTAATTTTTGGCTCACAACCGTCGTAAATTGTACAGTAGTGACATTGAACTCGAATGAATCTATTGAAGCAATGTGTGGTCTTCAATTGAGAAACTGTAGCGTTGGGGTGTAGCTGAATAATGAGTTATTACGTTGGAATTGTTCCATTTTGACATATGATTCGGATTCAGCGATATTGAAATCCTCTAAAAATTAACTTTCAGCCCAAAATCGTCGTAAATTGTAGTAGTGACATCGAACTCGAATGAATCTATTGAAGCAAAGTGTGGTCTTCAATTGGAAAACTGTTGTATTGGGGTGCAGATGAATAATGAGTTATTACGTTGGAATTGTTCCATTTTGACATATGATTCCGATTCAGCGATATTGAAACCCTCTAAAAATTAACTTTCAGTCCAAAATCTTCGTAAATTGTAGTTGTGACGTGATTGACGAAGATTTCGCGTGACCTCACGGTATCAGAGATTAAAGGATATCCTCTCAATCAGCCCCTAGTCGGATGAAAGACGAGACAAAGATATTTTTCGTTGATTTCCGATTGACAGACACCTACCATACCGCACCTGTTTGGAAAGCCTAGGCAATCAATAATTTGAAAGTATTTTAAAATGAAACGAACTCCAGTTCAGTGGAATAAATATTTTGTGAAGATGCATCAACAAAACATTTCAATAAAATTTGTTAATAAAAATTTTGATAACTTAACCACAACAAAGATTTCGTTGAATGTTTATTCAACATAAATGTATCAATTTTTAGCACATTTTTTGAAATTTGACCAATTTAATGTGCTCAAAGTGTGCTGGCAACAAACTCATCATTTCGATTGGAAAGCTTGATTTTTTTGGCACAAGAACGGAATTTTATCTTAATCCCAAGGAGATTTATCGTCTGGAATGACACACATATATACAGGGTGTCCCAAAAGTAACCCCTCCCTCCCCCCCCAACGTTGTTACAAAATGTTTGAGATATCAAAGTAAAACCATACTTTTTCAAAAGTACATACCATAGGAAAAAATCACGCTTCTTTTGATTAAAAAAGTTTTGCCACTGCAATATTTTAATTTTTGACGAAAATCCGTTACAGAATGTATCAAGTGATGTCGTCCTGTTTTTTTCTTCAATAATTGATAATAAAAAGTTCCAGTCATGCAGCATGATCGTATGAGCGAATTTTCGTAGATTATCGAAACATTATATTATATTACTGTTTTGAAATTTGTGCATTCCGAGTACAAAGAAATTGTTAACCACCATTTTTATGGCAAATAAACTCGTTCCAAATCATATTCCACGAAGAAACAAGTCCTAAAATAGTTAAGCGTAAAACATTAAATAGAGCGACCGAGAGAATCGGAGGACGGAATATTTCACAGAGTAAACTCATCAGTTGTGATTAAATTTTTTTTTAACAAGCACCTACTACCTACGTTTTAAACAGCATGGTTCTAGGATTGGTTATATAGGGATACTTCCATAAGAGTTTTTCAATCTGAATTTGGACAATGTTTCATGCAAATATTACCGATTTTTACAACCAGCGAACGGAATTATTTCGATTTTTGACTGATTTTTCAACTTTGAAATTTTTGAAAACTTGATACATATTCTTATAGGAAATTTTACACTTTTTGTTATACTAATAAATTGTGATGTTCAACTTTTCTCGCCAGATTTTTGTGATTTTTTTTTCATTTTTTATTTATTTGGTTAAATTATGTATGAATTCGGTCGAGTTCTGGAACATATGTCAGGAGTAAGCAATAAATATAACTTCTCTCCTACTCTTCCTACAGCGTTGACATTTTGTACGCAGCCTCCTGGTGACCATTTTCGGTCCTCATTTTTGTGAGCTAACACGATTCCCGTCTTTGATAAACATATATGATCGGTCATCTGTAATAATGTACTAATGCTTCATCATTGATTTGACGTTGGTTAGTGGGTGGCAATGTGCGTGGGATGTATTGACATAGTAATAGAGTAGAGATGACACAACCGTTTTTAAAAAATCTGAATCAGAAATTTCTTGACTACAACCCCTAAATGTTTAGTTCAGACAATTGCACTTTTAGAAAATCAAATGTGCAAGCAAAAAGATGAATGAAGTTTTTGACATTTCATGCCTTTACTTTGGCGCATAGATTAAAAAAGTGTTACGTTACGTTACCGAAAACTGTTAATTTTGATTTTCTGATGATTATTGCTCACAACCAAATCGTTGCTACGGAAATGTATCTTAGGCATTTATCATCGTACAAAAATCGTTCGCCTGTCGTTGGAAAGCTCTCGATTTACTTGACCGTCTTATGTTAATCACTACGCAGTGCGTGGCCAACAATCTCAGGTATGAGTGTGGTTGTCTGAATAATTGTAAACATACAGGTGATCCTTCTCAGTTAATTTTGTAAACATTATTGCAACCACTATTAGACTGGGAAGTGAATACATAAAATGTCTCAATGTCTTGCAGACTTGTATGCAAGATTTTCGGCATTTAATGTGATTTAGTTTCGTCTTAATCAAATTTTTAATGCTAAGGGAATTTTTTATAATTTTCACCCAAACGACAACAAAACTTTCATTATCATGTTAATTATTATGCCATGTTACATCCTAATTTTATATACAAATTCATATAGAAAGCCCTCGTAAGATAAGCTACACAGATATATGAAATCCGGATGTTTATCCCTCAAACTCTAATAGGATGGACATTTTACAGAATTATCCCTAGTGAGCAAAAACATACCGATACGGCACACACTGTATCTCATAGTCACCGAGAACTCCTCCAGTAAGTACACCACTTGATTTAACAAACCGCAGAGAACAATTAGAGCAAAATCGGAAAATAATCAGTGAATTCTTACTTTCTTGAAAGTGACGAGCGGATGGATCATGGATGAAGCATTAGCACATTATTACAGATGACCGATTATATATGTTTTTCAAAGACGGGAATCGTGTTAGCTCACAAAAATGAGGACCGAAAATGGTCAACAGGAGGCTACGTACCAAATTTCAACGCTCTAGGAAGAGTAGGAGAGAAGTTATCTTTATTGCTTACTCCTGACTATGTTCTAGAACTCGACCGAATTCATACATAATTGAACGAAATAAATAAATTAAAAAAAAGAATCACAAAAATCTGACGAGAATAGTTGAACATCACAATTTATTAGTAGAAAAAATTCTTAATGGAACAAAATAATAATCCTGAAAATTAGTCAAAATTATGTAACTTGGGTAGCGCTTGAAAGAATCAGTAATTACCCCCCCCCACAACCACCCCATCTCTCGCGACAGTAAATTCGAAATTCCCAAGGCTTATTGCAAAACTAGACAAAAATTGGGATCGAACGAAGAAAGAATCTGGAAAATCGGGTTGCAGAAATATGTATTGGATAATTGACTATTAGGTATAAAACACCAGGGTAAACACACTCTGCTACCATACCATTGTAGTCAGGGTCCCTGGGCCCGCGTCAGGGTATAAATCCGAGCGATCAATAACACAGGAGAGGTGTGACAGCCCCTTGACCTGTGATAACGGCGGTTATGTGCCGCTAATTGGGTATATCCTTCCCGATCAAACGAGCATGGTTTATCCCCAATCGCAGCATTTCGAAAATACGAGAATGAACCACGTTCGACCCGATGCTGAGCAAAGGGTAGACGTGCATTCTCTTGAACATGATGGGGACTGCCAAAGAAGTAATCATAACGTTTGACAGTCAAAATATCAATATAGAGATATGGATAACTTGTAGAGTTGATTCTGATACCCGATGATAGTGAACCTAGTGGATCTCGGACCAATTACTTAGGCACTATAGTTGTAGGCAAATTCACATTTCTACATGAAATCGATTATCGAACATGACCGTAGGTCTATATTGAATAAAAAATTGTTTGAATCTAGGTACTGAATGGATTTTACTTTTTTTTCATGTACAATGATTACAATATATTCAAAATCAAATAAATTCATAGAAAAACACCTAGGAGTCCCCACCAGTCCCCAGTGAGTTTTTACTTGCCCAATGGCGGGGATATGGAGGACTCAACAGGACACGTACCTTTCCTGTTGACTTCCTCTTGCCCCTATCCTTGGAGCATATATACAGGGTGTCTATACTTCAGCGGGACAGAAATCCAGAGGTCGATTTTACTAGTAAATTGCAACAAAAAGTGTACCCTAGACTTTTTTTTAGAGACTTCGTTTCCGAGTTATTTATTTTTAAAGATTTTTTTGGTGATTTCGACCTTACTTCACAAGAACGGCTCTAACTCCCCAATTTTTGAAGTTTTCTCAAATCTTCTTAAATGTTCTTAATGAAGGGTTTAAGTTCATAACATCAATGACGTTTTCAGTCAATAGGTGTTGGACAGAACAGAGAGTTCCTAGTAGATATGTAAAACACGATACGTCGTCGTGCGGTATTGACAATCTGGCGCCGTAACTCTGATGCTATGAGTTACGGTGAGGCATCCTTCCATAGATACGTCAATGGATCGCAATCCGGAAAAAACGTAATAGTCTAAAATAACCTCCTTCCATGGACTCAAATAACCTAGGGATAATTTCCTCCTTCCATGGATTTAGCGTTACAACTAGATCTGTTGAGGACTTGACGTGACTTCAAGGTTCAGTTAAGTTTCTCGTTACCGCACGCCATATTGAGACCGACGGACTCTAGGAACTATCTAATGAGTTTTGATGACGCATCCTTCTGTAAAGATACATTAATGGATCGCAATCTGTAAAAAACTTGATTATCTCAAAAACATTCTGCGTTGATAACCTCCTTTGCGTTTTTTTGCTCGTTCTTCTGTCAGTTGACACTTTCAGTCCCGCTCGGTTTTTACACCTGCATTTAACAGTTCTTTATAAACTTGATTGAAATGGCGATGTAGAAAGCATAGAAATAAGGGATAATTTCCTCCTTCCATGGATTTAGTTTCACAACTAGATCCGTAAAAGACTTAAAGTGACTTTAAAGTGCAGTAAACTTTTCTTATCTGTGGTTAGCATCCAGTTTGCTTGCCCTAACCGTCCTCGTTACCCCACGGCGTATTGAGAACGACGGATCTACTAAAGCCGGTTTCACATGGAGCGGTAAGAGCGTAACAACCGGAAAGACGGAAGGCCGGAAAACCCAGTGGAGGGGGCAGCGGAATGCGGCAGGGTGTTCACATGAAGCGGCACCTCGCTAAACGGAATCATATCCTTCCTACTGAAACCCTCACTAATCTGAAACCTCTACTTGCGGTTATCAACATTCCTGTCCAATGAGCTTGCGCAACGCTCGACGGAACGCGGCAATGGTATACAAATTTCTACCACCGACCACCTACCGCCCATTCCGGCAACATGGCAGCCACCATCCTCAACTGTTGTCCCAGCAGCCAATCACATTGCGTTCCGTCTTTCCGTCTCTGGACATACCGCTCCTTGTGAAATCGGCTTAAGAACTATCTAATATGCTGAGGATTTTTACCGTAACTAAGGGCGTAATTCATAGACGGGAATAGAGTCTGAGTGGCCCTCTAAGTATATTGATAAAGGAATTCATGCACCCAGCGCGATTCATGGACGTGTTTTTGAGGGCGACCCTGAGGGCGCACTGAGTGTACAACCTAAATTCATACTCAGCGGGATTCATCAACAGAAAATGGTGTTGAGGTGTCACCATCAGCTCAACGGTGCAATATCCTGAGTGATGGCAGGAGGTCACTCAAGAGAACCTCAGTGATGTGAAATATGAAAGTGCTCGAAAATGAGGTTAGATCGGCAAATACTACTCATTGTACATTGCAGATTTGTGTTCCATATATGAACAGTGAGTTTTTCATTGATGTATTTTATATATTTTTTTGTATTAAAAAACATGATATCCAACTCATGAGTGTTACCGGATTTCAAAAATTGATTTCTGTAAAATGGATGACTTAGGCAAAATTGTTGTCGTTGCTCAAGTAAGTACAAAAGAATCACGTTCAAACTTAATATTCAGATTTTACGGAATTCATGTTGAGGGTAGTGTAATTGAGCTTAAATCTCAGGAGTGTTACCCTATTATTGTACCGTAATATCAGGAGTGTTACCCATCCTTGGTCACACTCCTGAGAGGTAACACTCATGAGAATTTCCAGTAAAAATGGCGTCACGCAGGATGATGAAGTGGCAAAACTCGGGGATGGCTACTGTTTGAAACCTATCACCAAGCTGTATGGTTCTTGATATCGGATTATTTTGTTTAAGCACTAATAACTCTAGTAATTAGTGTAACACTCATGATTGAAAATAAAAATACTCAACATGTTTTTAGGCTTCTTTCGCTGTAAAAACTGCTCCTGAAGTAGAAGTACTCCACTACAGTCTCACATCTTCATATAGACAATATAACCTTCACATTTGACTGTTTCCCGCCATTTTCCATCGGCTTTCTTGATCGCAAAAATGATAACGCTCCTGAGGTCCCATTGAGAAGAGATATGGGGGACTGACTGAAAAACTAGTTTTTCACGGGTTGGGAAAAATCTTAAAAATGTAAGTCCTTACTCTAAATAAATAGGAACCAATTTACTGCAGCTAGTAACCCTGGCCAGTTCTAGATGTCATTGTTTCATAACTACCTAACTTCTACTTAGGTGTTAGGTAGGAGGCGACGGTAACAATCATGAGTTTCCAGGATTTCAAGTTTCATTCGTCATCACTGTGTATTGGTTAAAGGGGATTTTGGGCAGTCAAATTATTTCTTTGTTGATCTCCCAAATTATACTACCCTTTTTCCCCCGAAATCGCTTGTTTTGGTCAAGAATTGTGAGAATTCGTCGTCGGGGACATGAAAGCGGCAAATGAAATGAGAATGACCCGCCTAGGTAACTCTGACATCCAAAAAACGGCATAGCTCTAACAATAACTGTATATTTCACCTACTCTACTAGGGAACACGGAGCTGTCACACTCGTTTAATGTTATTGATTTCGCATTTAACGGTGGGAGCCCAGCCTATTAGTCTTAAATTCGTTAAAATATGCTAAATTTTATTATACCCCCGCTAATTTATTACGCGATTCGTATATCCTAGAGTTGTTGAGGGTGAGAATGAGAGATTAGCTTCTCGTATTAGGTAGCGCTTTCGCCTATATTGGCTTCGTCAGAGCTCTATATATAAGTCTTTTTATTGTTTTCATGGGTTAGGGGGACCCATCCTCTTATCATAGTTGTAAATTTGTTGCTACTATACCCTTCAACATGTTGTTGAAGGTAGGGGGGTTTAATTTTAGTTTTAAAATCAATAAAATTTGCAACATGTTAGAGCAAGCACACAACTCTAGGATGTATCAAAGCATACGATTCGTATATTGTAGGTAAGTACCTACTGTTCCTCATCTTTAATAAGAAACCATTTTCTACGAGCCTACTGAGGCATCAGGGGATTTACCCCTAAAGAAACAGTAAAATAAATAGTACCAAAATTATCCACACAGCACAAACGAGTACAGGCTGAGCGGCATTGCCTTCTCCTTTTCTTCAATGACGCTACCATGACAATCGTATTGCAAGAAAAAAACAATACTTACTCAGTTTGGGAGTTCAAACAATCGAAAATCACGACCACAGGTATAGTAGATGAAATACTCTTCAATTCCGAAGAGTTTAGCGCGCCTAAAACCAACTTCAACTCCGATAAATTCGTATCGACGGCGACATCGTTTTTTATGTTGGTTACGAGACTATCAACCACAGATTTCGTGTCTGACGTCATCTTGAATGATTATTATAACGTTTGATGGTGATGTGCTTATTAATGGTTCAGAGGAACGTTGTTAATACTTCGCTTCAACCCGAAAACAATGTTAAATTTAAAAAAACATTCAAGACGCTATAAGCTATAACCTCACTGAACCGCGACGCAAGTAAACAAAAAATGCAAGTTGTTCCTTCTTCTTCTTCTACTACAAAAGTTGACTATGGAGTTGTGATCCATGACAGTCACAGCTTCTTCTTTCTTCCTTACCCTTGCTATTCAAACCTAGATCATATTTTAGGTGTGTTCCAACCACCGCGAGTTCATGAACTTTTCGGAACTGGTTCGGCGCCGAACCGTATGCGCACGTGAATCGTGTTCCAACCGTTTTCAGTTCAGGAACTCAACACTCGCTACGGTGTTCCCACCGCATCGGGTTCATGAACTGATTTCAGTGAGTTCATGAACTTATCAGACCTGCTCGGGGATAGGTTCGAGAACTCGAACTGAAGGAAACCTTTCGTAACCTTCCAAAAATCTCATTTCACTGCGAACCTTCACGCTAAATGCCTTGTCATTAGTCTGCTTGATGCTTGTTGTATTATCGTTTTTCACATCTCTTTTTCAATTTGCTCGATCGAATAATTATTACCACAGTCAGTTTTCTTTTATCAGCTGTCTACACATAGATAGAAAACATTTGTTTAAGGGTACCTAGTTGGTAATTGGCAGGCAAAGTCAAACTACTTAATGTTTTTCTTGGCGCACTTGGCTCACCCTACCTTACTTGAAAAAACGTCGTGTTTAGCACTTTTTGACATGGATATGTCTTTGCTCTGGAGGGTCAACCAAAAATTTTCGTGACGCAAAAAATATGTCACAATTTCTAATGATGTTCACGTACAACCAATCCGTTGCTAGGGGAATGGAACTTCCGCAGTTTTCATCGCACAAAAATCGTTCGCCACTCGTTGGAAAGCGCTTGATTTATGTGATAAATGTTCACATCTCAAGCTACCAATTTCCCCTTCCTTACGTACCTGGCTGCATTCCAAAACTAAGTTGACTGGACTATTAACAATTTTAATAAGTCGGTTACAATATTCTTAACGTAAAGCAATAGCATCATTTACTCCACTCCATAGGAAACATTTTCATCCTCTTGACAACAGTCGAGGACAACCGTTATGAAATCCCCAATCAAAGACATATCCATGTAACATGGTATCTGCTTGTAAAGCGGATAGTGGAACTCGTTTACGAGTTTCTGATTATGTTGTTTTTACACATTTTGTCTAAGCTAATCTAATAGGTACCTACTTGTTAATAATTTGGTTTTATTGTACATATTTACCGTATTATTTGATTGATGATCTGTATAAGGTTTAAGTAAAAGTTGGGATGCCTCCTTGAACATCTTGATCATGACCTGTTGAGCAGTAGTATTGTTTAGTTATATGCATTATGGGATAATTGTTATTTGTTAGGTTGTTGAATTTAGTAGGTATTCTTACCAGTTATGTTTGGTGATGTTACTAGGGTCAATTTTGAGCTTAAATTGAGGAAAATGCAATTTTTATGTGGAGAGACATATAGTCCGACCAAGTTGTTCAAGTTCCAGACTATGTGTGTCTCTCCACATAAAAATTGCATTTTCCTCAATTTAAGCACAAAATTGACCCTAGTAACATCACCAAACATAACTGGTGAGAATACTCCATTCAACAACCTAACAAATAACAATTATCCCATAATGCATATAACTAAACAATACTATACTGCTCAACAGGTCCTGACCAAGATGTTCAAGGAGGCATCCGAACTTTACTTAAACATTATACAGATCATCAATCAAATAATACGGTAAATATGTACAATAAAACCAAATTATTAACAAGTACCTATTACATTAGCTTAGACTAAATGTGCAAAAAATAATTGCAGCTCTGAAGAGGCCATATATTTGGCGAAAGCGCTCAGCATACCTCATTGAACCACATTATCAGAGAAGCCTGTAAATTTTCTAGCATCAACCAACCCAACATACTAAGGACAAGGCAACAGTCCATAACCAGTAGTATTCATGTGGGTTATTGCTTCCGAGACTGCAAGGCAGCGGAAGCTTTGTTTTCACTTTCGAAATGAAAAAAAATTGTTTGCTCCAAAATCAAAATTTCCACTCGCATTTTGCGTTTCAGAGCCTCCTGAACAAATTTGGTTCCGTGTCTGTCTGTCTGTCCGTCCACATTTCCTTGTAACAGCCATAACTTCCACAATTTTGATCCGATTTTAACCAAATTTTCAGGGATCGTGCGGGTTAAGCTCTAGATGGTCCCCTATCAACTTCATCATGATCGAATCAACGGTAGCTTCTGCGCAGGCGCTAACGTGAATTTCTTGTGACGGTCATAACTCGGTCAATGTTGAACGGATTTCGGTCAGATTTTCAGGGATGATGTGGGTAAGGTCCCTTGAGGTCCCATAAGACAATCATCATAATTGCATTAGCGGTACGCTCTGCGCATGCGTGAACGAAATATTCTTGTGAAGCCGGTTTCACATGGAGCGGTATGAGCTTACAACCGAAAAGACGGAAGGCCGAAAAATCCAGTGGAGGGGGCGGCGGAATGCGGCACGTTGTTCACATGAAACGGCACTTTGGTGAACGGAATCATAACCTTCCTACTGAAACCCTCTCTGATCTGAAACCTCTATTTGCGGTTATCAAAATTCCAGTCCAATGAGCTTGCGCTCCGCTCCACAGAACGCGGCAACGGTATACAAATTTCTACCGCCGACCGCTGACCGACCATTCAGGCAACATGGCAGCCACCATCCTCAACTGTTGTCCCAACAGCCAATCACATTGCATTGCGTCTTTCCGTCTCAGGACATACCGCTCCATGTGAAACCGGCTTAATGCGGGCAAGGTTTCTTGAGGTCCCGCATCACATTCTTCGCGATCATCAGCAGCGGTACGCTAGGCGCATGCGCGAAAGATGTATTTGTTACGGTCATAGCTTAGTTAATTTTATCGGATTTTGTTCAAATTTTCAGAGATGCCAGAACCGGTCGTTTCTAGTTTTCTGGAATTTAGTGGTGACGTACTGTGAAGGTCACGAGGACGCTCATGTGCCATTTCCTTGGCAGTGTATTTTAATTTGTTAGGTAAATTAGTAATTTGCACAACTACTTACGGCTCCTCCCCCAGCACAAGTTTCACTTAACGGGGTAGTAGCATTGTACTTCAAATATTTGTTTCTTCTTTTTCGGCGTTTATTTAAGTTTATGGTGCGCTTAAATTATCTTGTATAAATTGTAAATAAATGCAAATTATAACTTTTCCCAATCAAATTCAACATTTTACCAACCAAATTCAATATTTTACTTATCAAATTCAACATTTTACCAACCCAATTCAAAATTATTCCCTAGAAGGAAGAAAAACAAGCATGGGAATTGAATGAATAGTTGGCGAAAATGAAAAACAGCGAGATCATGTGACCGATTTTTTTTTTCAACTGTGTTACACTTTATTGTATAAAAAAATATATTATAGTTGCACGAGAAAATGACATTATAAAACATTATTATGAAACTTGAAAGAGCTGTTTATCCACTGATACTCCATCAATCTTTTCCTATCCAGAAGTGTCGTTCTGAATAATAAACCTTTGTAATCGACTTAAAAAAAAAGTCCAGTCATGCAGCATGACCCCATGAGCGAATTTTTGAAGAAATCTTCGACATTTCAGTCGCTATTGATCGTGTAGAGAAATTTACAACTAGCGAACGGCATTATTTCGATTTTTGACTGATTTGTCAACATTGAAGTTTTTGAAAACTTGATACATATTCTTATAGGAAATTTTACGCTGATTCCGAATATACCACATGTTAGTATGCTGAAAAAATTATTTCGCACAACAAATCGCAAAAAACAGACTATTTCGAAATTTTTGACTACATTTTTGAAAATTTCAACCCGAAGATGTAATCCGATCATGCTGGCCAACGAACTTGAACTTTCGTTTTGTGTCCTTAACATTTTAAAATTTGTTTGAAGTTTCTAGCACGATTCTACGGACAGTTATCGTCTGGAATGACACATACATACATACATACATACATACATACATACATACATACATACATACATATATACATACATACATACATACATACATAATATATACATACATATACATATATACAACATAAAAAAATGCGTTAAACTTCAGAATATGATTCAGAATAGCCTGAAACGGATTTCTGCATAAAATTTTTTCAAAAATTCACATTCTACAAATTTTGAGGCGAGAGCAATAGCTTAATTTTCTTCAAAAATTCGCTAAAAGAAATAAGTTAACCCACTCCCTCAGTTTGTTGGGTTATTTTTGAAGATGATTACGTGTGTTACTTACGTAATGTTTGCGTGTATTACAAAAATTCTGTTACACGTCTCACTGTTTTTCCCCTGCTTTTTTGTGGGTCTAGGAAATAATGTTGAATTTTGTTGGTAAAATGTCAAATTTGATTGGGAAACTGTTGAATTAAATTAGGAAAATCTATTGAAGAAAAAAAAAAAAAAAAAAAAAAAAAAAAAAAAAAAACACTGCCAAGGAAATGGCACATGAGCTTCCTCGTGACCTTTACAGTACGTCACCATTAAATTCCAGAAAAACTAGAAACGACCGGTTCTGGCATCAGGGAATTAATAAGGTGGGAAATTATTATGCGTTATGACCGAAACGAGAAAATGTTGTTTGCGCCTGCGCAGAGGCTACCGTTGATTCGATCATGACAGAACTGATAGGGGACCATGTACAGGGGACCCGCACGATCCCTAAAAATTTGACGAAAATTGCATCAAAATTGTGGAAATTATGGCTGTTGCAAGGACCGTAACAAGAATATTTCGTTCACGCATGCGCAGAGCGTACCGCTAATGCAATTATGATGATTGTCTTATGGGACCTTACCCACATCATCCCTGAAAATCTGACCGAAATCCGTTCAACATTGACCGAGTTATGACCGTCACAAGGAATTCACGTTAGCGCCTGCGTAGAAGCTACCGTTGAATCGATCATGATGCAGTTTATAGGAGACCATTTAGAGCTGAACCCGCACGATCCCTGAAAATTTGGTTAAAATCGGACCAAAATTGTGAACGTTATGGCTGTTACAAGGAAATGTGGACGGACAGACAGACAGACAGACACGGAACCAAATTTGTTCAGGAGGCTCTGAAACGCAAAATGCGAGTGGAAATTTTGATTTTGGAGCAAAAAATTTTTTTTCATTTCGGAAGTGAAAACAAAGCTTCCGCTGACTTGCAGTCTCGGAAGCAATAACCCACTCCCTCAGTTTGTTGGTTATCTTTGAAGATGTTTACGTGTGTTTACGTATGTTTCCGTGTATTTCGTGTATTACAAAAATTCTGTTACACGTCTCACGGTTTTCCCCCTGCTTTTTGTGGGTCTAGGAAATGATGTTGAATTTGGTTGTGAAAAATGTTGAATTTGATTGGGAAAATGTTAAATTAAATTAGGAAAATCTGTTGAAAAAAAAAAAAAAAAAAATACACTGCCCAAGAAATGGCACATGAGCTTCCTCGTGACTTTAACAGTACGTCACCATTAAATTCCAGAAAACTAGAACCTCAAGGGACTCTACCGGGATCATCTCTGAAAATTTGAACAAAGCCGATAAAATTAATTAAGCTGTGACCGTAACAAAAACATCACTTTCGCGCATGCGCCTAGCGTACCGTTGCTGATGGAGCAAGAATGTGATGCGGGACCTCAAGAAACCTTGCCCGCATCATCCCTGAAAATCTGACCGAAATCCGTTCACAATTGCCTGAGTTATGACCGAAACAAGAAAATTTTGTTTGCGCCTGCGCAGAGGCTACCTGATAGGGGACCATGTATATATCCGCACGATCCCTAAAAATTTGAAGAAAATCGCATCAAAATTGTGGAAATTACGGCTGTTGCAAGGACCGTAACAAGAATATTTCGTTCACGCATGCGCAGAGCGTACCGCTAATGCAATTATGATGATTGTCTTATGGCACCTCAAGGGACCTTACCCACATCATCCCTGAAAATCTGACCGAAATCCGTTCAACATTGACCGAGCTATGACCGTCACAAGGAATTCACGTTAGCGCCTGCGCAGAAGCTACCGTTGATTCGATCATGATGAAGTTGATAGGGGACCATCTAGAGCTTAACCCGCACGATCCCTGAAAATTTGGTTAAAATCGGATCAAAATTGTGGAAGTTATGGCTGTTACAAGGAAATGTGGACGGATAGATAGACAGACAGACACTGAACCAAATTTATTCAGGAGGCTCTGAAACGCAAAATGCGAGTGGAAATTTTGATTTTGGAGCAAAAAACTTTTTTTTTCATTTCGAAAGTGGGTAATCACTATAGGTACGATGATTACAATTTCGATGTCAAAATTCGTTAAACCCTTAAAAAATAGTTCTTAATTTCGTTATGAAATGGAGTAAGGGTGCGGTGGAATTTATTCGCGATTCGGTTAGTTTTCCTTAACTTGCCAGCCCCCGGGGGGACCACAAGCATCTGAATTTCAGCCCCTACTACCACATATCCCAAAAAATGTCAGTAGTTGATTCATTGGCATTCAGGGCATTAAAAATGTGTAAAAGTTGAGAGGGTTAATGTATCGTCATAAAGTTCAATTCTCTTGTGGTTTATCTTATTAATCATGACCACAGGAAGCAGCTTCCAACCCATCGCATGCGCCAATGTGAAATCCTTCTAACAAACACAATTTCCACAGTTTTCGTCCGATTTTGATGCAATTTTTTGATGAAAATTTCCAACATTTTAAATTTATTTCGTTATCTCCTGACGAAGGAAACAAACGGTTTCTGAAAGCTTGAGAATTAGCTCATTCTAAGATTCCATTTTTTCATTCGTGGTATAGTCCTATAATTAAAATAATAATAAATATGCTTGATGTAATGAATCAATTTATTATGTTACTTGTTTTTAGTGTAATTACTATAGGTAAGATGATTACAATTTCGATGTCAAAATTCGTTAAACCCTCAAAAAGTCCAGTCATGCAGCATGACCCCATGAGCGAATTTTTGAAGATGTTTCATGCAAAGGTTTCATGCAAATATTACCGATTTTTACAACTAGCGAACGGCATTATTTCGATTTTTGATTGATATTTCAACTTTGAAATTTTTGAAAACTTGATACATATTCTTATAGGAAATTTTACGCTGATTCCGAATACCGCATGTTAGTATGCTGAAAAAATTATTTCGCACAAAAAATCGCAAAAAACAGGCTATTTTGAAATTTTTGACTACATTTTTGAAAATTTCAACCCAAAGATGTAATCCGATCATGCTGGCCAACGAACTTGAACTTTCGTTTTGTGTCCTCAACATTTTAAAATTTGTTTGAAGTTTCTAGCACAATTCTACGGACAGTTATCGTCTGGAATGACACATACATACATACATACATACATACATACATACATACATACATATATACATACATACATAAAAAAATGCGTTAAACTTCAGAATATGATTCAGAATGGCCTGAAACGGATTTCTGCATAAAATTTTTTCAAAAATTCACATTCTACAAATTTTGAGGCGAGAGCAATAGCTTAATTTTCTTCAAAAATTGGCTAATAATAATAAATATGCTTGATGTGATGAATCAATTTATTATGTTACTTGTTTTTAGTGAAACTTCTATGGTAAGATGATTACAATTTCGATGTTAAAATTCGTTAAACCCTTAAAAAATAGTTCTTAATTTCGTTATGAAATGTTGTGGAAACCCATTTCAAAACGGAAGTTAGTGAAAAACGTTGTCTATTTCCACGAAGAATAAAGAGTTACAATGTTAAATCGATTTCGACGGTTAGGCCATCATCAGTAACAAACAATAACTGAAGACACATTAGAAAGGACACAGCTTATATAGTAACATTTCAAACTGGTAAGAAATTCAGGGAAAGAATAGACGAGCATCAGGAGGATTTCAGGGAAAATAAGGGTAAGTCTACATTTGCGAAACATCTTAAGGAATCCAATCACAGTTACAATTTTGACTTGACAGATAGACAGTTTGTAGAATTTCTTCATTTTCGTCCGAAGGAAGGTATGTTGAATGTACTTGAAAAATTCGAAATTATCAAAAGTGACAGATCTGGTAAATGTTTAAATGAGGATATACCTCAATATATTTCACCACTAATAGGTCCATTTTTTTATTTTTATTTTATAAAGCTTGGAATTATCCCTTCACAATGTTGAAACCATATTTAGTTATTTCCACCTTTCACTTCATCTAATTGCTATAATCCCCCTTCACCTTGTTTGCACTTAATTGGTTGTACCTCCAGCCCCCTTTCCTTTCTTTTGACCAATGGTATTCAATCTCCCTTCATCTGTGACTATACAAGCTGTATCCTTTCTAATGTGTCTTCAGTTATTGTTTGTTACTGATGATGGCCTAACCGTCGAAATCGATTCAACATTGTAACTCCTTATTTTTCGAGGAAATAGACAACGTTTTTCACTAACTTCCGTTAGTTCTTAATTACGTTATGAAATGGCGTTAGGGTGCGGTGGAATTTATTCGCGATTCGGTTAGTCATCCTAACTTGTCAGCCCCCGGGGAGACCGCAAGTTTTTTTACCCCTTTTCACGCGAACACGCGGTGAATAGGAAACGACGGGCGGACGGCGGGGACGCAGGCGCCGTTGGCGGCCGGCAGGGGGGCGGCGCCGCGATAAGAGGACTGACCTCCCCGTCGTCAGCGTCAGCAGCTCAGTTAGGCGCTCAGTCGGGGCTCTCCAGTTGACAGTTGGGTGACCTTCCGCGAACATGTCGGTGCCGGCACGGGATGGGAGCCAGTGAGGTGAACTCGGACGAGGGCGCGGACCCCGACGAAGGGGAGAATAAAAAGAAGAGAAAGAAAAAGAAGAAAGGGGTCCTCCAGAAGGTCATCAAAAGTCTGACTTGTTGCTCAGCGCCCCGCCGCTCCACATGTAAGCGAAATCTCATCAATTCATCTCCCTTCCCCACCCACCAAACTACATGAAGACCCCCTAGGCCAAGATAACAGGAAATACAATTTAAGTACTTACCTTTTCATACAGGCATTCTAGAAACAGGAAGTTTCTAGGAGCATTCTAGATATTTATACAGATTTCCACAACATGTAGGTAGAGCTGGTAAGCCTCACCCCAATCCTCGACGAGCAAGAAAAATCTCATCAATTCGTCCGCTCCCACCAAAATCACTCTACATGACCCCCCCCCCCCCTCCTTTGTCAAAACACATATAAAGATAAGTACAGTTTAAGTACATTTTCATACAGGAATTACCAATAAATGTTGGAATGATTGGCCTACCAAGTAAAAAACCAAAATCTGCTGAAATCCTCCGTGGATGCATTCTGGGGTATTTCAACAGATTTCCACAATATGTAGGTAGAGCTGGTCAACCTAACCTCGAACTTAATTAGAAATTTCATCAATCTATCCCCTCCCACCCAAAACACTCCATATGACCCCTCCCCCCCCTGGTAAAACTCATAGAAAGATAAAGGGAAGTACAGTTCAAGTACCTTTTCATGCAGGCAATACCAATAAACGTTAGAATGATTGGGCTAGCAAGTAAAAAACCAAAATCTGTAAAAATCCTTCGTGGATGCATATTTCAACAGATTTCCACAATGTGTAGGAATAGCTGGTCAGCCCAACCCCGATCCTCGACATGCGTGAGAAATCTCATCAATTCATCATCTCCCACGAAAAACACTCCATATGACCTCTCCTTCCTCCCCATACCGTGGTCGAAACACATATAAAGATATGGGGAAGTACAGTTTAAGTACCTTTTCATACAGGCATTCTAGAAACAGGAAGTTTCTAGAAGCATTCTAGATATTTCTACAGATTTCCACAATATGTAGGTAGATCTGGTCAGCCTAACCCTGATCCTCGACATGCAAGAAAAATCTCATCAATTCGTCCACTCCCACCAAAATTACTCTATATGCCCCTCCCCCCCCCCCCCCCTTTGTCAAAACACATATAAAGATAAGGGGAAGTACAGTTTAAGTACCTTTTCATACAGGAATTTGCTATAAATGTTGGAATGATTGGCCAACCAAGTGAAAAACCAAAATCTGCTGAAATTTTGTGGATGCATTCTTGATATTTCAAGAGATTTCCACAATATGTAGGTAGAGCTGGTCAGCCTAACCCCAAAACTCGACATTCAAGAGAAATCTCATCAATTTATCTCCCTTCCCCACCCACCAAACTTCATGAAGACCCCCAGTCAAAGATAACAGGAAATACAGTTTAAGTACATTTTCATACAGGCATTCTAGATACAGGCATTCAAGATGCATTCTGGGTAATTTAACAGATTTCCACATTATGTAGGTAGATCTGGTCAGCCTAACCCCGATCCTCGACATGTAAGCGAAATCTCATCAATTCATCTCCCTTCCCCACCCACCAAACTACATGAAGACCCCCTAGGCCAAGATAACAGGAAATACAATTTAAGTACCTTTTCATACAGGCATTCTAGAAACAGGAAGTTTCTAGAAGCATTCTAGATATTTATACAGATTTCCACAATATGTAGGTAGAGCAGGTAAGCCTAACCCCAATCCTCGACGAGCAAGAAAAATCTCATCAATTCGTCCACTCCCACCAAAATCACTCTATATGCCCCCCCCCCCCTCCTTTGTCAAAACACGTATAAAGATAAGAGGAAGTACAGTTTAAGTACCTTTTCATACAGGAATTAGCAATAAATGTTGGAATGATTGGCCAAACAAGTAAAAAACCAAAATCTGCTGAAATTTTGTGGATGCATTCTAGATATTTCAAGAGATTTCCACAATATGTAGGTAGAGCTGGTCAGCCTAACCCCAAAACTCGACATTCAAGAGAAATCTCATCAATTCACCCACTCCCACCAAAATCACTCCCCCCTTGACAAAACACATATAAAGATAAGGGGAAGTACAGTTTAAGTACCTTTTCATATAGGAATTACCAATAAATCTTGGAATGATTGGACTACATATTAAAAAACCAAAATCTGCTGAAATATTGAGGATGCATTCTAAATATTTCTACAGATTTCCACAATATGTAGGTAGAGCTGGTCAGCCTAACCCCGATCCACAACATGCAAGAGAAATCTCATCAATTCATCCACTCCCACCAAAATCACTCTATATAACCCCCCCCCCCCCTCCTTTGTCAAAACACATATAAAGATAAGGGGAAGTACAGTTTAAGTACCTTTTCATACAGGAATTACCAATAAATGTTGGAATGATTGGCCAACCAAGTAAAAAACCAAAATCTGCAGAAATCCCTCGGGAATGCATTCTAGGGTATTTCAACAGATTTCCACAATATGTAGGTAAAGCTGGTCAGCCTAACCCCAAAACTCGACAATCTGTAGAAATCTCATCAATTCTCCCACCCCCACCAAAATCACTGTACATGAAACCCTCCCCCCCCCCCCCCCCCTGATCAAAACACCTAAAAATAAAAGGAAGTACAGTTTAAGTACCTTTTCATTCAAGAATTACCAATAAACGTTAGAATGATTGCCCTACCAAGTAAAAAACCAAAATCTGACTAAATCCTTCGGGGATGCATTCTAGATATTACTTCAGATTTCAACAATATGTAGGTAGAGCTGGTCAGCCTAACCCCGAACCTCGATATGCAAGAGAAATCTCATCAATTCATCCACTCCCACCAAAATCATTCTATATACCCCCCCCCCCACCTTGTCAAAACACATATGAAGTACAGTTTAAGTACCTTTTCACACAGACACATTACCAATAAACGTTAGAATGATTGGCCTACAAAGTAAAAAACCAAAATCTGCTGAAATCCTTCGTGGATGCATTCTAGATATTTCAAGAGATTTCCACAATATGTAGGTAGAGATGGTCAGCCTAACCCCAAAACTCGACATTCAAGAGAAATCTCATCAATTCACCCACTCCCACCAAAATCACTCTACATGAAACCCTCCCCCCCTGATCAAAACACCTAAAGATAAAAGGAAGTACAGTTTAAGTACCTTTTCTTTCAGGAATTACCAATAAACTTTAGAACTTTCGGCCTACCAATTAAAAACTAAAATCTGCTGAAATCCTTCGTGGATGCATTCTAGGTATTTCAACAGATTTCCACAATATGTAGCTGGTCAGCCTAACCCCGAACCTCGATATGCAAGAGAAATCTCATCAATTCATCCACTCCCACCAAAATCACTTTATATGACCCCCCCCCCCCTTCTTTGTCAAAACACATATAAAGATAAAGAAAAGTACAGTTTCAATACCTTTTTAAAAAATCAAAATCTGCAGAAATCCTTCGTGAATGCATTCTAGGGTATTTCAACAGATTTCCACAATATGTAGGTAAAGCTGGTCAGCCTAACCCCGATCCTCGAGATGCAAGAGAAATCTCATCAATTCATCCACTCCCACCAAAATAACTTTATATGACCCCCTCTTGTGAAAACACATATAAAGATAAAGAAAAGTACAGTTTCAATAACTTTTCATACAGGCATTCCCAATAAACGTTAGAATGATTGGCCTACATAGTAAAAACCAAAATCTGCTGAAATCCTTCGTGAATGCATTCTAGGTATTTCTACAGATTTCCACAATATGTGGGTAGAGCTGGTCAGCCTAACCCCGATCCTCGACATGCAAGAGAAATCTCATCAATTCGTCCACTCCCACCAAAATCACTCTATATGACCCCCCCCCTAGTGAAAACGCATATAAAGATTTAAAAAAGTACAGTTTCAATAACTTTTCATACAGGCATTCCCAATAAACGTTAGAATGATTGGACTACATATTAAAAACCAAAACCTGCTGAAATACTTCGTGGAAGCATTCCGAATATTTCGACAGATTCGCACAATATGTAGGACAGAGTTTGGTTTGCGCCACCCCGCCGCGCCGCTCCAAATGTAAGCGAAATCTCATCAATTCACACCCTCCCGATCTCACAAAATCACACTACAAGTCCCCATGTCAAAAGATTTTGCAAATATGGTTTTAATGGGACGTAAGGCAACCCTACAAATAGTTTTAACTTTCATCTGTGTAGCCCCCCCCCCCCCCCCCCCCCCCCAAGCAAGAGTAAGCGAAATCTAATCAGTTCACCTCTCACCAAATTCACAGTACATGATGACCCACTCGTCAAAACACAAATAAAGATAAATGGATGTACAATCTAAAGTATTACAAATAAGCGATAGAATAATCAGCCTGCGTAGTTCAAATCGAAATCTGCTGAAATCTTTCTTGGAACCATTCTAAATATTTTTACAGGTTCACACATTACGTCACACATTGTGGCTGTTGGTTTGCCCCATTGCCGATCTACATGTAAGCGAAATCTCATCAATTCATCCTCCTCCCACTCCTACCGAACTACACAGAATTAGGCGTAATCGCCATCATAATTACGATTACCTATAATCATAGGGGTTTAGAGTTGTGATTAAAATTACGATTATAATGACAGAACCTGAAGATATGATTACGATTACACTATTATGATTACGATTGTGATTACATTCGTAATCACAGTTTTTTTGTGATTATATTCGTAATGATAACTATTTGGGATTAAGATTGTAATCACAAGTTTTCATTGTAATTATGGCCTTAACAACCGATGTTCCCTATAAATAAGTTACCCCAGGTTTTTTCCTGTAATTACAGTTATCACAAATTCACAGTACATGATGACCCACTCGCCAAAACACAAATAAAGGTAAATGGATAAACAATCTAAACATCTAAAGTATTACAAATGAGCGATACAATAATCAGCCTGCGTAGTTCAAATCGAAATCTGCCGAAATCTTTCTTGGAACCATTCTAAATATTTTTACAGGTTCACACATTACGTCACACATTGCGGCTGTTGGTTTGCCCCATTGCCGATCTACATGTAAGCGAAATCTCATCAATTCATCCTCCTCCCACTCCCACCGAACTACACAGAATAAGGCGTAATCGCCATTATAATTACGATTACCTACCTATAATCATAGGGTTTTAGAGTTGTGATTACAATTACGATTATAACCATGGAACCTGAAGATATAATTACGATTACGATTACACTTTTGATCACAGTTACGATTGTGATTACATTCGTAATCACAGTTTTTTGTGTGATTACATTCCTAATGACGACTATTTTGCGATTACGATTGTAATCACAAGTTTTCATTTTAATTATGGCCTTAACAACCGATGTTCCCTATAAATAAGTTACCCCAGGTTTTTTCCTGTAATTACAGTTATAATCATAATTTTTCCTGTGATTACAGCCTTAATCTTACTTTTTCTGTAATTACTTTCGGGATTTTAGTTTTAACTGTGAACACAATCGTAATCACAGGAAAACACAACTCATTAACCTCCGTTTTCTTAATTTAAATGGGATTCCACCACTTTGTTGGGAGTGATTTAGTTCGTATTTCATGATTGACATCCCCAAACTATCATTCAAATTGTCATCCCCCAACTATCATCCAAATTTGAGCGAGATCGGACGACAATCGATCAATTAGGCAATGAGAAAATGATGCTTAATTGATGTTACGTTACTTGACTGATTCATCAGGAAGTGGGTATTTTAATTAAAGACACAATTAAACGGAATTTGTAAGTATAATTGCAAAACACAAAAACACAACTAATCATCCCTTCCCTTCCTTGGAGGGGACGAGCAGTCGGTCACGTAGGCCCAAAGTAATGGCTTACATGGAAAATCATCGAAGGAAGAAGGGAGATTTCGTTACTGAGAAGTATAATGCGTTGCAACATGTGGACATCGAGTTGTGAAACATAGGTCCATGTCTAACATGCTCAACGACTTTTTTAACTTACTGCTCCCATTTTATTGAAAATTAGTAAACAGACGATAGTTGGATTGTTTAACGACTTACCTGAGCCTCCATGCTTCTATTCGTCTTTGGAACTCATAAGTTCACACCACAATTGGTCACAGGGTTGCCACCTTATAAAACGTTAATATCCCCGGGAAGGGTCTACGTCACGTAGGTCTACAATCCAAGGCGCTGGATTCCAAGAACGCGGAATGAACTTCGGCCGAACTTACCAGAATGCCACCAGCCCTCCGGGGAATCCCCGAAATACACATTCTGCGTTTCATTGGTTTGATCCTTGATCCTAACATTAACAATCCGGGGGTCTGGGGGTGTCCCCCAGATTTCATTTTACAATAAATGTACCATCATGAACACAAACCACTGGCGGCTAGACACCCCCAACGGCAACGTTTTTTTCTCCCGAAAGTGAAAACAATGCTTCCGCTATCGAAAGGTAGACTCGGAAGCAAAACATAATAAATAAATTCACACATTTTTTAAAATTTAAGTCAAATTTAGAAAATTAAAGAAAACGCATGTTTAACATCCCTTTTAACATCCCTACCGCATTAAGACAAAGCAGCTGCTGTCTGCTTAGCAACAGCATCGTAGAATATGACCATCGTGAGTCCAAGATCACTGCTGCACCTCATGATACTGGCTCTCATTTTTACCATGCTGGCATGGCAAAGGGTGTCATTTTTACTCTGCTGACACCGTTTCGCGATTACTTCTTGAACACCTCACCAAGGTGCAAAATAGAGCCTGTATATGAAAAACTAATTAAAATGAACAACAAAATGAGCATATATTTTCTTCACTTGCAAATTTATATTATTAGTTTGTAGTGGTTTCGTAGGTAGCATCCATTATGTATACCAATTACGGGATAAATACCTATTGCATAAATAGATTAGATCATACATTTATATAGATTATACATTAGTTAGATTATAAATGTTCAATATCAGTGTTAGGTATATATGGTTATTAATTGATTTTTCAATTCTGCTTTTTAAACGTGTTTAAAAATAAACCGCATATTCCATATATTCATTGTGGATTTGAACCGCATGTATTCTAAAGGATTGTGAGTAAATTGCTGTCCTATGATTCGGTACTACTAACATCTTGGTGGCAACTCGGGTATTTCTGTCATGTATATCAGACATGTAGTTAAATTCATTAAATAAATAATCTGGCGCCTTATTTTTCAGTATTTTGAAGAGCAACACACCCATTCTAAATTTTCTCCATTCTGTTATCTTTAACCAACCGAGCTTTTTATAATAAGGAGTGACGCGTTCAAATTTCGGTATTTTGATTGAAAATCTCAAACAGGCATTTTGCGCTACTTGTAATCGTTTATGGATACATTTCACCAGTCATATCCATATATGCAATTGAACAATAGTCTAAGATTAGGAACAGTAGGGTTTGTACTAATTTTAATTTTACGTCCTGTAGCAAATGGAAAGCAAGCCTTCTAAGTTGGTAAAGGGATCCATAAATTCTGTTGCACGTATTCATTACATGTTCACTCCATGATAATTTACAATCTACTAAAACACCCAAATTTTTCACAATTTTTTCGAAGGTCAACAAACATCTATTTACATCTACCAAGCATGCTAGAAAAATCCAGCCGTTCTATCAGACGCAAATAGCCCAAAACAATTGGGGTCAGGGGGGGCAAGTGCGTACCATTTTTACATAAATTCAACTTTGGCATCTCATTATTCTTCGCCTAATAGGAATTTGCATATAATTTCTTTTTTGTTCAACTTTTTGAACGATTCTGAAACATAATTTTAAAAAAACCTTCTTTCAAATGGTTTTTACTCCGTAATTCGGTAAAATAAAACATTGGGTTCAAAAACGCACTTGCCCCCCAAAGTGGGGCAAGTGCGTTCTCCTTGGGGGGCAAGTGCGTTTCCATCTTTTAAGCAAGGAAAATGGATTTCAACATCGTAGAATTCAATAAAAAATTTATTTATTTCCTAAAATTACCAACATAATAATACCTATAATTTTAAAAATATATGGAGGTTCGGTTAAAAATTACATCTAAAATCACGCCATGCAAGTAGAAAACAACTGTTACAAACACTATTTATTAGAAAACCATGAAAATCCTTCAAATTTCGGATAAATATCGGATTGAGATATTATCCAAAATCCTTTTTTTCATTATTAAAATTAATTATTTTCAATCAATTAATTTAAAAAAATAGATTGTCAACTAGGAAGTCCTTCTGTACCACATTCTGCTAGGTAGCCAATAAATTGATTCAGTTCCTCTGAGTCCACGTCACTCTCCTCACTTTGAAGTGATGCGTCTTGTTCAGCATCAGGCAAAGAAATTGTTGCTTCTAGTTTGCTGAGCTCATCTTCCTGTGTTCTTAGAAAAGGTCCTGGTGAAGGAGGGAGAAACCGTGAACCTGCTGGAGTATCTCGTGAACTTCCTGCAGTGGGTGGAATCTCTTTCTCGATCTGACCACATATTTTTGGTTTCATGACTTTAATTTTCTTGTTTTGTTGGAGTTCAAGAGACAGTGGCTTCAAAACTCGGGGTTTCTTATCTTGTTGTCCATCAGATTGCTTACGAGCTGGAGGAGGGGGAAGTTTTAATTTAGAGCCAGCAACTTTACCTGCTTTGCGTTTTAGGGGTTTCTTATTCTCTTTCATCCTACTCAACACTTCCTCGTGAGTCAGAACTTCGGCCCCTTTCCCCACCATCTTCTTTGGGACTTTGACATTGGTGCTCTGTTCTTCCTTGGTTTTCTTCATCAATTGCAGGATACATTCCTCAAAAGAGCTCCCCGAAGATGAAGATAAGGGTTCTTCATCTCTTCTCTGATGAGATGAGATAGGCGATGAGGGAGTTTCTCCGACAATGCTAGAATCATGCAGTAAATCTTCAATATTAACTACAGGAAGGTCGAAAAGATAAGATCCTATTGGTTTTTGAATGTCAGGATTGCCAAGCAGGGGGTCATTTTTGGAAACAGGTGCTTCTGCAGTTCCTTTTGTGGCTTTCCACCTTTTTAGTGCTTCTGGATCATACTTATCATCCGAGACAACTTTTCTATCAAAGGGATAAATCCCACCCTTTCTAAAACCTGATTTCATGACATCTAATGAAAGATTATTCCATATCTCACCCACCAACTTCGAGAAATCTTTCTTTGGCATAGCTCTTGCAGCATTTTTCCTCTGCCACTTAACAAGAGCAGCATCCCAATTTGCCTTCAAGGATTTGAAGACAGAGAGATCCAGTGGTTGAAGTAAGTGGCTAGAGTGGGGAGGCAACTTCAAAATTACCACTTGTTCCTCAACTGCTTTGGAAATCAATTCAATAGATATATGTGTGGTGTGTCCATCATATATCAACAGAACCGGCCTCTCTGGTCCGATATTTACCAAAAAACAGTTTAGGAACCAATTGAGAAAAATCTCAGATTCCATCCATCCGTTCGATGAGGATGCATATAACGTCCCTGGATAATCTTGGTCACTCATCCACTGATCCCACAGGTTTAATCCTTTGAAAATAATCAGGGGAGGTAATTTAACTCCTGCAGCATTCCCGCTAAAACAGACCGTTATGTTATTTTTTCCAGGACCACTCGTTGTTCTTGTTGCTGGTTTTCCTATAGGCCCCACAACTTTACTCTTACTGGGATCTGTACAAAAGCACGTTTCATCGACGTTGTATATACACTGTGGTTTAGTATGATCCAAACCCTTAAATGCGAGTGGAAATTTATATTTTGGAAACTACAAATTGTTCATACTTTTGTTACCTGTAGGTAGATTTGGAGGGTCTGAAGCAAAATATACCTTGAATGATGAACACATGATCAGCCTTTCACTGAACATATGAATATGATAGCTGCATGGTGACCAAAGAATGGTCAACTTCCAATAAGGAAAGTTCATTTCCCCGGATTCCGGCAAAGAGGTCACTGAGTGGCTCAATGGTAAATGTCATGAAATCACGAACATCCGTGATTCGGGCTACGCAAGTTCCACTTAAATCCTACTTTCTCACTTTTCTTACTCCACAACTCCTAAATTGTCCATGAAGTTCGGTACCTCCTAGGAGAAGTGAATTAAACGAAGGGGCAAGTGCGGTATATCGATTCTAGTGCGGATATATGCTCTAATTAGCGCCTAATAAGAGGAAAGTTGTGGTTGGTCAATGTTGACTTGGCCCTTCTCCTTTCTAATAGGCAGGCACGCGACCACGAAAATAGAAATAATGGCCAGAGGTTGGGGAGGTTCGAGCGAGGTTTCCCCCGTGAAAAATTCAGTTTTCCCCCCCTTTCGGATGGTTTTGGGAGACCTCATATGCAGGGTGTTCCACGGAAAGGTTACACCTCCCTGCATTTCCGATGAACTCAGCTTAAAAGGTTCCAGTCATGTAGCATGATCGTATGAGCGAATTATCTCATATTACCTATCTTGAATGAATGAATGAATGAAAGATTTATTCCAGCGTAAGACAAAATAAACAAGAATGAACATTGTGGCGTGTAAAAAATAAGTGCCTTCAATTTAGTGGAGGATGTACGGAATTACCCCAAGAGAGAGACTCTGTGCGGTGTGGGGGAGTAGACATTTTAAGTAGTAAATACACAATCCAACACGTGAACACGCAAATAATTCAAATTTACACAATAAATTCAATAACAATACATATGCATACAAATACAGATTGTAAAATAAAACTTACAAAACCTAAATTACTCCTCTATGTATAGATAATGCACATAATGTTTTTGCAATTGTCTGGCCCCAATGAGAAAATTTTTTCTTATAGTTTAAGCGAGAGTGCTATCCCGGTGTTTGGATATAATTGGGAAAAACCCTAAGAATGTAGGGGAAACCATAATAAACATGACGGGATGTGGACCATAAGCGGGTGGGAGGGACCGGTATGGTGGCTTGAGTAGTTGGGCGAGTGATATATTTCGAAGTACGAGGGTAGTTGAAAGGAGTGCGAGGGGAGTTGATTTAATATAGTAAATTGTATTGAAATGTGAGCAATTTGAGAACAAAGAAATTGTTAAAACCCAATTTTATGGCAATAAAACCTCATACTAAACAAAATTTGGCAATTCAAAAAAGATTTTGGATTTTTAGATTTTTTTGTAGGTTTTATAGATTTTTCAGCAATATTATTGATGAAATTTAAGTAAGTACGTTTTTCAGCGTAATTTGTACACAAATTTGTTAATGCCCTAGTTAATCGTTGATAATTTTAGTTTGACTGAAACTCTGCTAAAAATTATAAATTTAACGATTTTGGGCCGTTTTTAGCCATTTTTAGTGATTTTTTGAGTAAATTTTTTTAAATTTGACCAATTTAATGTGCTCAGAAATATTTGGTCAACAAAGTCAACCTTTCGTTTAGAAAGCTTGATTTTTTGGCACTAGAACGGAATTTTTATCTCAATCCTAAGAAGATTTATCGAGTGGAAATATATATATATACTCGGCGCTTCACGCCTCGCCGGGGGGCTTCGCCCCCCTGGACTCCCCTAATCTATACTCGGCGCTTCGCGCCTCACCGGATCTTTTCTCTTTTCTACTGCGTAGAAAACGAGGATAATTTGCTATGCAATTCTTAGCTTGAAAAAAAAATATATATATATATATATAAAAAAATGTTCAAGCCTGGCTGGGATTCGAACCCACGATGCGAAAAAAATGGATATAAAAAAATTGTCAAGCCTGGCTGGGATTCGAACCCACGATGCGAAAAAAATGGATATAAAAAAATTTTCAAGCCTGGCTGGGATTCGAACCTACGAACTCGCGCTTCGCGTCACGGACGATAGCAACGGTTGTACGTGAAAATCATCTTTAATTTCGTCACGGACGTTACATAAAAAATTATTGGGGGTCGGCCTAAGAATTGCATAGCAATTAATACATGTATATATATACTTCAGGAATCGTTTCAGAATGCCTCAAAACGGATTTAAAATTTAAAAAATGTTCAAAAATTCGGATTTTAAAAATTTTCGAGCCATTGCAATAGCTTAATTTTCTATGAAAATTCTCCTAAAATTTGGACCAACGTCATTCTTCATAATATTTTACGTAGATATCAGCTAAAATACTTTGGCGAGCGCCACTTACGCACAAATGAGATAAACTTTGTTTTTTGTTTTCTTCAATTGGGGATTCCATTTTTTAATTGCAGATTTGGATTCTACCAAACTTGCGCAAAACAAGAATTCTGGTAAAGCCAAGTGTGGTACAGGAATTTTCATTGTTTTCAATGCTGATTCACATGACATTATCCGTTTCGACCGTATCGTCATCTCTCCTGGTTACTACACCAATACCATCTAGTAGTAACCTATTAGTTACAAAAAGTAACAGTTATTGAACAAGTATTATCAAGTATTGAACAAGTATTATCGAGTATTGAACAAGTGAGCAAACCCAGCAGAGTAGTGGTTTGATGTAGTCAGAGTCACAAAGACATAAGTTTCAGGGCCCGCTGAGGGGTGTGCGACTAATGCAGCCGCGCACTTGAACCTTTTGGAGGGGCATAAAATTGGCCAATTTTGGTTAAAACGTCTGCCAAGTTTGGTGTGGCACACACACACACACACGCATACACACACTGAGAGAGACTGACATGGTGGTCCTCGATCGGATTTGACCTCAAAGTGCTTGCCCTTCAAATTTTCTTTCAAAATATGATTTGGGAATATGTTAGGATTATAATTCAGCAAAAACTGAAATCAAACATTGAGACGTTTTTTTTTATTCAGTTTTTGAATTTTTAATTGATACTTTAATCATGAAAATACGCTATAATCGCCAAAATTCAGAAAAAAATATTATTTGTGTGTCATTATACAATAGAATCTTCATCTAGTTTAATAGTTCTGACCTATTTCGTGATCAAATATAGTTAGAAAAACAAAAATAACAAAATTTTATTGAACAAAATAATGATTATATTTGCATGAAGCTCTTAATAAATGCCTGTGAGTATGCGTGTAGTATGTGCCTGTGTGTCTATGTGTACGCTTGTGTGTGAGTTTATAATGATTAATTATATAAATTTTAACATACAATATATATCTAAATTGAATAGAAAATGATATAATTGCATTTTAACATTTTACACATACAGAGAATTATATTCGCATTCAGCTCTTAATTAACGTTGTCCATACTCAGAATTGATTCGCGATACTTTATATTTGGCCCACGTCGCAGAAACATCATGAAGCACGGCCTCCATAGCCTGTTCACTGTAAAAGCCGAGGCCATTTCCGTGTTTGGTACACAATTCTTCTACATGAAAGAAAACCGTGGGAACTTTTGGAGAGACTGGAATATCCAAAGGTAAATATGATATTTTGAATTCATTGATGTATTCAATGAATTATGGATCCAGCCTGACTGAGAAAGATGCTTTGACAACTTCATTAAACTTCTGGAAAGCATCAACGTATTTTAAACAACCTACTAATCAATTTTCTGTAGCAAAATGCGGTAACTTTTTCCTTTGAACGAATTTGTTGATGCTTTTCAGAAGTTCAATGAAGTTGTCAAAGCATCTTTCTCAGTCAGGCTGGATCCTAAACTCATTGAATACATCAATGAATTCAAAGCATCATATTTATCTTTGGATAATCCAGTCTCTCCAAAAGTTCCCACGGTTTTCTTTCATGTGGAAGAATTGTGTACCTACCAAACACTGAAATGGCCTCGGCTTTTACAGTGAACAGGCTATGGAGGCCGTGCATCATGATGTTTCTGCGACGTGGACCAAATATAAAGTATCGCTAATCAATTCTGTGTATGGCCAACGTTTATTAAGAGCTATATGCGAATATAATTCTCTGCATGTGTAAAAAGTTAAAATGCCATTATTTTTATTTTCTATTCAATTTAGATATATATTTTATGTTAACATTTAAATAATTAATCCTTATAAACTCACACACTAGCGTATACATAGACACACAGGCACATACTACACGCATACTCACAGGCATTTATTAAGAGCTTCATGCAAATATAATCATTATTTTGTTCAATAAAATTTTGTTATTTTTGTTTTTCTAACTATATTTGATCACGAAATAGGTCAGAACTATTAAACTAGATGAAGATTCTATTGTATAATGACACACAAATAATATTTTTTTCTGAATTTTGGCGATTATAGCGTATTTTCATGATTAAAGTATCAATTAAAAATTCAAAAACTGAATAAAAAAAAACGTCTCAATGTTTGATTTCAGTTTTTGCTGAATTATAATCCTAACATATTCCCAAATCATATTTCGAAAGAAAATTTGAAGGGCAAGCACTTTTGAGGTCAAATCCGATCGAGGACCACCGTGCAGACAGACATACACGGAACCAAAGTTGTTCAGAATGGTCTAAAACGTAAAATGCGAGTGAAAATTTTGGTTTTGGAGACCAAAAATTTTTTCCTCCCGAAAGTGAAAACAATGCTTCCGCGACTTTTAGGTAGACTCGGAAGCAAAATTGGCAAGTTCTTTTACTTGTACTTGTCTTGGTTATTCAATTACAAAGTACTTGCAATTGTACTTGCCACTGCAATCTTAATTACAAGTGCTTTTGAGGACATGTGCTTGCAATTACTTTTCAATTGCTTGTACTTTGTGCATTTGCAAGTACAATTTGGTCAACTCTGATACGCATCTAACTAATCTCGTGGAAGCTACATATAATGGAAGACATACATTTGTGTTTTCCTGTTAATTTTATCTCAGATCCTCTCGACATTGTCACTCTATAATGGGAATAACGAGCCTTTCATTTTGATTCGAGTCCAAGTTAATGCTGTAGGCTCCATATGAGTAGGTAGATAAGTCAGATAACCGCCACCACTAGCGTCATCCCCACGTTATCTACCGATAACGACTAAGTCGCACTTTTCCCTGGTATCGGTTTTTGTTTTTATTTCTATTTCCCCGAAAAAAAAGGAAAAAAAAGTCCAGTCATGCAGGCATGACCCCATGAGCGAATTTTCGAAGAAATCTCCGACATTTCAGTCACTATTGACGGCCGAGCGGAGCGAGGCCTTGGGTCTGCGTGCTAGTACGTACATAAATATAACTTCTTCATAATTTCATGGCTGATATTTTCTAAGCCACAGTCAGTATTAAAGCTACATCAAGTCCTAAAACAGTTGAGCGTAAAACATTAAAGAGAGCGACCGAGAGAATCGGAGGACGGAATATTTCACAGAGTAAACTCATCAGTTGTGATTACATTTTTTTTTTTTTTTTTAACAAGCACCTACTACCTACGTTTTAAACAGCATGGTTTTAGGATTGGTTATAAAAGGATACTTCCATAAGAGTGGGTAGTTCAATCTGAATTTGGACAATGTTTCATGCAAATATTACCGATTTTTACAACTAGCGAAAGGCATTAGGTATTTCGAGTTTTGACTGATTTTTCAACTGTGAAAATTTTGAAAACTTGATACATATTCTTATAGGAAATTTTACGCTGATTCCGAATATACCACATGTTAGTATGATGAAAAAAGTATTTCGCACAACAAATCGCAAAAAAACAGGCTATTTTGAAATTTTTGACATCATTTTTGAAAATTTCAACCCGAAGATGTAATCCGATCATGCTGGCCAACGAAATTGAACTTTTGTTTTGTGTCCTTAACATTTTAAATTTTTTTTAAAGTTTCTAGCACAATTCTACGGACAGTTATCGTCTGGAATGACACATACATATATACATATTTTTTTTTTTTTTTTTTTTTTTTTTTTTTTTTACAAAACTCCCCTCAAAGGCGGCGGAGGACCACACCATTAAATTGAAAAATAAACAAATAAAATAAACAAAAGTGGGGAGGACGCAGAGGTTTACCCGACGCCGGCTCTAGGGATAAAGGAAGTTGCAGGACGAGGAGGAAGAATGGGATGAAAGGAAGTGCCCCTATAGAATGACCACCAGTTCAAGTAAGAACCCCTCAGGACGCGGGTGGTGATACCACGGAGTACTCCTGCCGAGATGCCCAACTCGAGTAACTCCGTGGCGCTTTTCCCGCACCACACCCCGCGCCATGACAAGGTCGCAGCCATGACCTTGATGTTATTGGTCGCCACTCCTTTTAGCTCGGAAATTGCTTGCCGCAGGTCATTTCTGTCGTACTTATTTATTTTAGCCCGCCAGGTCTGCTCCATGTCCATGCTGCCACTGACAACCTGGACATCCAGGATTATGGCAGACCCATCAGGCTTGACGGCAACGATATCCGGCTTCTTGCCCCGGTCACTCGGCATGTGATATAGTCTCTCTCTTTCAACATCCCAACCGATAGATGACAAAGAGCCTGCTATCTGCTTGGCGACCCCATCATGACGGAGTATGCGGCCACCGTGAGTACGAGGACACTGCTGCACCACATGATAGAGATTCTCATTTTTACCCCGACAGGCACGGCAAAGGGTGTCTACTGTCCCACGACTACTCTGTGAACACCTCACCGAGGTGGCTAGTGTAGCCACTCGGACGGCATGAAAATGGCAGTAGCCCCAATGCCCTCTGAAGCCCATTCCACCCACTGGGAAGAGATGGGGGATTCAGAGCACTGTCAGAGTTCTTTACCATCTACTGAATCATGTAGGGCAGCAGCGAACTCAGCAGATGTGCTGGGTTTTGGAGCAGTTGGTGTTGCTCGGTCGCACCACAACAACTGCTGCCTGACAAAGTCCAGATCAGCAGCAGTGCGGGCGACCTCCCAGCTCGAGCTCCTAAGGGCGAGCAAGCGCTGGCGGTATATTGATGGGATGCTGGCTGAGAGAGAGACAATACCGAGCCCACCGGCCTTGATCGGTGCGTAGATATAGGCACTTGGGACACCAGGTGAAAAGCCTAGCCAAGAGCGCACAGCAGAGCGAACTTCGTGATCTAACTCTAGCAGCGTCCCCACAGTAAGCCTACAAAAGACTAGCCTATAGGTTAGCTTTGGCAGTAAGTACGTGCGAAGGAGGCGCAGCTTCTGCTGTGGCTTCAATGGAGCCTTGGTGATACGAGCTAGTGCTCCACCAAGGTCCACACGGCTTGCAGCAATGGTGGCCACACCCATGAAGTCAACTCCAAGGTACCGCCAAACCTCCAGCACGGATCGGGTGGGGATGGGTGACTGTCCTATGACAAAACACTCCTCATCCACCACCTTCACCTGATGCTGGCGACCCGACGGGACCAAGGAGACTGACCCACACTTATCTGGGTTAACCACCAAACCACACCTGGCTAGCTGCTCAGCAAAGGCATTGAGGGCGATCTGCAAGCCCTCACGGGTTTCGGCGAGTAGGATGACATCATCAGCAAAAGCCAATGCACCTACTCGCACCCCAGGGGCGAGATCAAACCCTATTTCAGCTGGCAGCTTACCCAAGGCCGTATCCACGACCAGGTTGAAGAGGAGTGGCGACAGAGGATCCCCCTGGCGTACCCCGCGCCCAATAACAATATCCCCTGACATCTCACCTTGTGCCTCGAGGACCGTCACGCCTTCGTGGTACAGACAGGCAACATACTCTATTAAACGAGCAGGTGCCCCGACACCACGAAGACAATCGGTCAGGGCAAAGTGGCTAACTGTGTCAAAGGCCTCAGCGATGTCCAGAGCGGCAAGATGGAGCTGCCGTTTCTTGATACGGGCCCGCGAAATGACAGTTTGGAGAATCGTTAGGTTCTCCGCTGTGCCATCCGATGGCCGAAATGCTCTCTGGACGTCACCTATGGCACCAGCCACTTGGAGGCGAGATGCCAGAACCTTTTGGAAGTGGCGGAAGACCACCGAAGAAATCAATACATACATAGGTACATACATACATACATACATACATAAAAAAATGCGTTAAACTTCAGAAGATGATTCAAAATAGCCTGAAACGGATTTCTGCATAACATTTTTTCAATGATTCACATTCTACAAATGTTGAGGCGAGAGCATAGCTTAATTTTCTTCAAAAATTTGCTAAAAGTCTGCCGAGTTGGGTGTGGCACATAGCTTCCTCGTTTACCTATCATGAATGTATAGATCATCGAAAAGTTTTAAATGATCTTGAAAAATTCCGTAGAGGAGAAGAGTAAATCAAGAAGCAGCATGAAATGTCATAATTGGTCAATTAAGAAACGAAAAAAAGATAGTTAGTGTAATTTACGTTTACGCAGAATGAACTGATGAGTTGAGAACAATGAAATATGTACGGGACCATCTACAACCTGAACCGCGCATTCGCCGACAATTTCATCGAAACCGGACGAAAACTGTGGAAATTAAGGTCATTACAAGGATTTCACATAGGCGCATGCGCAGTAGCTATTTATGATACTATTATGATGAAATTTATATGGGATGATAAAATCGTCATCCCCCAACTATCATCCGAATTTGAGCGACATCGGACGACTAGGGCGTGAAAAAGTCCAGTCATGCAGCAAGAAATCTTCGACATTTCAGTCGCTATTGACGGCCGAGCGGAGCGAGGCCTTGGGTCTGCGTGCTAGTACGTACATAAATAGAACTTCTTCATAATTTCATGGCTGATATTTTCTAAGCCACAGTCAGTATTAAAGCTACATCAAGTCCTGAAACAGTTGAGCGTAAAACATTAAAGAGAGCGACCGAGACAATCGGAGGACGGAATATTTCACAGAGTAAACTCATCAGTTGTGATTATTGTGATTACATTTTTTTTTTTTAATAAGTACTTACTATCTACGTTTTAAACAGCATGGTTCTAGGATTGGTTATACAGGGATACTTCCATAAGAGTAGTTCAATCTGAATTTGGACAATGTTTCATGCAAATATTATCAATTTTTACAACTAGCGAACGGCATTATTTCGATTTTTGACTGATTTTTCAACTTTGAAATTTTTGAAAACTTGATACATATTCTTATGGGAAATTTTACGCTGATTCCGAATATACCACATGTTAGTATGCTGAAAAAATTATTTCGCACAACAAATCGCAAAAAACAGGCTATTTTGAAATTTTTTACTACATTTTTGAAAATTTCAACCCGAAGATGTAATCCGACCGTGCTGGCCAACGAACTTGAACTTTTGTTTTGTGTCCTTAACATTTTAAAATTTGTTTGAAGTTTCTAGCACAATTCTACGGACAGTTATCGTCTGGAATGACACATACATACATACATACATAAAAAAATGCGTTAAACTTCAGAATATGATTCAGAATAGCCTGAAACGGATTTCTGCATAAATCTTTTTCAAAAATTCACATTCTACAAATTTTGAGGGGAGAGCAATAGCTTAATTTTCTTCAAAAATTCGCTAAAAATGGAGCATAATGGAATTTACGTTTGCGTATGCGCAGAGTGAAGTATTGGGTTGGGAACAATGGAATTGATAGGAAACCATCAACACCCTAGCCCGCACATCCCCTGAAAATGTCATCCAAATCGGATGAAAACTGTGGAAAATAAGCCAGTTACAAGGGTTTGCGAACACACGACAGACAGACACAGATAGACAGACAGACAGACATACAGACAAACATACAGACAGACACACACAGACAGACACACAAACACACACACACACACACACACACACACACACACACACACACACACACACACACACACACATTATTAACAGGGCATGGGAGAGTTCGGGAGTACCTGCATCGATTCAACTTGGCTGATGATGCTTCATGCTCGTGTTCGGGTGAAGTGCAGGATTGGGAGCACCTCCTGCTTCGTTGTGGACATTTTGAGCAGCAGCGGTCTCGTTTGGAGCGTAGGTGTGTTTCGGGAAGTGGAAGGTGGCCAAATGCCAATTAAAGATTTAGTTTTGGAACATCTGCAGGACATTATTATATTTTTGAGCTCCATGGATATGGAGTTGTTCTAAAAATGTGATTAGTTAGGTATTGACATTTTATGTCTTTGCTCTGGCACATAACTCGAAAACCGTTACCAAATTTGTTACCAAATATTCTGATGATTTCCGCTTACAACCGAGTCGTTGCTAGGGAAATGGTACTTCGTCGTTTTTCATCCCACAAAATTCGTTGACCATTCGTTCGAAAGCTCTCGATTTATACAACCATATGATGTTAACTACTGCGAAGTGCGTGGCCAACAAGCTGAGTTATGAGCATGGTTATATGAATAATTGTTTACACACAGGTGGTAATTTTCAATAATTGATACTGTGAACATGATTGCAACCGCTTGTTAAGTTCTCATGATTTCATTGAGCTGGTGTTTCAATTTCATAGCAGGTGATCCGAATATTGCGAGCACGGTTTGATTTGTAAAGCGGTGGTTAAATCATTTTAATTGGTAATTACTATGCTTTACACTATAAGAAGCTGTAATTTCGTATGTAGCCTCTTTAGGACATTTACTTGATCATGCCCAGGGTCCGAATCAGATGTGTGGCTCTTAAAGCTAATTTCTATGCTTTACACTCTAGGAAGCTGTAACTTCGTATGTAGCCTCTTTAAGACATTTACTTGACGATGACCAGGGCCCGGATCAGATGAGTGGCTCTTAAAGCTAATTTCTATACTTTACACTCTAGGAAGCTGTAATTTCGTATGTAGCCTCTTTAGGACATTTACTTGACCATGCCCAGGGTCCGGATCAGATGAGTGGCTCTTAAAGCTAATTTCTATGCTTTACACTCTAGGAAGCTGTAATTTCGTATGTAGCCTCTTTAGGACATTTACTTGACCATGCCCAGGGTCCGGATCAGATGAGTGGCTCTTAAAGCTAATTTCTATGCTTTACACTCTAGGAAGCTGTAATTTCGTATGTAGCCTCTTTAGGACATTTACTTGACGATGCCCGGGGTCCGGATCAGCTGAGTGGCTCTTAAAGCTAATTTCTATGCTTTACACTCTAGGAAGCTGTAATTTCGTATGTAGCCTCTTTAGGACATTTACTTAACGATGCTTGGGGTTCGGATCAGCTGAATGGCTCTTAGAGCTTGCATACGAGTCTGCAACTAAAATGTCCCAAAGTGTTCCAGACTCGTATGCAAGCGTTTCTTTATACACTAAATAAGCAGCAACTTTGCCGAAGCGAAAAGATGAGACCGACAACTCAAACGGTTTCAATGAAATCTAGGGTTTTCTTTAAAGTTGACCCTCTATGAAAATACGAGTTTGGGGTCGGTTTCTACGGTTTGTACCCGCTAGCCGGCATTCCACGGAATTCTCATGCCTGCTACTGGAAAAACTTTCGCGAACCGCCAGCTTTTGAACGGTCTAGTCAAGTTTACTTTTACTTTGTTAATTGAAGGAGAAAAGCATTTTTATTTTGAAGTGAGGACCTCTTCAGAACCAGAATGATGTAATTGTGAATATAAAATCATACTTATGATAATACTGCAGTACCTACTGATCATGTAATATTTTGATTGTAATGTTGTGTTGTATTATCCATACGCCTGTAATCTATTGGGGAGCAGGCCCGAATAAATTCCCTCGTGCTAGGGTTACTAGTGCGAGAAAAAAAAAAAAAAAAAATACACTGCCAAGGAAATGGCACATGAGCTTCCTCGTGACCTTCACAGTACGTCTTCCCTTGTCCAGGAGCCATAACCGTAATGGCACTCTTATCAGAAGCCATCTCACCAAACTGAGCTACTTGAAAATTTTGTTTGCGCCTGCGCAGAGGCTACCGTTGATTCGATCATGACGGAACTGATAGGGGACCCGCACAATCCCTAAAAATTTGAAGAAAATCGCATCAAAATTGTGGAAATTGCGGCTGTTGCAAGGACCGTAACAAGAATATTTCGTTCACGCATGCGCAGAGCGTACCGCTAATGCAATTATGATGATTGTCTTATGGGACCTCAAGGGACCTTACCCACATCATCCCTGAAAATCTGACCGAAATCCGTTCAACATTGACCGAGTTATGACCGTCACAAGGAATTCACGTTAGCGCCTGCGCAGAAGCTACCGTTGATTCGATCATGATGAAGTTGATAGGGGACCATCTAGAGCTTAACCCGTACGATCCCTGAAAATTTGGTTAAAATCGGATCAAAATTGTGGAAGTTATGGCTGTTACAAGGAAATGTGGACGGACAGACAGACAGACACGTAACCAAATTTGTTCAGGAGGCTCTGAAACGCAAAATGCGAGTGGAAATTTTGATTTTGGAGCAAACAATTGTTTTTCATTTCGAAAGTGAAAACAAAGCTTCCGCTGCCTTGCAGTCTCGGAAACAAATACACACACACAGAAACACAGACAGACACGGAACCAAAGTTGTTCAGAATGGTCTAAAACGTAAAATACGAGTGAAAATTTTGATTTTGGAGACCAAAAATTTTGTTTACCCCCGAATCTGAAAACAATGCTTCCGCTACCTTTAGGCGGATTTGGAAGCAATATATTTCGTACACCTAAGTAGTTTAATACAACTATTGCTTATTGGAAGCAAAAATCTCTTGTTGGATGCATCGATCTAAAAAGAGTCGACGTGCCTGCGACCAGGTGACCGCCCGCTCTGCACCTTCACGCGCTGGTAAGCACTTTGTCGGCTCATCTGAAGCACTTTGATGGACGGGTTTAAAATGGTTCGGATTTTTAAGGTCACCTTCAAGCCAACTTGTGCACGGCATCCTTCCATGCTCGACCCGCTTGCTTTAGACGTTATACAAATTTAAAGTCAGCGATTTTCGGGGAGCCAATACTCCCAATGTACGTAGTCGGTTCTTCACAGAAAATAGGTTCATGTCAAATTGCAAAGGAAATCCTTAATACATAACCTGAATATACAGGGTGTACACGAGACAGGTCCGCTAACTCAGTTAGTTTTTCAGTTACATTGTTCCTTGACTAGTCTTTTAAAATAGAAATTTCTTGCGCAATGTTATAATAATTAAGATATCTACCTGATGATGCCTGTAAACAGGTGAAATATATATTGTAGTTGCAATTTAATTGTGGAATAGAAGTCATTCTCCCTATAATTTATTTTACAAAATGAATTCGTTCAGTATGCCTTTGTCTATGGAACTAAAACTTTGGAACTTTCTAAGCTGTTTACATATCTACTGGATTTTTAAAAAAAAAAAAAAAAAAAAACAAGTGCTAAAGACCACACGGGAGAAGTGTAAATTTCTATGACGATTTGGACATTACTTTCCACTCTGTTGGGATGTTGGGAAAGTAAAAGTGGACAGGCTCCGCCCCTGGACCCTCGGTAACTTTCCGCCTTGAGCCTTCGGCTAAAATGCTAAAACATGGAACATGCTTTCTTCCCGCTAATTCGTAAATTTAAATAAATTTAAAACTACGACATAAATGTTTTAAAAATCGAAATTAGAACAGAGTACCGAAGTAGGTAGGTAATTTTCTGTTATGGTGCGCGTCTACAATTACTATAAGCAAGATTACTTATAAGCATTACTTCTCAACCAAGTGACAACAAAACAAGCGGCATTGTTTACTATATCCATTTATAACATAAATAAACATAAAACTACGACATGGATAGAAGAACAAGTACGAAAGAAAAGCGTGATAAATCAAGAGCTTTCCAACGAGAGGAGAACGATTTTTGTCCGGTGAAAAATAAAGAAGTTTCATTTCCCCAGCAACGGCTTGGTTGTCAAAACAGCGTGACGGAAAAAAACGTGACGGTAAAATCGTACAAACCCTACTAAATTTTTCGACGCGGTGGGCCTATAGAATTTTACACTTCAAAAATTAACCGGCTCCCACAGTCACTACTTCGCGGAAATAAAAACCAGTAACGATAGACGTTAAAAAAATTAGATTTGCACATATTCAATGGACTGCATATTAGATGCGCTGCCTTCCGCCGGCCTGAGACAGCACCGAAAGTTAACATAGGTAATGGTCCAGGTGTCCTGTAAATTTCATTACAGCTGTAGTGTCAGTACCATTTCAAACATTGCCAGAAGGCGCAAACGTCCTATTACTCAACGAGTTTGTTTGTTTGAACGAATTTTTTCGTATAGAAGGGAAGTTGTAGAAGATGAAATTCAGCATCGAACGATACCACCGCCAACTGTCTAACTCATTTCCTAGATTTTTTTAGCAATTTTCTAAAGTTTTTGTGACCTACCACTCTCCTTTCGAAGATTTCGATAAAAGTGGGTAGGTCACGAAAACTTTGAAAAATCGGCAAAAATAGAGGAAAAGAGTTAGAGAGCTGGCGGTGGTCTCACTCGATGCAGAATTCTTTACTCTACAACTTTTCTTCCGTACGAAAAAACTTTAGGTCAGTTCCAATGGTCAAAAAGTGAGAAAAATTGTCAAAAATCGATTTTTTGGATCGAAGAAGCTATTTTAAGTATAGGGACATGGGGTATATTCAGAATCAGCGCAAAATTTCCTATACAAAAATGGAGCTGAACTTAAGTTTTTTTTCACAAAAACCCCTTTTGGACCCACACGGCGGACATACAGATTTTTTTTATTTATTTGATTTTTGGAGTCTACGCATCTTGAAACGTAAACCAACAAATTTTTAAGGGTTCTAGGGTTTTCTTGAAAAATGACCAATGAAAATACAAATTTGGGGTCGGGTTCTACGTATTTTTTGACACTGAATCGAGTGGTAACACTTGCATACCTCCCCAACCTCGTTAAAATAACCGTTTAGACTTTAACTCACAAATTTGAGGTCATTTGGTATGATAAATGTTACTTGTTTTTAGGGTGATACTAGTTACCAAAGTGTAAAACTCGGTAGGCACCTGTATCATTCTACCTATAGGCCCTGTTTCAAGAATTAGGTTTAGGAGCCGATCAGCTGATCAGAGGGGTCTATCCATCGTTTAGTAGGTACCTACCTATTGCTTACAAGTACCTACAACTCAATAGTACCTACCATGTAGAGCATTCTTTTCGCATTATTAGTGAATATTGGAGCGTACCAACAAATGTGAGTTTCCAAAAAGACCCGCGGGTGTGATACAAGTCTTCGAGTTTCACTGCGAGGACCGAAAGTTAAGGTGTAGTTTTGCAGCATGATCGTATGAGCGAATTTTTATAGATTATAGCATTATATTATGTAGAAATTTGAGCCCATTGAGGGCAGAAATTTGTAAACCGCCGACAATATGGCAAACAAACTCGTACAACAGATATTGGATTTTCAGCATTTTTTCAGTTTTTTAAATCAATGTTTCAGGAAATATTACTGAAATTCTAATACATTTTTCTGCATATTTTTGTGCGTAAACTTTATGGTGGCTTAGTTCGTAGTTGATTAACAAAACACATGACTACAGTTTTCCTACAAAATATAAATTCACGATTTTTAGCCATTTTAGGCCATTTTTGATTATTTTTTTTAGTACTTTTTTGAAATTTGACCAATATGAATGTGCTCAAAATGTGTTGGCCAAGGAACTCATCCATCCGTGTGGAAAGTTTGATTTTTTGGCACAAGAACGGAGTTTTTATCTCAATCGTAAGGAGAGTCATCGTCTGGAATGACACACACTCACACCAGTGTTGGGCATAATCTTATCGTCGAATACGAATAGGTATGATTGTATTCGCGATAATTATTCGTTTATTCTGAGTCAACTGCGATTATATTCGTATTCGTGTAATCGTATTCGTCGGTCGGCGATCACACGAATACATCCCATAAAAATGCGTCACGGTCATCGATTTCAATAGACCGTCCCTCCTACAATATGCGAAGCCTTGCTAATTAATATTAACTAGCTTCAGAGGGACGTCCTATTGAAATAGATTTGAGACAAATAGGCTGGGCTCCAATCGTTGAATTCGCTTTAAGGGCGTCCCTCTGAAGCTAGGTAATATTAGCAAGGCTTCGCATATTATAGGAGGGACGCCCTATTGAAATTGATGACCGTGAGACATTTTTAAGGGTTTTATTCGTGTAATCGACGACAGACGAATACGATTATTACAATCGAATCGTGTTCGTATTCGACGATACGAATATGCCCAACGCTGAGACACACACACAGATATATATATATATATACTCGGCGCTTCGCGCCTCGCAATTCTTAGGCCGACCCCTAAAAATTGTTTATGTAACGTCCGTGACGAAATTAACGATGATTTTCACGTACAACCGAGTAGTTGACTAGTTGCTATAGATTGTGTCACAATTTCAGTGTTTTTCACGTACAACCCAGCCGTTGTTAGGGGAATGAAACTTCCGCAGTTTTCATCGCACAAAAATCGTTCGCCACTCGTTGGAAAGCGCTTGATTTATGTGATAAATGTTCACATCTCAAGCTACCAATTTCCCTCTCCTTACGTACCTGGCTACATTCCAAAACTAAGTTGATTCAGGCTAAGAATTGCATAGCAAATTATCCTCGTTTTCTACGCAGTAGAAAAGAGAAAAGATCCAGCGAGGCACGAAGCGAATATATATACATATATATTAAAGCGTTAAACTCTAGAATTCGTTTCAGAATGCCTCAAAACGGATGAACAAAATTTTCGAAAACTTTCACTTTAAATTTTTTGAAGCCAATGGAATAACTTAATTTTCTACAAAAATTCGCAAAAAAAAAGTTTGCATGAAGAGACAGATAGGCCCTTACATATTATCTAGTTTTCTTCCGTCGGGCTTCGAACCAGTTAGAGACCGGTATTTACCAGTGACGGACACTCTTGGTTTTGCCAATAGGAAGTAAATATCGAGTTACCTTGCACCGTACAGTTCAGATCGGTCAGTTTCCGTTGCGAACCGTAGTCGTCTCAAGAACTGTAGAATAGGAGCCGGTTGATTTACATTAGTTTAACAACACTACTTTCCTCTTTTGTTCAAAGTGAGGTTTGGCTCCAGGGATCAACCCTGAGCTGGTCTTGCAATAGGCTGATTGTGTAATCAATATCGGCCAATTGTAAGTTATGGGGCTTCATGAGGAGCTTTAGGATAACTTCGAGAGTGAACACAATGTCTGCTGTTAGCGGACGTAACATCAGAGAGTTCCTAAACGATAATTCAATTGGGATAAGGTGCTTGGGGATTTTATCATCTGGGGCGAGCCACAGCGTATGTTATCCTGATAAAATCAAGAGGGTCGAATTAGCGTTTCATCTTAGAGTGACGCTAATACTTATCTTCAAGTAACGCCGAACCACCAAGGGGACTTTCACGCCTATCCCGTGTGTTCAGTTTCCAGCATTTCTAAGTTTCCTAGTTCTTTTGTTATTCACAAAAAGGTTTTGCAATGGCAGATTTTGAAAATTTATGAACAAGAAAATGAATATAATTTTCATTAATCATGAATACCGACAAGAAATTACAATAGCACTGTTATCGATGTGTAAGGTTACTTTGCGATAGAGAGGAAGAGATGAGATAGGTTGGTTCGGGATAAAGCGTCTTTTGTTTAGGTGAAATAAATTTTTCTTATTGGAGATGAGGCGCCTCATCTGCCCGCACATGCGCAGTAGTGTTTTCCAATCACGATAAAGCGCCTCATCTTTATCTCCCTATCGCTTTAGGAACTCTCTATCGTGTATCTTAATGAATGGATGAGAAGGTCAATTCCCTAATTCAAAATACTCAGTCATGCAGCATGGCTAATAGTTCGAATTTACAAGGAAATTTGAATAAAATTGAGGGACAGCCGCGTGACGAAATTGCGAAGAAAATTTTAGGACACGCAGCCGAACTCGAAAATTTGGTCAATTATGGGTTTTTACCTAAACATTTCTCTCACTTATTGTGAATTTTAGGGATCTGGGAGTGTTCGCAATCGACTGAGAGCTGAAGAATGATTCGACTGACACAAATAATGCCCTATTAAAAAAAAAATAATAATAATAATAATCATAATAATAAAATAAGAAATACTATATATATAGGTATGTATATAAAAAATAAACTTTGTCACTTTACGTTTCAAGGTGCGTAGAATCCAAATTTGAAATGTCCGTCCGCCGTCCGGGCCATAAAAGGCCCAAGAATTGACTTTAAAAACCCGTTCTTTCGCACATAGACTCCATTTGGGGTCTAGTTGGTCCTAACGTTTAACCATCCCGATCGCTTTACTCGCATAGATGCTATGGGCCAAAAACGGGCGAAAAAGTGTCTTTTTCGAAGCTTTGAGTGTTAGACTGACGTGTTAAAACTCCAACCTGCTCAACGACAACTGCGCAAGCTAATATTCCACGGTTAGGATAACAATGGGCAGTAGGGCTTGGTAACAGAACACTTTAGGACCAGATCATGCACGACCACAACTGCACGACCTTATAATTATTATTCTCATGTTAGGACAAAATTTACTTATCTCAAAATCCACAACTTTCAAATGAATATTGATGGAAAAATAGCGAATAGAAAAATAAGCGTAGTAGGGCGGTGAGCCTCCGGTCGTGAGGTAACGAGACCTAGGGAGTACCTCCAGGGTGGCGTGGAAAACTTCCTACACTTGTATTGCTTTCGAATTTCATGTTCCTTCGTTCGAGGCATGAATATATGTTTTTTTCTAGGTCATATTTGTGTATTGATACCAATGCTTTGCCTACGCATATTTAATAACAAATCCTCTCGACTTTTCGTACGTACTTAGATAATGATATTATTAAGGCAATGATTATTTGAATAGATAGGAGCTCAAATTGAGAAATATAAACATACGTATATAATAATAGAAGTATAGGTTGTGGCAACTCGAAATATTACATGCCGAGGAGTCTGGACGGGCCTTATGACGTACGCCAACTAAAACTACGATCATACTCAATTGAAAAAATAAGAAACCTTTGTGAAATAATTTGCAGCGTTTTTAGTCCAGGAGACAAGTCCGAAAATAGGTAGTAATTTGCGGAGAAGGATTGAGATTACATTATGAAAATTTAGTTCGTCCTGTGTGAGAAAATCTTGGTCTGCCATCTCAAAATTGGAGTAATAGAAAATGGCGGCCTCATAAAGACTGCTTAATTTGCCCATTTTAAAGTTTTTCTCTGGTAATTTCTAAACCCTACATCCTACAAAACCTTTTATACGTAGCAAAGTTGTAGACCATAAAAAACAAAACGATTCGATCTCAAAACTTTGAAATATCTCTTAAAATAAGCGAATTACAAACAATTAAAAATCGAGCTAATTTTGGCCCAGTCCTCTCCTCCCCCCGTCTATAATTTTGCCCTTCAAAATCACCTTGTGGCGTTAATATTGGTCTGATTCCAGTCTGCTAAAGCTAATTCGACTCAAGATTAAATACTTTCCAAAGTTTGCATCGAGCACATTTTATCTGAGACCTTTTCCCCATTGACTTACAGCCGAATTTATCAATTTTATGCCATTTTACACATAAAGTTCGCAAAAACATGCACGAAACGAGCTTTAGAAAGGATTGGATTTAACCCTGAATCGAATGAAGTTTGGCAGACCTGAATCAGAACAATATTGAGGTCGCTAGGTGTTTTTGAGGGGGAAAATTCTAGGCGTCTTTCAGAGATTATTTGTTAGACCATTTTAGACCTTAGAGTTAGACTGGACTTTAGACCATTTTTAGTGATTTTTTAGCTCATTTTTTAAAATATATAAAATATTGTTTGCTTGAAAGTTGAAAAACTGTGTTAAAATCCAGGAATCGTTGCAGAATGCCACAAAATGGATTTCAATGAAAAAAATTTTCAAAAATTTTGGAGCCATTGTAGCAGCTTCATTTTCTAGAAAATTCACTAAAAACCAAAGTTTCTCGCTTTAGGGACTCATTTGCATCCTTGAAGTTGCGAACAGGCTATACAGGCGAATATGTTATTACGAGTACTGTAAGGGTGTCAAATGTAATAACGTAACTCTTAGTGACGGTATAATGCAGGTGGATCCTTAAACATATCTAAATCTTGAATATACCTAAATTGATCGCTTTTATTTCACAACGTCTTGTAGAAATGGGAAGTCCAAGTGGTGGATTGCGGCGGAGTCCTCCACCAAAACTGACCTTACGTGACTTGGGTCAGCTTGAGCGTGTTTGCAATCAGTTAACTAGGTTCCCCCTCCCCTCCAACCCATCGCAACCACGATTTGTGTTCTCTTCTATCGCCCTTAATAACAGAAAAAGATTTAAAATTTGTAATATTAAGCAATTCATCCACGAACTTTATAACAAGTTCACACCAAAAATAAGCAATGACATTTCGGAGTCATTGCAAAGGGTTCATTTCCTTCTAAAATTCTCTAAAACGTATTTATAACATTTATACGTTTTTGGGCTGAGGTCTTGCGAAAATGTCCGCCACATTTAGCGAATTTTAAAAGAAAAAATTTCCAGTCATGCAGCATGATGAGCGAATTTTCTTAATGACCTAGGTATTACCACATATTACTTATTAAATTGTATTGAAATTTGAGCAATTTCAGTAGAAAGAAATAGTTTAAAACCAATTTTAAGGCAAAAAACGCATACTTGAATGAAATTTGGTAATTAAAAATCAATTTTGGGTTTTCAGGTTTTATTGCAGTTTTTACAGATTTTTCAGCAAATATTGATGAAATTGAAAGTACTTTTCCAGCATAATTTTGTTAAAAAATGTTAAAATGTCCTAGTTAAGCGTTGACAATGACTGAAATTCTGCTAAAAAATATAATTTTACCGATTTTTGGTCGTTTTTAGCAATTTTTAGTGCTTTTTTTTAGTACATTTTTTGAAATTTGACCAATTTAATGTGCTCAAACATTACTAACCAACGAACTCATCCTTTAGTTTGGAAAGCTTGTTTTTTTGGCGCAAGAACGGGATTTTTATCTCTCTCTTTATGAATACATTTCTGGCCACAAAATTAATAGTCTTTAACATTTTGTTTGCACTCAAAAAGCTCAAATTTCAAAACAATTTAAAATTATACAATATGGTAATTTACACAAATTCGCCCAGACGATCATGCTGCATGACTTTTTTTTTTTTTTGCATTGTCCTGGTAAAAGCGTGTTGCGCGCTAAAACATCCTGTGTAATTCTATTGCAACATTCTAGTGTTCCTGTGTGTGTTCTAGTATTCTCATAACTTCACTGGAAGGTTCTGACTCCACGAATATAAATATGATAGAAAGACTCACACAAGAAGCTTGGATCCTGCCCCTAGGGTATTTCCAAATCACAGCCTCATTACCTCGTGGGAGTTCAAATTTTACCTATTGTTAACCATTTGTTTTAAAAGATTTTTGATGAAAAATACTTGAAAGAGTGAGATCAAGTATAAATGACCATCTGGTATATTTGGGATCAGCGCTTAAATGAGAATACCTATTCCTAATATTGTCCGTCAGAATCGGGCTCTTGCCTAATGTGCTGCGGGGCGCGGCGTAGTGGTTATACAGTACCGCAAGACCGGACAGTCTTGAATGTGAGGAAGATCCTTGTTCCGTGTTAATGTAAGTGACATTTATTTTGACATGAATAATTTATGTCTTGTCGCTGGGGGGTTATTCTAAAAATTTTGTTATCCAAAACTTCACCCAAAATACAGAGTTTATGATGATTTTAATTTACAAACAAGGAGTTTCTAGGGAAATGTAACTTCTATAGTTTTTAACGCACAAGAATAGTTCTCTATCCGTTGGAAAACTCTCAATAAACAACAACTTCGAACAGACAAACGCTCGCACATGCGCTCAGCATACTGCTGAATTACTAATGTGTCTTCGGTTATTGTTACTGATGATGGCCTAACCGTCGAAATCGATTTAGCATTGTAACTCCTTATTTTTTTTTGTTTTTTCACTTACTTCCGTTTTGAAATGGGTTTCCACAAGTTCGTCGCGAGTGATTTAGTTCGTAGGGGAGGATGCCTGGGACACCCTGTATGTTATCGTACCATGTTTATCGATCCAACCAACAGTCACATGTACGTATATAAGAACAGTAATAAGTGCCGCTAAGGGGGTCTTGTCGTCTTCCATTTTTCCGTACTGGGAATACAAACAGTAAGGTAGTTTTAAATATAATGAGGCGCGTCCGATACTATAATTTCACGTCCCATCATAGCAACCTACTCTCAGGGACCTCATTTTCAGATTAGCCATCGCGTGTTCGCCCTCACAGATCTTCACCGTTATGAGCTGCACGAACGAATGACCCCCCCGTGTTTTCATCAATGGAATGAGTCAGAATTTTCGGAATTCCCAAAATAAAAGGTTTCGGGATTGAGGTACACAGGTAAAACGAGTGCTAAGATACCTCAGACTTTTTTTGCTTCTCTCACTACAGAAGGTAGGGAAATTTTCTGTTCGTGGTAGAGATCGACAAAATGTTTGTCCTCCAAAATCAAAATTTGACATGTTATGTCTTTATTCTCACATGGACTCGAAAAGCGTTGCGTTATAAAAAAGCATTACGCAGTGTCCTTCGTGGATTTGCCTCAAGCGTCAATGCGTTCAGGCGTTTACGCGTTCAAATGGCGGACAAATGTCACGTGACCCTGCCTGCGCGGTGACGCGACGGCGTTGAACGCTTCGGTTTGATTTTCAAAAACAAGTTTGATTTTATCGCGTTCGCCGCGCGCCAAACGCGTTTATATGATGTTTTTCTAACCTCTTTCGACATTTTGAACTTGTTTTCGTACTTTTTCCGCACGTTTTCTTCTGTGATAATGGAGTTAGCAAATAAAGAAACAGCCAGTTTTAAATTTATTATACTTTTTTATCGGGAGATGCCCAGTTTCGAAGATAATTACATTCTATTGTCTAGTGTTTCTAGACAATGGTAAAAACAAAATACGGAGGTTTGAGTCATGCTCATGTGAGTAAATTTTATCAAATGTTCAGAGTATATTTATGTTTGATTGTTTTGAAATTTGAGCAATTTTTCTGGACATTTTTTTGTAGTTCCTATTATTCTGCCATACAAACAAACTTTTGGATTCTAACTAATATTTGTAGTTGTTATCTTTTTCAAATCATTGTAACGAATTAAAATTCTTGTTGAATATAAATGGTAAAATTCTTGCTTAATTTTGTTCACGATGTAATCGAAAGTTTTTACTGTCATTCTTGCATATGATTTAAAGTGTTATTCACTCCTCTCAATTTGAAATATAAGTAGGTTTTAGTATATAAAAAAAGACCTTTAAATTTTCACTGATCTACATTAATCACTAAAATTAGTGATAATTGATAGGTATTCTTAATATGTATGATAAAACCTCATTATGGAAGAATCTTCAAAATCTCTTCTCAGATTATTGGAGTATAAGTGATGAAATTCACCGAACTCGCTCCGGCTTTTAAATATTTCCTCGGTGGGTCGCTTCTTTTTTTAATATTATTTACAGCTAAATAATACAAAACAGTTGATGATCGACGGCATGAATGCAAAATCAAATTTTAAAAATGAAGTTGAAAACACAGGTGATGAGAACAGAACAGGTTGACTTGCTAACTAGCTTAACTACGAAGCGTTTTCGCGTTTCTAGATAGGACACAATTTTTTTTCCCGAGCGGCATGACGTGCCAACGCACGTTTTTTAATCATTGATTTCTAATGATTTTCACGTATAACCAAGCCGTTTCTGGGGAAATGAAACTTCTTAAGTTTTCAACGGACAGAAATCGTTCACCATTCGTTGGAAAGCTCTCGATTTATCACGCATTTCTCTCGTACATGTTTATTTATTTAAGTTTAAGCCGCACCCCCCCCCCCCCCCCCCCAGAAGGGTCATTAGAGGCATTGAACAAGGTGTCTAAAGGGACACTGGAAGTTGCACGATTTTAAGGGGAGCCATGTTGTCATCCTTGACTAAAAAGGAGCGCCATCATGGACTCCACAGGCAACTCGGAGGGGGAAAAAATGAGAGGTATAGTGATGAAGACTGTTTAGCCCCCAAAGTGGATTAAAAAAATCCCAAAAATAAAGTAATACAACTAAGACTAGATGTAAAATAGGCTAATAACTATATACATGCTACTTATAAAATCAGCAGATTGAAATTAAACTACGACTAGATGTATATAAATATATCATATATCAGATATCACAGTTCGTAGTTGAGCTCAGCGGCTCTCAGGTACGACAGGGACCGGACCTTGTCTGATCCGGATAAAACGTCTACCCACTGAGGGGTTTTTCGTACTTGTTCTTGATATTTATGTCGCCATTTTATATTTATTAATGTTATTAATGGATGTAGTAAACAATGCCGCTTGTTTTGTTCTGATAATTATCGCTTACAACCAAATCGTTGCTACGGAACTGTATCTTAGCCATTTATCATCGTACAAAAATCGTTCATTTGATAGGGACACTTCCTGGGACATTAGGAATCGATTGAAAAGATTGGCTCATTCTGATCACCTGAGTGAGCTAAATTCTCTCCTGTTCACCCTAGGAGAAGTTGAAATTTGATGGGGAGACACCCTGGACATCAAGAGACGATTGAAATGATGGGCTGAATAGGAAGAGAAATTCTCTCACAACGAGATAAGGGTGCAGGGGGGGGGGGGGGGGGGGGGGAGGAGAGTGAAGACATAAAATATCTAAAGGTCTTGCAGACGTATGCAAGTTATGTTTACGTTTATAATGAATACCCATTGAATAAAGTTGAGTGAACGTCGTCGAGTATATTTAAATCGTATAGCAACGCTAAAACCAGTTTCTAATAGAGTAAGCACGTTAACACATTCTTTTTACTTGGTTTTTGCGTTTCAGAGTTTGCTGATCAATTTTGGTTTCGTGCCTGTCTATCTGTCTCTCTGTAGTAAATCCTTGTCACGCCCAAAACTATACTATTTACAATGACGTCAAATCAACAGTAGCCAGTGCGCATGCGCAAACGTGAATTTCTCTTAGCGTCGATTTCTTATTATCTATTAGTCCGATTTCGGTCAAACTCGGTAGGTAATTGGGTACATGTCCTAGAAAAATGCTTTATAAATCATATTACAATTGGAAAAGTAATAACCATTGCACATGCGCGAAACTAATATCGATAGACCCAGGCAAAACTCCGAGTCTGAAGGAACGATTTTGATGAAATTTTCTGGGATTATGCGGGTTAGTTCCTAGACGGTCCCCTATATCTAATTTTCAATTACGTCAAATCAACAGCAGCCAGTGTGCGTGTGCAAATGTGAATTTCTCTTAGCGTCGATTTCTTATCATCTATTGTTCCGATTTCGTTCAAACTCGGGGAGTAAAATAGGTACCTATGTTCCTTATGAATAATATCGCGATAGGTGGAGCAATAACTGTCGCGCATGCGCAAAATCAAAATTGATCGACACAGACAAAAATCCGATACTTATAAATCGATTTTTATGAAATTTTCAAGGATTGTGCAGTTTAGCTCCTAGACGTTCCTCTATAAATTTCATTGCCGTTAGATTAGTAATAGTATGTGCGCATGCGCAAATCCTAATTTCTTATAACGTCGACTTATCAATTATTTTGACTAGTAGTTTGTTCTTCAAATAATTCTATACGTCCATGTTACAATATGTGAGATATTCTTAACGAAAATAATTTTATTGGACATTTACCAAGAACACCGTGATGTCATTGAATTGAAATCCGTAAAATGTTAAAGTAGGTTGATATTTATAATCTTTAGTTCTCCAAACCCACAAGAAAGTTAGTTCCATCCATCAAACTTAACAGCTTCTCACCGCTTATTATACATTTCTTGCGCTTTCCTTTTATGCATTTAGGCTGCTTTCACGCTAAAGAAGGCCTCTGTACTACCCTAATGTTCTTGTGCTACTTTCCGGTCAGCCTTTCTATGCAAACTTTAAACAACATATTCATTTGGGGAGCGAAAACACCATCAACTGTGCACACCAAAGGTGTAAAGGTGTAGTCTCGTTGTTTACATGCTAGGAGATATTTCCTCTTCTTCTCAGTTTCAGCTGGGGTGAGAATTGAGCTAATGGAACGGGACTCGTACAAGGGTGCCTCGTTGTCATTGACACGAATATCAAATGGACAGGTTTGTAGAATTTCTTTATTTTTGTCCAAAGGGAGATATGTTGAATGTACTTGAAAAATTCGAAATTATCATCTAGTAATTGTTTAAATCTGGTAAATTTTTAAATGAGGATATACCTCAATATATTTCACCACTGATAGGTCCATTTCTATAAAGCTTGGAATTACCTCTTCACACTGTTGAAACCATATTTAGTTATTTTTCCCCCTTTCGCTTCATCTGATTAGCTATAATCCCCCTTCACTTTGCTTGCACTTAATTGGTTGTACCTACCTGCCCCCTTTCCTTTCTCTTGACCAATGGGATTCAATCTCCATTCACTGGTGACTATAAAAGCTAAATTCTTTCTAGTGTGTCTTCAGTTATTGATTGTTACTGATAATGGTCTAACAGTCGAAATCGATTTAACATTGTAACTCTTTATTTTTCGTGGAAATAGACAACGTTTTTTCACTAACTTTTGTTTTGATAATTAAGGATTCTTTCAAGCGCTGCGCATGCTACAACTCTCGACAGATTTTCGTGATTATTATTTTGTTCCATTACGAATTCGATTTAGTTTCGGAAGGTATGTCAGGAGGGGTGACTACGCGAAGCTCCCCGTCCGAAGTGAAAGTCATTTGCGCTGTACTCGGTGCTCCCCGGCAAGTTCTAGCAGGCATACGCGAAGCGTCCCGTGCCGAGAGAATGGATGTACGTGATGCTCCCCGTCGAACTCTTCCCCTTTCGAGGCGTTTCAAGCCTTATCAGTGATTTGAACGGACTGGCTCTCAGTGATCATCGAATAACGTGAACGTCAAATACCAAACTGATGTTTACATCAAGATAAATACAGAGGAGGGGAATTATAGGTGATGTAGGTCAATAAACAAGAACGTGTGGTTGGAGAAACTGATTGAGAAGTACGATTCGCACACCATCACCCTTACCAAATTTATACAAATTGTTTCATGTAAATACCAGCCAAAATTTGATGTTTGACGACTGACCATTTCGATGTTTATTTTTACTTAATTTCACTTAGAGACGACGCTCACGATATTATTCTGTGATAAGTTAACTTCGTTAATTAAATTAACTTTGTTTTAATATACCTATTATAATTATTCATGCAAATTTGTATAAATTCTTTCATGTAAATACCAGCCAAGATTTGATGTATGAGACTGACCATTTCGATGTTTATTTTTACGTAATTTCCCTCATTGACGACGCTCAGGATATTATTCTATGACATAATTAAAGTAACTTTGTTTTATTACACAATAATTATTAATGCATGTTGTTTTGTTCACCAAGCTCCTTTATGATATCACCCTGATCTACCATGCAGTTTATTCATGATGAAATTGAAAAGAATTGTATTGATTACTGAACTTTATAGTTCAGTAGCCTAAAATCTAGGTCACTGCATTAGGTGACTTTCGTATATAGGTGACGGGGATCTTCGCGTACATGAAGAGAAAGGAGGTGGGGAGCTTCACCTATAAACACTCGTCGATGGGGAGCTTCGCGTATGCGCCCGTCAGGAGTTCCGAATTTCACCATGATAGGGGGTGAATGGAGAGGTTAATACTGATAATTCATGGGGTTTTAACAATTCTCATCCGATTTCCGTGATAATTTTTTTCTCAAGTATGAATTCGGTCTAGTTTTGGATCGTATATTAGGATTTTTTTTCTTCATGTTTTAACTCTCGTCAAAATGATAATATCATTTTGGAAAAGGGGGATTTAAGTGTCATTTTGGCAATTGTGCAGCAGAGCATTTTTTGTATGGAAAACGCCACTATTGTTCACGTATGGAATTTAAAAATTCAAAAAATATACCAACACGTTGTTCAAGTAGTATAGAATGTAACTGTATACTCAAATTTCTACAATTAATTCACTGTTCGGGCCAGGAAGCCAGCTAACACCGAAAGTCCCAATTATACTGCAGAAAAAGGTGGTATCTCGATGCATTGCTGGTTTTCTCCATGGTATTCTCAGTCTAAAAAGGAGAGTGAACACAATATTTTCAGCCCCAAAACATAAATTTTATTTATAAAACATTCAAAACTTAAGAAAATACAATACTTTATTGTTGTTGAAAATAAATGTTTAGAAACTAAATGTTGTAATTTGTTTATTCGGAAATTCTGAAGCAGGGATAGTCGCAATATACGCTTCTAGGGCTAATTATTCTGGGGGGTTGCCTATGCCGTAGACGGTAGTGGTTTTTTGAGGGTTGAGAATTATTAGTAGGCTTCTCAAGTTTTTAAATTTTCGAGCGCTTTCGCCATATCCGGCCTCGTCAGAGCTGCAATTATTATAACATGTTATAGCTTACATTTAGGTACATAGCTCGTAGGGGTACATAGTAATCCTAGTGTAATTCGCATATTTACCTTAGATTAATAGTGCTGTACTTCATATTCATATTCATTAGTTGATCATATTCATAGATGTTGAGGAGCCCCAAAACAACTATGAATATGAAGTACAGCACTATTAATCTAAGGTAAATATGCGAATTACACCAGGATTACTATGTACCCCTACGAGCTATGTACCTAAATGTAAGCTATAACATGTTATAATAATTGCAGCTCTGACGAGGCCGGATATGGCGAAAGCGCTCAGTAAAGAAAAAAATTTAAAAACTTGAGAAGCCTACTAATAATTCTCAACCCTCAAAAAACCACTACCTTCCAAGGCTAAGGTTTCTGTAATTTCCTGGTTTTCTAGGTCTAATTTTGCTGAAATATGCACTCGCTTGGGAAGAGCAAAACTGCATCGTCAACTGTTGCAGATCATAATATTTTTCCCTCGTGATCGTAAGTGATTTCTTGTAGGCTCAATTTGGGAAGTGAAATTCGTTATCACGAAGCTGCTGTTTCGTTCTTGGTAATGTCATCGGAAATCGTTGTTTTTTCATATTTTAATTATTCCTTAGAGGATTCGGAATTGCAATAGAGCTGGTCCAGGCTTTTTCCCCCAGTATCGCTTGGAGAGTCCCGTTCTTCCCCTTACACTTTTTTCGCCAGTGACTTTCGGCTCTTTGGATTCGGTTTTACCCAATTCTGAAGTGCCTATCGTGTACCTACGCCAGAATCCGTTACGACAGAATCCGTTTACATTTCGAGAAAAAATTACAGTTGAGGAGTTTGTTTTCAAAACCTGACATATCCTAGTAAATTTTGCAGAAAAACAAATTTTACGATTGTATTTGTAATAGGTATTAAAATTTGAAGATCCATTTTTTTCTATGCTTTATTCCTTTGTTTCCTTCCATTAATATCCAGTCAAAGAAGATCCAGAGAAACTATTCAAAGTGATTTATTTAATTAAATTTTGGATATACCAGGTTTTGGCCCAAAACGTTCAGAAAAATCATTTTTACATTAGTTTATTTCTAACATAAAAGACATGATTTCTTCATAAAAAAACGTTGCTTTAAAAAACAGTTTCGAAAACGTTTACTAACTTTGTTATATAACAATAGCGAAAAATTATATAGCTTATTACTAAGTTTATCTAAACATAGGAAGGTTTAGTAGGAACATCTGTTGGAAAAAAGTCTTAAATCTCTTAACAAGGAATCCTACACTTAGTCTTTGCTTGAGATGGTTGTTCATACTCTTATCATCACTTTCATTATCATTATTGACTTTCACCTTTTTTACATTTGTTTGGTAGGTACATATCATAAAAATATGATTACCTGAAAACTTCAGGTGTCTCTGTTCCTTCTGACTCACAATTTCTCTATTTAAAAAAAAAAAAAAAAAAACGGACGGTAGACCTACGGTTCTACAGTCAGAACATGTAATAATGATTAATTTTACACATTATTAGTTCATTATGGTTACTTAGCAATATTAGTTCATAACTGAGCGTAATAAATCAGCTTTCCTTGACACTACAGAGGCTTAGGGAATATGATATGCTGTGATAAAATGAGAGCATTCCAAAAAGTGGCTAAAGATTTTCCTGCTATGAAAACCAAGGGAGTTAAACTTCCCTAGTAACGCATTGGTTGTACGTGAAAATCAATAGGAAACCCCACCGTGACGTGACGCTCGTGACGTGACGAAAACAAATAGAAACGTCCTGTCAATCATTATTAAATGATGAAAAACTTTACTTAGAAAAGAAGTGTATACCGAACCCCCTTTAAAAAAAGATTCATAAAAACCTCGCTTAAAAACTCAGTAGGGTAAAAAAATCATAGTGTTTCGTCCTCATATCACTATACGTAATGATCACGTCATCATCACTTTCGGGATTATTATCATTACTTTCACCATTTACATCACAGTTACGTATCAGAAGCGCTAAATGACAGAAAAATCGGCCCCTGATTGGCCGAAGCTGGAAGTCAGGTTGTGACACAAAACTTCAAATGGAGATATCTGTTTTTTGGAAGCAATCCAGACTTTCGTTATTAGTTTACGGTGAGATATGTCAGGTTTTGGACTGAAAACGCTTTACTCAGCTATGGGAAACCATTTCAAGAACATCTCCCGCTCAAAATCTAAAACGGCAATGTCAGGTTTTGGAAACAAACTCCTCAGTTGTCCCCTTTTTCCTCTGTAGTCTTCATATACAATCCATTCATAGGGACGTTCTTGTAATGCATTACTTACTAATATGTTCTCAACTATTTTCTAAACTTGGATTCTAACGGTAGGTAACATTCTATCATTTATGAATTATATGACAGGTACCTAAGTGATTCTTGCAATAGTAGGGACATGCGTAGTTTAATCCGATTACCTGTTAGTAGAGGGGGTTGTGGCTAGTAGTCAGGTCACCGAATTCTACCCTACCTACCATTAGCTTCAGTTAGTTTCAAACCAACCAAGCCAGTCTAATTTCAGTTCGTACACATGACGTACACGTCTGTGCTTTCGTTCGTTGTGACATTGTGAGATTTATTCTCCTACCGAAATTCCTCACTTTCATCCACGGTGGATTCGGAAATCGGTATGCATCCGCCCATGCGTGAACTGCAAGAAACGCATGGGTACCTACATAAAGAACAGGCTAACCCAATGTGCGGCCAATGTATGAACTGCTGAGTATTCTACTATTATTATCACATATTAACTACACCCATTACATGTAAAAAGTCAGTAGGTACCTACCTGGACATTGAAAATCATATCATCATGATCTGATCGTCTGATCTCCCCCCAACCTGTTGTTTTACGTTTCAAGATAAGTAGATTCCAAAACGCAGCAACTTTGCACAAAGGTTTATTATTTGTGTATTAGATAGCCCTTCTAAGCAGAATCCTGTCTATGAAACTACGTATTAAACGAAGTCTATTATACAATAGGGATAAAAATACAGGTGTATAGGTGTAGACGTCTACCGAAGATAAATAAATTTAATTAAATAACACACCAACACTTTCTTAGTATTTAACACGAGCTGACTCACTAGCTGAAAATTAATTTTTATATAAAATAAATTACCTACCTACGCTTCAGAAGTCCTTCTAGATGTGGCAAAAGTTATAATAAACCCGGTTTCATGAAGTAAAAATTACATTCGAATTATGTCAGCTGATACGAGCGTCGTAGTTACAAGGCGATTTTTGGAATGTTCCACCAGATAATTTTCTTTCATGTTGCCTACATTGAAAACGTGGAACACTAAGCAAAATGGAGAATATTTGCCCTTTATTTTTTTGGACGTTTATTGTGTAAAACTTTTTTTTTTACAATTATACATTATATTTTTATTTATTTTCACGTATCAGCTTTTTCGATTGTTATCCACTGGTTTCTTTCTCTTCTGTTTTTTTTCTTCTTCTTTATTCGTGACTTACGAAGAGTTGGCTGTCAGATAATAAACCTATATTAACACAATATAGGGTTAATAATATTGCCATATATTCACATAATATTGCTTCAGCTCTATTGACGAGTTTCACAAACCGACGCGGCATTTGCGTTCGTGACGTCATACCAGTGTGACGTCACAACTGTGACGTTGTTCCGTCAATCCAACCGCCTCCGTGCACCTCAAAGGGATTTTCCGGCGGACCGGACGGCTGAAGGGAGCTGGTAGGTAGTGACGTCATGTGGACGCTACTCCCTTCGGCACCGGGATGACGTCACGGCTGATAACCCGTGGGTCATGCGAGGCGAGAGGAAGTGAAGTGAAAAAGGAAACAACGGAGTGGGTCGGAAAGAAACACCGCCATCGCAACTAAGGCCTAAGAGCTCCAGTGGTGACTCCAAAACGTAGTTTCAATTTGTTGACGAGATATTATATCATTAATCTTTATCAATTCCAAATATATATATCTACAGATTCTGTCTCTTGGTACACAGCAGACACACTCACAGACCAGAACGTGATTTTGTTGCGGAAAAGTACGATTTTGTTTTAGTTTTGCTAACACCGCAAGGACCTTGCTACAGTAAGATGAGAGATAAAATACTGGAAAAATCAAAATTTTGAACATTTTGTTTATGTTTGAAAATCGTAACTCCGAATTCATGGCCAATATCCGTAATGCTGGAATACGGATGGTAAGTTTTATTGCAGTTGAACGGTGGTGACAAAATTTTGTACTCACCACTCCTCAGAGCATATGTTGTATTTCCATGTCGGAACTTGTTCCTCGCCACCTTGGGTGATGATCAGCTGACCACGAGCCGTAATATCAATCATAATGATGGCAAATTCATGCTCGAATCTCTCATATTCACCGTAGGACGTCGAAATTTGATAGGGAGCCTCTCTGGGACAACAAGAGACGAGCAAAGTGAGGAGCGCCATCCTGATCAGCTGAGTGAGCTAAAATCTCTCCTATTCACCTTAGGACGGTGGAAATTGATAAGGAGCCTCTGTGGAATAACAACGAATGACTTTACAGGCTCCATCCTGATCAGCTGACTGTGCTAAAAGTTACGTCGCCTGTCTGATTACAACGAAATCTGATAGGGAGCCTCTCTAGGACATCAAGGGACGAATGAAATGACGGGCTTCACCCAGAGCTCCAGCTGACCGATCGAATAGCTGGTTCTGCTTACGTATAAGAGGCCTCGTCGGACATGATCCATACAACGCTGTACTTAGTCAAAATTTTCAGAAGATTTAATTCAGTCAGCCAAAGTACGTCTATATGGGCCTGAGAAAGGCCAATCTAGGGGAGATTCATAAAATCCTGCATGGCAGTTAATTTCCCTATAATGTATGGGTATTTTTACAAAATTGAAAGTGATTTGTGTGAGTTATAGCTTTTAAAATAGAGGATAAAGTGAATTTTATGGGAGAAAATACTGAAGTGAAAAGTATTTAAGTACCTAAAGTAAAAATACCTATACATTATAGGAAAATTAACTGCCATGCGGGATTTCATGAATCTCCCCAAGATTGACCTTTCTCAGGCCCATATAGACGTACTCTGGCTGACTGAATTAAATCTTCTGAAAAATTTGACTAAATTCAGCGTTGTATGGATCATGTCCTACCTCATTTCACTTGACGAGGCCTCTTATAGGCGAAACTAGTTGTGAATAAATGTATAAAGGAAGAAGCCGCCTAACTTCCACCCTCATACCAGTAAGTACTTCCGTGAGTTTTGACAGTTTTTCACGCTTTTGGCCCACCGTGCATCGTGGCAGTAATTTGGCCTTCGTAGCGTAGGCCAAGGTTGAAGGGGTGGAACACCCCCACAGAAAGGCCTGTCTGCCGCATCGCCACGCGTTTTCCGTTGCCACTCCCCCCCCCCCCTTCCACCTCCACTCACCCCCAACCCTTCAACCAACTGAGCTAAATATAACGACGGCCTCTTCATTCATCTCTGAGGGGGTCGTCTGACTCAGTTTCACCTAAATCGTTTTTTAGTGAAATGATGGGCCTACTCAGAAACCTACAAACGATACAATTTCGATTGATCAGCACAAAACCTCCGAGTTTGTTACGTAAAGTTTTCTGCTATTGCTTCGAAATACAACTTCCCAGCTCAAATCTCCGTCACAGTACTCACCTTACGAAAAACTGAGTTTTACATGGCATACAGGTACAGGGTTGGAGATAGGGAACATTTCCGCCCCTTGACCCCGCCAGGGGGGCTTCGCCCCCCTGGACTCCCCTGGATGTTATTACTTTGAGTCTGACTGCTAAAATGTAAAAAACATGGAATCATGTTTTAGCTCCTCGCTCTCACTTTATTATAGAAATGATCACGACGATTGAGCTCTTGTGAGATGATGATCTCCTAATAGAAACTCGCGAGTAAACATTCACTTTATTATAGAAAGAGGCTGAAGAGGCTACATACGAAATTACAGCTTCCTATAGTGTAAAGTATAGAAATAACCTATTAAAATGATTTAACCACCGCTTCACAAATCAAACCGTTCTCGCAATATTCGGATCACCTGCTATGAATCACATAATCGAAACACCAGCTCAATGAAATCATCAGAAATTAACAAGCGGTTGCAATCATGTTCACAATATCAATAATTGAGAATGATTCACCTGTGTGTAAACAATTATTCATATAACCATGCTCATAACTCAGCTTGTTGGCCACGCACTTCGCAGTAGTTAATATAGTATGGTTGGATAAATCGAGAGCTTTCGAACGAATGGTCAACGAATTTTGTGGGATGAAAAACGACGAAGTATCATATCCCTAGCAACGACTCGGTTGTAAGCGGAAATCATCACAATTATTGGCGCTACTTTCATCTCACTTTATTGTCTCTCTTGTCGGCGGGGGATCCATCGCTAAAACATGATTCCATGTTAAAACCGGACAGAGTTGGAAAGCATATTGAAACATTTAACATTGAACATTAAAAATTATGTAGAAATAAATTCCACGCACACAACGTGATGTTTTGAATACGTTTTTGTACACCAATTTAAACCAGTAGGTTTATTCATTCCTATACGATATTGGTGAACGTATCACGTATAACCAGAAGATTGTATAATTACTGACAACATAATTGGTATCCATCAACTGAAAACCACTTAAATGCTCAACCAGGTTAGGTTGCCTCGACCAATAGGTAAGTTCTATAAAAGATGTTTGGATTCTGGGGGGATGGGCAACCAGGTTTGGTTTGCCTCAAGAATCCAAACATCTTTTACACAACTTTAACCTCACAGATAGAGCTAGACGAACATGAGGTTAAAATTCGAGCTCGAGTTCAAATGTCAGTTCTTTGATTTATAATTTACGTTGGTGCCTAATTAAACAATCAACAGCTGAAAATACCTAATCATTCTTTGCTATCTTAAAATACTAATTAGTAGGTGCTTTAAGAACTTTTTTAAAATAGCATTTATGTAATTAACCTACTTATTAAGTAGGGAGGAAACATTCGAATCATTAAAAACCTGATAACTGGGATTTTCGCAACAAAAATCTCGATATTACCTACGTCTAGAACTACTAACTGAAAATTATTTCAAGATTATTTACCTCAGTCTACAACAGGAAGAGAGAATGCACAAGTAATGGCTAACAGAAGAGATAGAGTGTTCCTTCGAAAATGGGCAAGACTACAAATGATTTTGGACCTTAGGATAGCTTTCTAGTGTCGATTGCCAAAAAACATGAACGGTTGGCTACAATAGAAGATATATGAAAACTGGACATTTGTAGCCCTTTCAGGGAAAACCGGACTTTTGGCAATCAGAACGACTTTGAATTTTCGTCCGGACAGCTTAGTGAAAAACAGGACTGTCCGGGCCAAAACCGGACGCCTGGCAACAATGTATAGGTAGACTATTAAGGTACTACCTTGCTTACAGTTATTATTTAGGTACCTAACTGCACATATAAATCTTGAACGGTTTGTTCGAAATTATCCATATTGTTAGGTTTGTTCCAGGTTCTCTTTCTTATTTCAATTTTTCTTCCCTCAAGACTATTGTCATGCCCAACCTATGTACCTTCTCAATAGTTGTAGGTGCTTAATAAACACTACCTGAGCCAGAAGGGAAAGCCAGGAACAGAGAAGGGCATAGTATACCTACAGAAAATGGTAGCCTGATAAGAGTGTGAGTGACCATATTAATATCCTTGAGTCATCCTTAGAGCTCATCCTGGTCTAGCCAACCTTAACCAACAATTTGCCTTCTTAGTTCAGTCAATTCAACTAGAAGAAGTAGTAGAAGTACTCGTAAAAGAAACGTCACGTTCGGGGTCCATGTACTCTTCTTCTTCGTCCTCGTTCAATGGAACGCCATTGAGGCAACTCCCCTGGCAGTGAAAGCACGCCCCAGTGCTTTCGAAGCGAGGCCTTCTCGCAGGTACATCTGCCAGTGTCGCAGTTTTTCTGACAGCGGCAGAATATTGTTTTCAAGAGGTCTTCAGGAGCTGGGTCTTCATCTGTTAGCTTCGGTGCTAGCTGGCCATATTTGGTCCCCCATCCTTGGATTCCTTCCCCCCACACATCTGAGGACAGAGTGTTTTTCAACCACAGATGGATCTGGTTGTACACCCGATGGCAACGATATTTATTTGCACCCTCAGTGGGTGGTAGGGTGGATATGTCAGGTTTGATTGTGGCAACTGACTTCAAGAAAGACGTACCTATATCTATACGCATTCAGGGATGTTAGTTTGGCTGTAGCCCCGTACCATAACAGAATAGCTATATTGCCAGCCCTTTCAACGTCAGATGGTGTGGACGAAGGGCTGGTGAAAATTTCTGCTGCTTCTTGTCTTGCAAAGCCCTGTTTCGTGTGTACAGTTTGGAAAAGCCAACCTTGCTTCTACGGAAGGCTGCTGAGGTGGTGTCGCAGCCTGTGAATGCGTGTATAAAAAGCATATGGCGGAGGCCCAGCTCCTGAAGCTCCTGCGAAGAGTATGTGGCTGTGGCCACCTTCCCTCTGCCTGGCTTGATGAGAAAAATATCTTGTTGGGGAGGGGCTTTTGCCAATAACAACACGGTCAAGTCCACATCCTCTCCAATCACTGCCACTTGAGATGATGTCGTTTTGTCGATGGCTGTTGAAATGATACTCATCAGCTTGGATGGTGTCGATACTATTCTCTTCAAGTTTTCACATCAGCAGCTGGATAAGAAGGTTCTTGTTGTGTGCGTTGGAGAGGAAGATAGCTTGTTTGACTTTGATTGGTGTTTCCATAGTAAACTGTACTGTATATCAACACACTTCTTGAGCGATATCTGCGATTCTGTTCTGAAACTTTTTTACTTTTCGCTGAGTTACTGTATTCTTTGAATACCATCAAATAACTCAAATATCTCCTACTGAACTTTTCTCTTCAAGACTATGTTCATTTTAAAAACGTGGCTTATATAAAATTTAAATGAGAATTTGTAAGAGCAATATAGCGATTCAACTAATTTCAAGTAGGAAGTAGAACAGAACGAAATCTTAAAATCCAACATTTGAGCTGAACACAGCTTACGTATATATATATATATATATATATATATATATATATATATATATATATATATATATATATATATATACATGTGTCTACAAATATTCATATTGATCATGTTATGTATTAATGTGTATATAGTTAGAAAGCAGTACAGCATATTTTGATGTCCTTTGATGTTCTAAAACGGAGATTCGAGGGGTGGAGGAGTTGAATTTGATGAAAAAAGGGGCCCGAAAAGAAAATTTCCGGACATAGCCGTTTTTCATTAGCGGATATTTTGGAAACGGTTCAATCTACAGAACTTTTTAAGGAGTAATTTTTGTGGAAAATTTACTCAGCTTTCATTTTGGAAGGAATAATGTTTTCTGTAGAACGAATAGTTTCCGAGTTATAAGCGAAAAACCGAAAAAAGTCCGAATTTTTCAACTTTGCGCCTCCCCCCCCCCCTTGCCTCGCCCTCTAGGGGAGGGGACTTTTAGTATGTTTACCTCCTAACGACCCAAAATGCATCCCTGAAGCAAACAAAACTCGTACCCCAATTGCACTCTACACCCCCCTTTTGAGCATTCATTGACTGAACTATCTCCTTTCAAACCTCACTCATCAGCTTGCATTCAATCTCATTCTCCTTGGTATTATAGATGTATCTTTTTCTCTCTTGAGTTCATAATTACTATTTTTGCTCTTTTTATTATTTGATTACAAGCTATGGTCCCTTCACCAGTCTGGTGGCCAATTTACTGCTGTGGGCCCTCGCGGTCTGGCGATTAGTTACAGTTAAAGCGTGGGCTTTCATGGTCCAGCTATTAAGTTAGTGCTGTGGGTCAGTGTTACAGGGATAATGTCCTGCAATTAGAGTGTCAGTTCCAGCTAGCAGCCCAGTGTACTTGCATAAATCCGGCCACATTGGGTTGATGGCCTTCAAGGGCTTTATTAGTTCAGAAGTCATATCCATATTCAACGTCGTTCATTGAAGTCAATAATCAAACCCTTTCATCATCGCACATGGCCACAACAACTATGAATATAGTCATACATTCACATCTTTGTAATGACTAGGCAAACGGTTTTTATACGATGAAACATCGCAAACATACAGTTGTGAGGCAACGATTTGGTTGTAAGCTACCTACCAGAAAATTTCGTCACACCTAAAAAGTGTACCTACTTACTTCCTTAAAAGTTTCGCTGTTCAAGTTTGTGTGCCAAAATAAAGACATGAACAAGTCAAAACGAAAGCGAATACATGAAAATGTCTCCAATGGTTGCAGAATCGTACGCAAGCTGTTCATTCAGTACTTAAGAGAATAAATTTGGCAAGTTTGATGCGAACCATGTGAAACATTGTCAGTAAGCGAAGAACGCAAATCTGCCAATGAAGAAGGTGGATCCTAAATTATGATATATTAATACTGAAGTAGGTATCCATCGACGACCCACATTGCTTTTTTGTATATACTTATTTACGAGGCAACTGCAGTACCTACTGAATTCTAATTGTTATGCTTCAGTTTGAGGTTACCTACGTCTCCAAACGTCGAGGACATTATAAGAATTTAAAATCGCTCATAACTTTACAGAATAATAAATTCGACACTATTCAGGTGTAACCTCAAACCACCATTCTTCGTTGAAGCCCATTAAAAATAATTATAATCAGATTAGAATCGATATCGGTTATCTGGACCGCAGTGAATAGCAGCCTAGAAACGTCAAATTTATATTTTAAAAAAATACAATAGAGCAAATTTTGTATTTGTGTTCAAAATTTAAGAAGTAGGTAAAGTTCCAGTCATGCAGCATGATCGTATGAGCGAATTTTCATAAACTATCTATCGTACTATAGTATGTTAAATTGCATTGAAATTGGAGCAATTTTAGTTGACAGAAATGGTTTAAAACCAATTTTATGACAAAAAACTTATTCTAAATAAAATTCCACTGATTCAAAAGGGATTTTTTTGCAGTTTAAGTACGTTTTTTTAGCGAATTTTAATGACATTTAAGTACGTTTTTCATCATAATTTTGAGCAAAAATTTTTAATGTCCTAGTTAATCGTTAAAAATTTAGTTTTGACTAAAATTCTGCAAAAAAATATAAATTTAACGATTTTTGGCCGTTTTTAGCCATTTTTAGTGATTTTTTGGGTACATTTTTCGAAATTTGACCAATTTAATGTGCTCAAAAATTGTTGTCCAACGAACTCATCCTTTCTTTTGAAATGCTTGATTTTTTGGCGAAAGAACGAAGTTTTTATCTCAATTCTATCGAGAGTTATCGTCTGGAATGACACATACATATATATATATATATACATATATATATATATATATATATACATATATATATATATACATATAAAAAAGCGTTAAAATCCAGGAATCATTTCAGAATGCCTCAAAACAGATTTCGATGAAGAAAATTTTTGAAAATTTGTATTTTAAAATTTTTGGAGCCATTGCAATAGCTTCATTTTCTAAGAAAATTCGCTAAAAGCGACTAATCTAAGGGCTACTTTTGGAAGTACCTTCTAACACAACGACAGAAAGATTTCAATCAAATCTTCAGTAGGTATCGCATCAGAATATATAGGTATCTAATAATATAGTACATGACTGGAACAGTACCTACAAAATCATATGATTTGTTGTGGTATCTACCCAAGCGTAAAATTATGTAGGTAGGTACCGGTTGTACGCTGATTGGGTCAATATTGCCTTGTACGGGGCTTGGGCCGTGTTGCTAGGCCATTTTGTACATAGCAACCCCTTTCGGAACTAACGTCTGGTGCCTCACCGGTGACAGTGGTGCCATCTGCAATGGGAAGTTTAATGATGGCATACGAATCAATTGTACAGAGCATCATCGGTTTTTGGTTTATTGCATGGGGATGAGCAGCTGCTCTAACACTACTGAATCTACTGAATACAGTTCAAAAATCCGTCCAAAAATAGCAGATAAAAATCTACAAGATTTCCTACAGACTATCTGCATAACATCGAGTATTCGCAGTCCTTCAGCTGTATTGGTACTAGGTCATCACACCTACCTTTTTTCATTTAAAAACATCCCGATATTTAATTTTTCCAAAACCTCACCATACGCCTCTCGGCTTACTCTACACGCTGTAGTACCTGACCCAAAAATGCGTTTGCGGAGTAGCCTAACCTACCTACCTTCAAACATATTTTAATACAGTTTGGCATTTTAAATTAGCTACTTGCCACCCAAATTGAGCATACCCCAATTTTTAGTAGAGCTGTTTATAAAAAGAAAATTTTGTCGTGGTTAATTTAAAATTGAATCAACATTTACAATTAGAGATTCAATCTAATTGGTACAATTTTTATCATAACATGTCTAATTTGACATAAAGCATCATTTTTCTAGAAATCATCATTTCGGATTTGAAGCCGCAGCATGCTATTGACACTTTGTTGATGTAGTATGATTTTAACACAGAATGTGTTTTAGCCATGGACTAACTAGCCGAAAATGGAACGCGGGATGGGAACGAAATGTGTGACGGATGATTTTCACGTACAACCGAGCCGTTGGTAGGGAAATGGAATTTCCGCCATTTTAATCGCACAGAAATCGTTCACCATTCGTTGGAAAGCTCTTGATTTATCACGAATTTATTTCGTATTTTTTTTCGTAGTTTCATACTATAACTATATAAATTGATGTTATAAATGAATAGTAAACAATGACGCTTGTTTGGTTGTCACTTGGTTGCGCGACAACGCAATTTTCGTAGTTTCATACTATAACTATATAAATTGATGTTATAAATGAATAGTAAACAATGACGCTTGTTTGGTTGTCACTTGGTTGCGCGACAACGCAAACACATTCTGTGTTTCAATAATTTCGTCCGAAGTATGTAAATAGAGGTAACCGGGGGTCCAGGGGGCTTGCCCCCTGGCGAGGCGCGGAGCGCCGAGTTTTCTTTACATTTACTGATGAGGTAGATACTTTTTGGACTAGAGTTACTAAGTAGACCCCTGCTAATTCTAACCTTCAACGGACCATCTATAAAAATTTCTAATCACCGGGGTTTTGAATAGGGTGAGTAATAAACAAAAACCTCTGATTCCAAAGTATATGTATGTATAAACATATTCCAAAATGTGTATAAACAACAAATTCGAATTCAAAAGTACGTATGTATGTACAATCAATAAATCAATACTTACTGCACTAAAGAAAAAAGCTCTGCTGGCGTTCCTGATCGATTTTCACTTCAAAAGTTTGTAGTGTTTTGAATATTTCCTCTACTGTCGGTAGTTGAGATAGAAGTTGTGCAGTAAATGTAAGGCCTTCTGTGCATCGCGGCAGGGTATTCGTTTGACTGAGCTCATGGATTACTTTTCACCTCAATATTTACTTAGAATTGAGAGGTGATCGGAATACGTCTATACTATTTTATAAGAATGAAACTCTGTGAGTGAGTCTGTCTATGTCATTTTCACGGACGAAGGGATCCTAACGGGGTTTGTTCTTATCGAGAACGGAAATCTCCCGGTCAGACTATAGGCTATGTTTTATTCGTTTTCCCCCACTCTTTCGACCTTAAACTTCCGTTTTTAACCTAAATTTTGACGTTTGCCGGGCGCTTTTTCCCGTTCTTTTCGACTTCCCCTACCGCTCTAAACGGCCATCGAATACCGGTTTCGCAGGTTTTTGTACGAGGAAGACTACGGCACGATTGGATTGCGAAAAAAGTATCGGGAAACGCTTTAAAAAAAAAGAGTACGGACCCGTTTTCTCGAAAATTCCGACGAAAAACTTCGTTTTTTTTCTCATAAAAATACTCCATCAAGACACGTTTTTCGGGACAGTGTTTGCGTATGAAATACAGTTTTGATTCCGCCGAATCTGAATCAAAAATTGGATATCAAAAAAGTCACGGGAAATTGGACAAAATCAAGGGGAACGGAGGCAAAGCGATTAAAATGAGAAGTTAATTGTGCCGTCCAGGAACGTGAGGCGCAGGCCCTTTTTACCGATAACGATTTGTCCTCACATTGCTGAACTCCAGGGGGGAGGGGGGGGGGGGGTATCCATTTGCCGTTCTACGCACATAAAATAATGGCCTACCTTTAGAAAAATAGAACTGGAGAACAAATACGTACAAACATTCAACATCTGACAGTTCTGTTAGTACTGAAACTTTCTTAAAACTACTAGGTATACGTTTCGTGGATCCACATAAGGTGCCGCGTTTGATAGTTATTTCCAACAGAAAAAAACGTCTACCAAGTCGGGCGGGCAGTATAACTCCCTCACACATTGAAACATGGACGTATCTTTATTAAACATAATGAAATTTTCGTGGTTCCACATAGGTAGGGTATAAATTCCTCACATATTGTAACATGGACTAATAGAATTAGTAGAACAACAAAGTACGAGTCGAAATGATTGATTAGTCGACTTTACAAGAAATTAATGTTTGCGCATGCCCAAATACTACTATAAATCCAACGCAGATAAAATAATGGCCTATCATTATTAAATCTAAAAAAACTTTTCGTGGTTCCACGTAGTTTTATAATTGCACCAAGACCAAGATTAACGCTGTCAACATACAGCCCAAAATTTATTATGTACATCATTCACAGAGCGCTAGATAGTCATATGAAAAGAGCTCAAAATCATACTAGACCAAACTACAAAAAGCCAATTTTAACGTGGCTTGTGAAAAATCGAGCAGTGGATTGCGAAACTATGCTAAACAGCATTTATGTATAATATTATAAAACAATAATTTTACTATAGAACGTTTTTCTACTTATAGAAGATAGGGACATCAAATACCATTGTGTTTTACTATTTAAGCTATGTGTAGATTATGACCTTAACCAACAGCAAGGGCCAAGCCTACAGCTGGAAAAGTAAGCTAGGCGAGTGGCCTAGTTCTACTTTTGTACTATCATCATATGTATGAGTCTCTATTGAAATAAATAAATTTTGTACGCGGAGCGTCTTTTGGGGGGATTTAAGGTACCCAAAGGCAATGGAAATCATGTCCACAACTTTAGTAATGAAGTAAATTTAGTAAATATAACTGAAGCGTAAATAATTCCATGTTATGAAAGGTAAGTAAAGTGAAAATACACTGAAACAAATTTGACACAATTACATTTTATTGTTATTTGGGTTTTACTTTTATTGTGGGAGGGGGGGGGGGGGGGCAGCTGGACCCCATGGGCAGAGAAAACTTAAATTCGGGCCTGCCTGTATGGGCAAGCTCGTGGCAGGGAAAGATAGTGGTGTAAGCCCTTATTGAAATTTCATCGAGACGGGAGAAATCGCCGTTAAATAGATACCTAGGTACATCAATTACGTATAAATATTGAAAAATGTAAATCTTAAAACTTACTGACATCTTAAAAGTTGCGTAAAGCCTCGCACCAACGGTTTTTTTTTCGAGAATGACAGATGACATAAATACCCAAGTACCCAATTATAGCTCACTCCCTTGGTGTTAGCGTGTTTCAAGCTGTCACGCCGGCCTCAGTATGAATTAATCAAACGCGAAATTTAATTAGTGGAAGTAGTCAAACCATAGATGGGATTCCAAGCCACAGCTAAGCAGGAGTTTCCCCTACTTGGCGAAGGCCTAACGCAGCCTTGACATTGCCAAATGGAAATTAATATCAAAGAAGAAATCGATTTGAAGGCGAGGTTGATCGCTATCGGTCTCCTCGCATCCATAATAGACGGCCAGTTTTGCTAGCTCGTCTTTTTCTAACCGACTGAATCACACGAACTACATCACTCGCGACGAAGTTGTGGAAACCCATTTCAAAAAGGGAGTTAGTGAAAAACGTTGTCTATTTCCACGAAAAATAAAGAGTTACAATGTTATATCGATTTCGACGGTTAGGCCATCATCAGTAACAAACAATAACTTATAATAAGCATTGATAAGCGTTATTGTTTGTGATGATAACCGTCGAAATCGATTTAACATTGTAACTCTTTATTTTTTGTGGAAAAAGACAACTTTTTCACTAACTTCCGTTTTGACTGAATCACAACTGGACGGCTATTGAGCTCATGACTTGAAATGAAATGAAATTGTTTATTTCCCTAAGCCTTGCGGCGTTACAAGCTTGGTGAACAATGTTTACAAAATTAATAATCACACTATTAAAGAAATAATGCCCAAGAAATAGTAATATCCGGACTAACCGGACTATGAATGGTAAAATACAGGAAATAAATGAATAAATCAGCTAGTATACGAAACCTTCGTTCAAAAAGAAAACTCTGTTTCGCATACAATTGTTAGCAAAGCAAAACACTTTTTTCATGTGGCCACATCTATAAGAAGCAACAAAGCTTCGCTTCAAAAAGTTTAAAAATGTCCAAGTCCTGAATACCTACTGCCACAGGCGAGCGTTTTTCGAACACAGCAGAGGAGCACTTACTGTTGTAATGCTAATCGAGATCATACATGTTTCTTCACTCGCTAATGAGACAAGCTACAATAAAATATGTAGATATAGGTATTTATTTGATGTATTTGAACATGTATGTTCCTTACATTCGAGTATGCTTTACAAAAAATACATAATTGAAACAGTTGTAGTGTAAACATCATTAACGTAGTGTTTTCAATTCCCAGTTGAATCAACTATTACAGTACAAAATTTAGAAATTGAACGTGGTGTCCAGTTGTATGATTTACTCACAATTAATGATAATCTATTCAGTATTACAGCGTTAGTAGAAATTTCAAATATTTTATAAATTACAAATTAATATAACATTCATCATTAATTTAGGTTATTCTCTTTACCTTATAAATATTGGAAACAACAATAAAATAAAACACACAATGGACTTCATAAATCATTTCAAAAAACATTCAAGCAGTTAACATAGGCAGGTCCAGTATATATAAGCGAGTTAATCCTTCAGTCAAACAAACATGAATTTCTCAGTTTGCAAACCACTTAAGAAGAAATATGGAATTTTTATGTCGAATTCACTTGGTACTGATACAAAATGTATCAAGTTTCCGGTACTCCCCACCAGGTCCGAGATATATCTTTTTCCGATCTAGTGATACATAGGACACTCAAATAGAACATGAAATAAGTTTTCATGAAGACCCGCGTCACAGGCTGTACATACAGTATTTGGAGAAATTTCGTAATTATAATTCCTAATCTTAATTGTAAAATGGTCATATCATGTAGATATAGGTACCAACCTACATTCGAGCGAAATTTGGAAAAAAAATATAAGTTATAGGTACGTATTTAAAAAAGTAAATAAAAATACAATTCCTAGACAATTTTACAGATACATTATATGAGGCTCCTACGTCTTCTCTACATGCAATCGTATTAAAATATGAGGATTTATGTTTCACACCCTTTGGCCCGACCTGTTTTGAACTTCGTTGATCTACGTTTTTTAGAACCTTCTCCTATGGATTATGGAAATATACTACGTATAGGAACTCCATTTTCAATTTATTGTGATTCGATCGATCGGTACCTACCCACCTAGAGTGAAGTAGTTATTCCCATCCTGTAGCTGACCTCATTTCGTGAACGTTTGATTGACAAATTGATAGGTAGTTTGATTGGGCACAGGTGAAGGTCCACAGCCGTATGAGCTGGCTTATACATGATTCATGCACATGGTCACCTATGAATAATTGCATTGTCTCTTGATTCTTTTATAAACTACAACCGATACTCCATACATTACGATTTACACATTTTAGTGAACATCCATTTTTGACATTTTATGTCTTTGCTATGGCACACAAACTAAAAAAACGTCACGAAAATTGAGTGACGAAAATTGCTCACGAAAATATTCTGATGATTTCCGCTTACAACCGAGTCGTTGCTAGGGAAATGGTACTTCGTCGTTTTTCATCCCACAAAATTCGTTGACCATTCGTTCGAAAGCTCTCGATTTATCCAACCATATTATGTTAACTACTGCTTAGTGCGTGGCCAACAAGCTGAGTTATGAGCATGGTTATTTGAATAATTTTGTACCCTCAGGTGATCATTCTCAATAATTGATATTGTGAACATGATTGCACAACCGCTTGTTAATTTCTGATGATTTCAGTGAGCTAGTGTTTCGATTATTTGATTCATAGCAGGTGATCCAAATATTGCGAGAACGGTTTGATTTGTGAAGCGGTGGTTAAATCATTTTAATAGGCAATTTCTATACTTTACACTCTAGGAAGCTGTAATTTCGTATGTTGCCTCTTGACATTTACTTGGCGATGCCCAGGGTCCGGATCAGATGAGTGGCTCTTGAAGCTAATTTCTATGCTTTACACTCTAGGAAGCTGTAATTTCGTATGTAGCCTTTTTAGGAAATTTACTTGACGATGCCCAGGGTTCGGATCAGCTGAGTGGCTTTTAGAGCTTGCATACGAGTCTGCAACTAAAGACATAAAATGTCCCAATGTGTTGCAGACTCGCATGCAAGCGTTTCGTCTTTCCGTTTTGCCCAAAATTTCAACGAGAGCCCCTCTTTTTGTTGAAGTTTTTATCGAAGTCAGTTCTATTAAACAACACATTCATCATGGAATGAGTGTATGTAAAAGAATGTGAGAATCTATAAACTAAGCTACTTATTTTATGTATGTAACAAATAATATCATTAGGTCACAAGCATAACGTATTGTAAAGGAAATCCAACAAAACAATGCGGAATAACAATAATACTTGGGGCCAATTTCAAAACATATCAACGCATTCTCACGCAATTGAAAACAAAACTGTAACAAACAACTTTATTGTTTAAATTATTGCTTGTTACGGTTGGACGGAAGAAACTGCAGGCCGCTGGATGTAGTCGCAGTCGTGCAAGGTTTGTCACGGTGTTTTTACTCAATTGAGTGAGGAAGTGAAGATGCAACGCCATGAAATGAGATGTATATAGTCGATAGGGGTTGCTTATTAAATTTTGGGCCCTACTGCCCTATGTTACAGCCCAAAATTATGATACCCAGTTCAACAGAATTCGTACTAATTATTTTACCAACTCCAGAGAAATGCTCTAAGCAGCGTTCCTAACCACTGCGCTACCGAGGCCACTGTAATCAAACCTCTTCGTCTGCGAGAATTTTCCCTGACTGTACCTGACATTTCCCTGGTGCCAAATTTCAACCATCTCGGCTAAATTGATATCGGACGGTAGAAGGAGCAAAACTGCAGGCCTTTGGCTCAGTATTTGCTTGCTGGAAGAAGTCTCAATCAAGCAAAGTCATTGCCATTGGATGTTTTGACTCAGTGAGTGAGGAAGTGAAGATGCTATCAAGGAATTTGATGTTTACAGTCTGGTTTGAGAGGGATTGCGTTGGTATTGAAGTTTGGGTCCTACTGTCCTGCGCCGAATGTTACTGGGTCTTACAGTAGGTATTTAGTCCTAGCGATCCTACCTCTTGCTCACCTTTGTAGTGTGGAGGATTCTACATGAAATAACGTTTGGTGCCATTGCTGTGCATATTATTATTTGAGACCCTTACTTACAAACACCCAGCCTTTAAAAGAATCATAAAGCAGGTAGGTAGGTACATACCTATCCAATTTACACAACAAGAGATTCGAATCACTCAGCATTAATGTGTTTTTATAACTCTCCGTGGGACTCAATAATATCCACGTCATTTTGCCCTCACACAAATGAACCTAATTAGATTTTCTTTATTTCCCGTCTAAAGTTTCTAGGCAAGCAGATTCGTACAATAGTATATTGTTTTTTGCAAATTGCATTATCTAACTGGAGGTGAAGATACTGAAAATAGAAGGTTACAATTATTAATTTTAATTGTATCCATAAAACGAAATCCTGCATCCTCTATGATTGACGGGGGGTGCTCTGCCCACCCTGCCCCTCCTCAAACTACGCCACTGCAATGAATACTGTGGTTAATTTTTTCTACGTGACCCCATTTCGAAAGGGTTCTGATGGACGACTTTGTTCTATTTGTTCGCAGGTGAAGGTCCAGAAACGCCTTATGAGCCCAGGGTAGCTATGGGGCCGCTCACGTTGAGCGAGTTCATCGACACCCTCGAGCCCTACGACCCCTCCATTCACGGCTGGAGGGGTCAAGAACCCAGGTGAGTCATTAGGTATATTAACAGAAACCCGTTATAGACCATTAACGTCAAAAATGCTGTTTACGATATATTTCCATTACACCTCTCGAAACGTCCGTCCTCTGTATGCCTTATAACATAAGATGATTATGCCGTAGTTTAACGAAATGAAAAAACGTTGTCTATTTCCACGAAAAATGAAGAGTTACAATGTTAAATCGATTTCGACGGTTAGGCCATCATCAGTAACAAACAATAACTGAAGACACATTAGAAAGGACACAGCTTTTATAGTCACAGGTGAAGGGATTTCATGAAAAAATCAATAAATTAGATCTCTTCCAGAGGCATTCACCGTTCATCCATTTCTTACAGTTCCTTATGTCTGTTAATGATTGGGCCTGTGTCTCAGGAATGGAGCACATCTTTTCGGACCAAGCAGGATCATCTGTTGAAAACTATGGGGAGTGGTACCTACATACTTGATTAGGTATGGAGGCAGGAGAGGGGGGAGAAGGAGCAAGAACTTCAGTTCAGAACCAGTTCTTAAACAGATTTGTTCCTGTCTTTCAATTGAACCGAATTTTCCATGATTAGCACCTACCTACTTAGAAGAGAGCCCATAATTTCATTCGTCTCTTGATGCCCCAGAGGGTTACCCTATCAAATTTCAATCCCTAGAGTGAACAGGAGAGGGTATTTAACTCTATTGTATTATTATTTTGAAATAGATATGTCTTTTGGCTGGGGTCAAGGAATTTTTCGCGACTGACACTTTTTTTTCTCCACACAAAATGCAACGCTCCGGCACTTTTAACATGGAATCATGTTTTAGCCCTGGGGTCCTAGCGAATTTTGCGAGTCAATTTTTTTCCGCGCACGAAATTAATTACAGTGATTTCCGCCTACAACCGAGTCGTTGCTAGGGAAATGGTACTTCGTCGTTTTTCATCCCACAAAATTCGTTGACCATTCGTTCGAAAGCTCTCGATTTATCCAACAATATTATGTTAACTACGGCGAAGTGCGTGTCCAACAAACTGAGTTATGAGCATGGTTATATAAATAATTGTTTACACACAGGTGATCATTCTCAATAATTGATAGGTATTGTGAACATGATTGCAACCGCTTGTTAATTTCTGATGTTTTCATAGAATTTCGAATCAATATCGAGGAGAAAACATGATACATGGTTGAAATTTTTGGTTCTAGAACAGAAATAAGTTTCATTTTTCTATTGATTTTTACGTACAACCAATGCGTTACTAGCGAAATGTAACTCCCTTAGTTTTCATAGCAGGAAAATCGTTCGCCACTTTTTGGAATGCTCTAATTTTATCATAACATCTCATGATCCCTAAGCCATTGTTGGGTCAAGGAAAGCTGATTTATTACGCTAAGTTATAAACTAATATCAATAAGTAACCATAATGAACTAATAATGCGAAAAGAAGGCACTACATGGTAGGTACTATTGAGTAGTAGGTACTTGTAAGCAGTAGGTACCTACTAGACGATGAATAGACCTCTGATTTTAAGTGTTGACATAGATATGTCTTTTGGCTGGGGGTCAAGGAATTTTTTGCGAAACTTTTTTCTCTCCACACAAAATGTAACGCTCCGGCGCTTTAGATTATTATTAACTCGAAAAGTGAAGGCTAGATAGAAATCAATGAGGTACTACCGCAATGTACTTCTTTCCCAACATCCCAACAGAGTGGAAAGTAATGTCCATTTTTACGTTCCCAACATCCCAACAGAGTGGAAAGTAATGTCCATTTTTACGTTCCCAACATCCCAACAGAGTGGAAAGTAATGTCCACTTTTAGTTTCCCAACAGAGTGGAAAGTAATGTCCATTTTTACTTTCCCAACATCCCAACAGAGTGTAAAGTAATGTCTACAACTTTGACATATCCATGATCTATTGTTTTTCCCCTCAAGGGAGAAATTTATACATGGGTCATTCTCACAGATTCTAAAAATCATGTCCTATTTTTTAAGCAATTGGTACTGGTAAAAGCGTACCGGTTTCTTCAACCTTGTTATAACCTTAGCTACGTAATAACTCTTCCCAACCAAGATAGCTACAGTTAATTAAGACGTTTCTAACATCAATTTTTGATGATATATCTTCACGAATAGAAAATGATCGGCTCAACCCACCATAATTGTTTTGGTATCGTTGAATTTGTTATCGAAAGTCCTTTGCGTCTAAAACCCACCATGATGATATCTAGTGAAATTGTCGAAGTGAATCAGTTATTGCTGAAGTGAAGCATTTAAAATGAGGCAAGGAGGAAACGCGGTTTTTAATAAAATGGCGATTTTAAGGCTGAAAGGAGTGAGTTGAGTCATTTCCATATACCTAGCCTATTTTTCTCCCTGGTGTTCAAAGAGCATGCTGTAAAAAACAGCATTGAAATCGGTTCATAATTGTGGTCGCGCATGAAGGACATACAACAAACATAATTTGATTTTTATAGATATACAGGGTGCGGCAGTGAGGACGGACGGTTTTAAAAAAATCATAAAATAGTTAATTTTCACTCAAAAACAAATTTATTGATGCAATCAGGTTCGCAAGGAAATAGCATTTGAGACAGTCAAGTGTGAAAAATCACATCAGGCATGTGGTGGCCGAAATTGTTTATGCAGTGCTGGAGGTGTTCTTGGGCGTTATCTCCAACATACTCTCTCAACTTGGGCGACTTCCACGCAAATTGCGTCCTTCAATTCGTCCAGAGTTCGGGGCTGGTTCTCGTATACTCTAATCCTTGAGGTGTCCCCATAAGAAAAAATCGCATATGGATTAATCTGGGGACCGAGGAGGCCAATGGACATCGCTAAACCTGGAAATAAGGCGACCAGGGAAGAGAGGGCGAATATCGTCCATTGATGCTCTGGCTGTGTGGGCGGTCGCCCCATCCTGCTGGAACCACACACGTCGGGTTGGAACACGTCGCCGTCATAATTCAGGGAAAAAGAAGTTGGTGATCATTATGACGTAAGTTATGTTGGAGAGAGTCTACACGAACTTCCAAGAATGCCTCCAGCACTGCATCAACAATTTCGGCCACCACATGCCTGATGAGATTTTTCACACTTGACTGTCTCAAATGCTTTTTATGATTTTTTAAAAACCGTCCGTCCTCACTGCCGCACCCTGTAGATTATTTGAATAAGTAATCATAATAACTGGTGAATATTCTAAATGTTTGTCTTTGGTTTTCCAACAGGCCCGGGTGGAAAGGACTCCCGAGCCCTAAAATTCACCCAAAATCCGATCACCGACCGAGCAAATCAACATTCGTCTGAATTCCTTCAACATGTTGACACCGCGCTTCCTCGTCGTCTCCTGTCGACTCGCCTTCAGATGATGAAGACCTTCGTGCTTGAGTCAAGAGGTGGTCTTGTATAATTGTAATATAAATGCATAGAATATTTTGTATAAAGCATCATATTTAGTTGTTTAATACGATGGGGAAAAAGAAAACGGCTTTGCAGCGAGCAACAATAAAAAAAAATCGATTGATGGTAACAACAAAAGGAAGCAACACATACCTAGGTGCAAAGTAACAGTAGTATGTACTACTTATTTATGGTTAGTTTCATTTAAGAGGAGGAAAACTTGTTATTCTTCTTGTCTTTGTTAGGCCTTATTTGCGTAGTAAATTTCAAGAAAATAGTAGGTATACTTTTCACACACGTGAATAACTTTGCATTTACTGTGGAACAAAATAAAGGGTTTATTGAGGGCTGACGCACAGATGGTGAGTCTCCCCTAAATGGGTATGCACAAACATTCCATTATTAAGAAAATGCGTGCCGACAAAGTTAAAATAAGGAAATGCTGTTTTTTTAAATATGAAAATATTTTATATTGTACATAGAAATATTTGAAACCAAATCAAACTCAAAAGCAACCGCCTTTTCATCATTCTACGTCATTCTGTACTTCAAACTTTGGCTTATTAATGTCATTATTTATTTCTATGAGGAGGAAACAGTAGTAGTTTTAACTCTGTTTAAAGCGTAATATTTTGGTAAAACACATCGTCTGGAAGAGTGTAGTGTTCAACATTTAATTCAGGACGCACCGAAAAATTTTTGACGTGGAAGATGTTTGAATGTGATCATAATAAAATAAGAACTATTCTTGCAAAATTCTAGTCTGCAACGCAAAGAAGTCTGGTGCAACGCTTTACAGAACATTCCAAAAATGTACCTGCGTAAATGTTACAACATTCCTAATTTGGCAAAATTCATTGTTTTGCCCGAAATGAAACAATTTGAATAGGCGATTAATGAAATAATACCTACATAATGATTGTGTGATATTAACATACAAGTAATTTATTGATGCATAGATTGATGAGAGCTTGACAGCTTGAGGATAAAAGACAGATGTTACATCATGTCACTAACTCACTGCAGAGAATTCAACATTTATTTTTAAACAATAATTTATATCTCTCATAAAATAAGGTAATAATAAATATTATTCCCCATTCCTCACCTTCCATCCTTTCAGCGACTAGATTGGTACCTTCTACTAAGGACGTCTAATTTTTTGCCTCTATTAAAAAAATATATACCTTGTGGTTAGTACCTACTGATTCTAACACTGTTGACAGTCACTTACATTTTGAAATAGATTGTGTGGGTTTATTTTAGATTCATAATTATGAATGATCAATGCTCAATAGGATATTTTCACCAAGTAAGCCAATGGAATATACAAGAATGTGAACCAATATTGAATCTGAATCAAAAACCTCAGGCATTTGAAGGGTCGCGGGAAATAACAACCAAAGTCACTTCTTCACAAATCTGCAAAATTCAAATTTCAAACTTTCAAGTGTAATATTTTTGGTTTAGGGCAAATAATTCTCAACTCCAAATAGTCATTTCATTGAAAAAACCAAAACCAAAATGTTTTACAAAATATGAAGAGAATGGGAACAACTGATTTCTTCAAGAAAACTGCTGGACTTTGATCTTTCTTTTACCTTAAACTTTATCAACAACTGAGGTTTTTTAGGACTCTGATCCTTTTTAGCCGTCAGCGCATGGACTCTGATCGTTGTTTTTCGACACCTAAAATCTTTCCCTCTGTATTTTGACGCTAACCTTCATTATTCTTTCCCTGCAAGATGGCACCACTATCTCATTTCGGACCAAAAATTGAATCTGATCGTTCTTTCCTGTGACCCTTCATTTGAAAATAGCAACAAAAAGTACAGTATCGACTACCATACGGGTATGTATGAGGAGTCCAGTGAAAAAACGAGTAGGTAATGTCCATTTTTTGAATTTAAGCTGAGCACTCCTGTCGAAATTTACTGACACGATATTTCTATACACGTTCCAGTAAAAAATAATGATAGTCAGGCTTCTAGGAGACTGTAAAGAAACGGAGTACAATGGAAAAAGCCCTTTGTCAAATGAAGATTTGTTTGGACCTCCATTAATTTTCTCTATATTTGATTGTGACTATTGGATTTAGTATGAACCCTAATTAGCAGAGTGCCCTGCAACTGCAAGATGAGCACGATAAAAACTGAATGAATGAATAATAATAATAATAAATTATTAATAAAAAAAAGGAGAATGCCTGTAAAGAATTCAAACCTTTAAACTGCGTTTTCTGTAAAACGGACATTTTTGACCATCCTCATTTTCCCCTGCATTTTCGTCATATACGAATTTAAGGTGGTAGGTAATCAGAGGAATGTTTGAAAATGAGAACCATAAATTTTCAATCCTAAAACTGAGCTAAATAATTCCCTTAAATTGCATGCAGCTATATTATGGTTAGAAAACAACCTGAGTTAAAATCAAAAGTAAGGGAGAAACTTTTCTCTTTCCACGAGCGATCACAATAAACTATCAAGAGCATTCATTCCGAAAATTTAATCATCGAAAATAGAATTCATCAAAAAGTGATGTTGTCATCAGGCTCCCACATCGAAATATCCGTCCAGGTTACCTCCTAAGCAGGTTACAAATAATAAACAATAAACATAAAACCTAACAGTCTATAAACAGGAAACTACGGAATTCGAACAACTTTATTTACATTTCAGTAGTTCTGAATTACAAGAATGACAATCGTGACTAATCGATAAGCATGTTTCACGAAGCAGCCGATACTATCGTAGCTACTTTTCGATGATTCGAGGTTTGAATCTTGAAGGGCTTGAGACCGAGGTAAATCGAATACTGGATTATGAATACCTCTATCATTGAAATAATGGAATGCCTTTTAATTTTCTTGAGTCGTAAACAAGTTAAATATTGTTGAAACTCTCGAGCGTCCTACTGGCCTTGAAATTTGCTTGAAATACCTAAGTACGAGAACATTAGATGTTGAGTGAGTAGTGCTATAAATATAGACTCTAAACGCAACTAGACTGATGGAACTTGAAATATGACAATTTTCGGGGATGCTAGCCACTCAAAATTACACACTCAATGAACCCAAAACTAGACTGCTAAAATTTCATTTTCAATAAAAAATAGTTCGAATAGATTTTTGTGAAAACCAAGTAAATATTTTGTCCATACATTAACAAGCAAAAACATGTGGGCAGCCCTTGAGTCACAAAGTGCAAAATTGAAAGATGAATGTTTCATTTTACTTGCAATAAAAAGATCTAGAGTGGTGTTAGCTCTATCGACCAATAGATTGGATGTTAACATAGGTAAATTTATTTATATGATTATTATTATGACATAGGTAGTAATCCAAGATGTAAATCCTATAATTTTAGAGGAATTGTTTGATGGGATATTAGTGCAAACACTTACGTTTGTTCTGTAAACTCGCGTTACAGTACCATAACTATCCAACCTATCTCCGAAAATCTTCATTTTTGGAGATCTTACCGCTGGCAAGGTCTTTTAAAAGCAGGAAGGTGAACACTGTTGTATATAATTCCGCAAGCCCCAATTTAACAAATCAAGGTACGTATTACTGAAAAAGTAGATACGTAGATGACATCTTTAACAGGGAACAGTAAAGATGACAAATTCATTATTTTGCTTTTGGCTCAAACATAGGATTAACGTAAATTTATGAAATAAACGTGTCATTGTAACATTAAATCGTTGCTGCATTACAGACTACCATGTTAAGAGATGTGGTCGCAATAAAACGAAAAAGGCAACAACTATAATTTCAAAACAAATAGCGAGACCGCGATATTCATGATGTGACACAGCTAACGTGCTATACAATTTTTTAGGCTTCTTCAACCATAATTTGACAGTTGTTTTCCTGTTTTAAATTGCATCCATTCTGTTTTCTTAGCATATTGACTTTCTAATGAATAATGAGGTAATTACCATAAGGAAAGCGAAAAGGCGTGATCGTTTTCTAGATCCATCATATATGTCACCTGTTTGTGGGCAGCTATTACCGATTTCACATCCAGTTAATTCTAAAAAACTTAGCAATACCTAGGTAGAATATATGAGAAAAGTGCCTCGAAATGTAAATCTGTACAGTGTATTAAAAATGGTGAATTTGTAAATAAAAAAGGCTCGTTAGTAATTGTTGTCTGAAAATCTAATCCCAAATCCCGCAAAAAAACTCGAATTGATTATTTATCTAACTTTATGTTACTGTTAGGTAGTGGAGATGTATTAACAGTATTATGGGATATAAAATATAATAATGCAAAAATGGAGATATGAAATTTCAAAATAGAACATCAAATACTTGAAAATTGAAGATCCGTACTTAACCAATTATTTTTCTACATATGGCTCCATTTTTTAAATTCTATCCCTCTTTATATATTTAATTATTTATACATGAGATGAAACCGTACACCGGGTGAAAACATGAAGAACCTCCAGTGGGAAGAGTTTTTCAAGGAGATACAAATAAACACTAGGACAATTATAAATCCATTTATTTCGAATAAATTGAAGGTCTGAATATGAGTAGTCTACTTCGTAAAATATTATTACCGTAATGTAGGATATAATAATCAAGAAAGAGTTATAAAAAAAATCAGTAATTCAACTACTGTAATTTTGCCAACATCAACTCTGTGAAAAGGTGTTAGCAGTTGATGGCGAACTATTCCCCATTTTTCATAATTAACCACATATCTCGTTATCACCATCTACAGCTGACAAGTACGTTTATCAAGTACCAAAAAAAAAAAACTCATATACACAGGCATAAAATACCTGTCTTAAGAAATTAACAGTGTAACTATGTCAAACATGAATTAGCAAATATTTGAATATACCTAAGGAGCTTGAGATGGCTGATGATGTAAGGGAGGTTGTTGTTGCTGCTGCTGCTGCATTTGAGGAGATTGTTGGTGCATTGGAGGACCTTGACCCTGCATCTGATGCATACCACCACCACCTTGCTGCTGATGATGCTGTTGAGGGGGAGGCATCTGTCCACCAGGATGTTGTGACTGCATACTATGGACCCCTGGATGACCACCAGGTCCTGAAGGACCACCAGGATGTCCACTAGGACCTCCTGGGTGCCCTCCCATTGATGCGTTGGGATGTTGAGATTGCATTTGTGGTCCTCCAGGATGTTGAGACATTTGCATGGGAGCTCCAGGATGTTGAGGCATGTGGTGGCCCATGGGAGGCATACCATGAGGGTGGTGAGGTTGCATACCCATTTGCTGCATTGACTGAGGCATATGTTGTATCTGGGGTGGACCTTGATGCATTCCAGGTGGTCCTTGTTGCATACCATGGGGCATTTGCTGCATGCTTGGGTGAGGACCAGGCTGCATCCCTTGAGGATGATTCGGCTGCAAACCCGATGGCTGCTGCATATTAGGATGACTTTGCTGCATCCCTATTGGGGCAGACTGAGGCATGCCTGGAGGGCATTGGGATATGCCAGGGGGTCCTTGTGACATTCCTGGAGGACCTTGTGACAAACCTGGAGGACCCTGGGATATTCCCTGAGGGCCTTGAGATAATCCTGGTGGGCCTTGGGGTAAACCTGGAGGGCCTTGTTGCATGCCTGGAGGGCCTTGCATATTTGATGGTGGCCCACCATGTGCATGACCATGAGGTGACATGTGTGGTGGAGGTCCATGCTGCATCTGCGTCTGAGTCGGTCCTTGAGACATTGATTGCATTTGATGAGACTGTTGATGCATTTGAGGAGGAGATGGTCCCTGCTGGTGCATTTGTGGAGGAGAAGGTCCTTGCTGGTGCATCTGAGGAGGGGAAGGACCCTGCTGGTGCATCTGAGGGGGTGAAGGACCCTGTTGAGCCTGGGGTGGACTCGGACCATGGGCCATTTGAGCAGTAGGGCCCTGAGGAGAGGCTCCCTGATGCAAATGAATGGGTGGAGATGGGCCTTGTACTTGAGTTGGAGATGGACCTGGTAGTGGCTGAGGGGGTGATGGGCCTTGTTGGATAGCTGTAGCTGGTGACTGAGGCATTGGGGATTGTGACATTGGGGACTGTGGTTGTGCTTGTGGTGGGGTGACCTCCATGATTTGTTCAGCACCTATTAATAACAACAAAACAAATAGATAATTGCTTCCAATGTTGGATAAGCACATGAGTGAATTTATAACAAGTTGTTCTTGACAAAGTCTGAGGCCAGACTTATAAATATAACAAGTTAAACCACTGACTAAAATATCTATATTGAAAATAAAATTCATGACTAGACCAGTACCATATGCACATAGTTTTGCTGCAGTTAGACCAGAAAACATTGCTGATCATTGTAAGGGGCAACATTCCACTATGAAATGTGAATTAAATCACATTGTTCAAATGTCACAACAAGAATGGTTTATCCATATAAAGAAATTACCGCAGTTCAGAAAATGTTTAAGGATGTTAACGATGTTTGCACATTTCAACAAGAAAGTACTTGAATTTCCATTTATTAAACCACGATTGCTAACAATTAACTATACTTTTAGGAAAATGTATCCTCCACTGCAGAGAGTTCTGTAAAGGTAATTCAAATGCTGAGGTCCGAGTCACACAAAATAGTAAAGATAACTTATCAATAAGCCCACGAAAAACATGTGAAAAGCCCGGTGCATTTACTATGATGATACAATTTGGTGTAAAATGAAAACGTGAATAGTTTGAGGAGAATTTACCTTTTCGAACGTTTCACGAATGTGCTGTCAGATCAGTTAAAATACACAGCGATGTTAGAGGAAAATGGTGATGATTAAAATATGAATAGTATGAAGAGTGATGCGTGAAATCTATGGGTAAATTTACGACTAATGAACCTCTATTACCAGCAGAAATGACGCAGACCACCACCACATATTATGAAGGATAGCATTTTGCGGCAATACCTTGAAAGATCTAGTAATTTTGATGATCACAGACCAATAAGTAAAAGTTCCTAAATAGACTAATAGAGAGTTCTTAAACGATAAGTCATTTGGAATAAAGTGGTTGGGGATTTTATCATATGGGTCGAGCCACACCGGATGCTAACCTAGTAAAGTCAAGAGGGTTGAATTAGTGTCTTATCTTAACTGATGCTACTTATCGTAGAAGACTGTTTACTTATGCAGTAGCATGTTTAACATAGCGTGCGATGATCCAGTTATACGTCTTTTACCATAATCATGTTCCTTAGATAACTTACTACATCGTTACCCCAATCTTGTTATTTCATAATTCATTATCATTTATGTGAAGTTCTTGACTGAATAAAGCTCACATTTGAGTTAAATCTTTTCACACACTATTTGATATACCATCTGGAGTATTTACAGATATCGTGGCGGATTCATATATATCAGTTCAAATTTTGAGGTATACGAGGTATACCTAGGAAAACTGAGGTATACGAGTTGCAAAGACGCTATAAATATTATACTGAGGAAAGCCATTGCGGTATAGAATCATCCTCCTCCATCCATGTTTCAGTAATAAAAACAGTAAGGAATTTTTTTATTTCTTTACTTCCTTCCCATACATTTTTTATCCCTATAACATTCCAAAACAAACAATTTAATTTTTCACATTTATTACTCTTAAATTATATTTTTGAAGAACTACTTTTACTATCAACCGGGCCCACGACTCTCTGGCTTCCGCTTATATATCCCTGTTCTGATATATTCCAAGACAAGATTGTAACTGACTAAGAGTTCTCTGTTTTCAAGTTTTCAGCTCCTGTTCTTGTCTCAGCTAGGGCTCGAAGGCGTGAATAGTCTTCCTCCAGTGTGCTGTTTCTACAATCGTTTTTAGCCTCTTCTTGAATGGGATGTTTCTAAGGCATAAACTGGGCGCATTCCATCGCGGATTGATCCCCCTTACCTAGGCAATAGTTTTTTTTTCTGTTCCACACTGATAGGTGATTGAGAAACAAGTGCCTTCACATATTTCTGGTATGAAGGGCAGCAAGCACCTAGAGGTGAATGCTTCGTTTTGTCCTTTGAAAGACCCCTTCTTAGACATTCAGCACATTTCATGCTTTTTTTTTTTTTTGTCCATGGCGTTCGTCCCCACAGTATTCAAAGACTGAGTTTTGGTACAAACATCTGTTTTATGTCCATAATAAAAGCACCGTCCCCACCTGCCCCTGCTCTCCCTTTTGCATTATCCCATTTTACCAGATATCAGGGGGAATGGGGGGGGGGGGGGGGGGGGGGGGTCGTATACTAGTGGCTCGGGTGTTGTTGGTGGGCATTGGGCGATATAAGGGGCCCCTACACACCTATTGAGCACCATTTGCCATTTACCTCTATTGGGGAGTGACCTACACACATGATTTACTTATGCTACTAAATTTATGCGCATTCGTTCATAAATAACAGCTCTATTTGACCCTCCATTGAGCACCATTTACTCCCATTATGGAGTGACCTACACACGTGATTTATGCATGTGTTATTTTCTTGTTGCAAGTTTATGCTTTACTCGTTATGCTTGCACCATAAATGTCCTACTATTAGGCCTATGTCCCCTTCTCGTGTACAAGGTTTCCATTCAACTATCCATGGGACCCCAGCTGTCATTACCCATTGTCATTTCATATACTTAGCCAACACAATAGACCCATGGTTACCATAAATCGGTTACGGTAACTCCCCATCCTCCTTTTATCTCTTCCCTGATCATACCTCAGGGGAATAGAAGGGTGGGGGGGGGGGGTTAGTGGTTCTGGTTGATCGGCCCTTGGCCTCCCCCCTCCTGAGGCCAGGAATGCTACCTACTGGGGCTCATGTGGACCACAAGTGAAATTTTTTTTGTCTGGATTTACTTCTGGGAGCTCTCTCGCGCCTTCACCTATCCCCTAGCCAGCAGGTAAATGATATCTCTAAATGGGCTGCATAAGTAAACAGTCTTCTACGAGAACCGTACTATAATTACTAACTCAACTTACCTTCGGGAAAGATTGAGTAATATTATAGTAGGTCGAGGAGAAGACTATTTAGTGCCCACCCTAGGCTGGCGCCTTTCTTCAACCGCCCAATCATTCACATGTACCATCCAACAATCTTTCAACTAAAGTGACGAGAATTTCCGCATCTCACAAGATGGTGGTGCGGGGAGGCAGGCAGGGTAGCCAACGTAGGGGAGCGTAAACTCTGGTGGCTTTTCAAAAAATCTGCGGTTTCGCGGGTTTTGACATTTTATGTCTTTACTATGGCACATAACTCAAAAAGTGTGACGTTACGGTGTGACGAAGAAAGCGTTATGAAAAATTTCGAATGATTTTCACGAACAACCGATTCGTTGCTACGGAACTTTAACTTCGCCAGTTATCATCGTACAAAAATCGTTCACCACTCGTTGGATAGCTCTCGATTTACCTAACCATATTACGTTAACCACTGCGGAGTGCGTGGCCGACAAGCTGCGGTATGAGCGTGATTGTTTAAATAATTGTTTACACACAGGTGATCATTCTCAATAATTTATATTGTGAACACGATTGCAAGCTTTATATAAGTAAAGACATAATTTTAAGACCAAACAACCGATAAACGAATTATCTGTTGGAGATGTACGAGTCTTGGAGATGACGCTCAGACTGTGTTTATGTTCAACAAAATTAACAGCTCAGACGACCATATCGACAAACACACAAACACGCTATAAAAAGTGTACTGTGCTATAAAAGTACGAGGTACGTGGTGTGGGTGCGGGAGGGGGCGCAAAGACATAAAATGTCCCTCGTGGTTGCGTACTTGTACGAAAGCTGTACCCACCGTTAGTATTTTGATACGAGGGTCGTCCAGAAAATAAGTTCGGTTTTTTTTTAATTAAGTTTTTATAGAAAAAATTTGAAACTTACAGGTATTGTAGTTGAACATATGTACTATTTTTCCACGTAATCCCCGGCGACGTCAATACATTTGGTATATCGCGAAATGAGCTTTGAAATTCCTTCCTCATAAAAGCTTGCCGCTACCTCCTTGGTCCACTTCGTGACAGCTTCTTTCACTTCCTCGTCACTTGTGAAACGTTCTCCCGCCAATTCCGCCTTCATTTTGGTAAACAGGTGATAGTCTGAAGGGGCCAAGTCGGGACTGTAAGGTGGATGGGTCAGAACATCCCAACCAAACTCATCCAAAAGTTGCACTATAGAATGAGCAACGTGAGGCCGAGTGTTGTCGTGGAGAAGGCAAACACCGGAGGTCAACATTCCTCTTCTCTTGTTCTGTATGGCCCGACGAAGCTTCTTCAGGGTCTCACAATAGCGGTTGGCGTTAATTGTTTCACCTTGAGGCAAAAAATCGATCAGGAGAATTCTGCGACAATTTTGCCCGTCACAACTGAGGGTCTGCCTCTCCCACTTTCATCCTCAAGTGAATGTCTTCCCGCCTTAAATTCACGTACCCATCTCTTCACCATTGACTACACCTTCTCCATAAACAGAAATGAGCTGTTCGTGAATTTGAACTGATTTGAAACCCTGTGCATAAAGAAATTGAATCACTCCGTGCACAACTCGAGAGGGAACGGGGATCGAGGTGGCGGGACGTGACGTGGAGGGCTCCATTTCAACTACCTGCCCTGACGTTGGTAACTGACCGACTGAGGTCACCCACCTCTCATTCTATTCCCCCACCTCTCCTCTTTTGAGCGGTGTTACCAGATTTGGCAAAAGCCACTCCTACCACCCTACAGATCAAAACGGAACTTATTTTCTGGACAACCCTCGTACATTCTCTAAGCCATTTTCAAATATTTTTCTCTGAAAAGTCACTGCACGCTAGGTGAAACATGCTGCTGCATGAGTAAACAGTCTTCTTCTCGACCTACTATAATTGTACTCAATCTTTCACGAAGGCAAGTTGAGTTAGTATTTATCTTCAAGAAATGCTAAACCACCAAGGAGATTTTCTTGCCTATCCCGTGTGTTCAGTTTCCAGCATTTCCAAGTTTCCTAGTTCTTTTCTTATTGATGAAAAGATTTTGCAATGGCAGATTTTGAGAATTAATTTAATCTGTACCTTAATGGATAGATACATAAGATCAATGATATCGGCGTGTAAGGTTACTTTGCGATAAGGAGGAAGAGTTGAGATAGGTAGGTTTGGGATAAGGCATAGGGTGGGATAAATTTGTCTTATTGGAGATGAGGCGCCTCATCTCCCTGCACATGCGCAGTAGCACATTCCGTTAACGATAAGGCACCTCATCTCTTTAGGAATTCCCCCTCCCTATCGCTTTAGCAATTCTCTATTAATTATCGATCACTTACCAACTGATGTATCCTAAGCCATTTACGAATTCTGATATTTTTTCCACATAAATTCAGAAGATCTATTCAGAATCTATATTCATCATGAACTTACAACTTGCAAGGAAAAACAGTCTGATCCTAAACCAGTGTTAATGTCTATGTTAATGTGTTACTGATAAGGTTTGATCGCACGAACTCAAACCAGTCTAACGTTGGCTCTTCTCTTGTGTCGTATCACCCAACTTCTTTTCTCTACCTTTTCTAAATCGACATCAAGAGATGGTTTACGAACTTAGGTATTGTCCATACCACTATATCAGTCAGTTAGTTTAAAAGTCAGTTAAATTTAGAATAGGCTCTGAAGCCCCAAGTCAAAATTTCGATTTCTGCGAAAAGAAAACGATTGTTTGACTTCTTGCACGAACACAGAGCTGTCTTTTGCAATGAGAAAGCAATAGTTCTACTCCATTCGAGGATGAATGCCTTATCGGACACAGACATGTCAATTTGAATAATGAATTATTTAGTCATTAAGTTCTGATGTAACTTTAATTGATAAATATATGTCCTTAAATGTAGGATTTGTTTGCATGTCAGACGGTGACCATCAGCAGTACCTACTAGGTATTGAAATGATTTCTACAATTCGGGAACACAACGCAGGGACAAAGGTAAGTATTAGAGGGGCTTAATTACTGAGATAATGTGGCTAGGAGTATAACATCAATAATAAGCAAGATTTATTAAAATCGAGAGTTGGTATTACCTGGTGAATCTGAGGACCCTTGGTTGCGATCATCAGCTGGTGTTGCCTGGAAAGAAAGAAGTTTTATGAGAAGACACCCAACAGCAAATTTTAAGGGGAGTGTCACCCAAGGAGTCCTTAAAAAATTCTTTCCGTATTTCATTCAAAAAAGAAAAAAATTAAATTAGAATAAATGTTGAGTCTGTAAGCGAAAAGAAAATTATAATATCTTCTATCAATTCATTAAGTTCTTCGATAAACCTTTCTTCAATGGCTTTGTGACAAGCCATCTTACAAAATCTGATGGGGTGTACAATAGAAAACAAAACCTTTAGTTTATTTAAGTGGTAAACTAAAGGTTTTGTATTTTACACCCCATCAGATTTCGATATCTTTATGATTTTGTCTTCAGCTTCTTCAAGCTTCTCTATGACAGCCAAGTCTCGATAAAAGAATTAATGGCCCAACCATCTCTTCGCGGGTGGTCTGGTGTTGAATGCAAACCCTCAACACCCTAGCGAAACACAACCGGGTTTGCCTGGAGTTGGTGCCAGGGCATAAAGGTATTGCTGGTAATGAAAAGGCGGATGGAGCTCGCAAGAAGGGGCTCCCAAACCCCTTTTGTGGGGCCTGAGCCAGCAGTTGGCCTACCAAAAACTACCATCAGAAGGATCATCAACATGAGGGTTGACCAACAGACCACAAGAAGATGGTCCAATATTGCGGGTCATGTCCACAGCAAGCTCATGGTGGCTGAACCCAACACCAACCTTACTGGGGGACTTCTCAGGGAAAAACCGTAGGGAACCTAAAACAATAGTCGGCCTTATAACCGGCTTTGCACACCTACGTTTCCACCTACACCGCATAGGGGTTACACAAAACTCAACCCTGTGCAGACTATGAGAGGAGACAGACGAAACAGTATCCCACATAATCTTCGAGTGCCCAGCACTCACCTATCGCAGATTTGAACTCTTTGGGGCACAAACCCCAATGATATCTATTCGAAGCGAACAATTAATCAAAGGACTCACACCCCTCACCAGAGGGCTGAATGAATCTCTTTGATTAAACGCAAAACTCTCAGAAAAGTACAATAAGCCACCAGGCTTCCGTGCTTGAGGCCCAAAATAACCCCACCCTGAGAGTTTTCCTATACATCTACATCTTCTTCAAACTTCTCCTCCAAACAGCAGTTACACTGTTATTTCGTCTTCCACTTTTTATTTACCTATTCATGAACATAGAAATAGGGGATAGAGAAGAATGAAGTCCGCTGAAGCCAGGTGGCTCGAGACGGCCAGAGGCCAGTAGTGGGAAGCTGACTGTGCTGCAGCACTTCAGAAAAAGAGCTATCCTGAAAATTTTCTTTTTCCTACATTTTCTCCAGTTCCGATAAACTCTAATGAAAAACTACTTAACCGATTTTGATGATTCTTTTTTTATTCTGTTCATCTGGTTTGGATTAGAATGTCTACTGAATTATTTTTTCTAATAACCGAATAGAAAAAAATCTCTGACTGAAACTATTTCAGCACGTATGTATTACAAATACAGAAAATGTGAAGAAATCAACAGATTGCACCACTTGAAATATCAGTCATATTTCAAGTTGCAACAGAACGTAACTGAAATTTCAAGAGTATGAGAGTATTGATCTCTACACTCAACTTTCTAAATTAATGCAGAAGGATTTGTTGGGGGATAGGTATTTGTTATTATGGCCCCTCCTCCGACTGATAGTACACGTGAAGATATTCATTTGGAGAGCATACGTTTGAAAGGGTCTAGCTTTGTGTATCTTGGATCCCTTGTAACTGAGGATAACTAAGTATTGGATGGGGTAAAAAGAAGCATGGCATCGCCTGAGAGATGCTATTACAGTCACTTCGGATGAAGAGCCGCCTTACATCCAGGAAAACAAAAATCAGGCTTTATAAAACCCTTATACGCCCAGTTGCTATCAACAGCCTGGAAATGTTGCCCCATTTCTTCCTCGCTTCCTCGTGTTCAAAAGAAAAATACTGCGTCGGAATGGTGGCCCTGTAAATGAGAACGGAGCCTGGCAACAACAACAAATAGCGAAATTTACAGCCTTTATCAGGAGCCTGTTATTGGTCATGTTGTTCATCTGGGACAGGGCTGGCCTTGTAGTAAGGGTGGGGAACGAGAAAATCTCAAAAATGATTTGGAACAGAGATTAATCTTCACACGAGCACAGGGTCGTCCTAGGCTGAGAAGGCTTGACTTAACAGGGATGCAGATGGCTTACTCTGGACTCGTAACTGGAGGATGACAGAGCAGGACAGGGTCATCTGGAGGAGGCTTTTAGAGGAGGCCATGACTCGCTAGCAGGTTGCTGCGCCATGCAAGAAGAATTATGGCCTAACATGAGAACGTGATGATTGAATTACGTGCAGAATCTGATAACTCAAATATTGGAAAATTAAGAATTTATCAAATTCGACACAGTTTGGGTGTTTCTGGAGAGCCAGTACAAGTTAGAGATGTGTCGGTCAGGTGTGAATGTATCAAAAAGACCTAATCTTCAGAATGAACGTGTCCAAACTGAACTTATTGTTAACATGTTCCCGGTCACACATTCTCGGGCAACTGTTCTCTAGAACGGAAGATTTAGCTGGTTCCACCCCCGAAAGGGGAGAAAGAGAAATGACCCCTTCCCACCATTTCGTTCATTCCAAAATGGTCATCGGCTAAACCTTTACTTTTCCCAGTTCAGTTTGTCATTAGTCTCACAATGGGACCATTACAGTAAGTTTGTGATTGAAAGTTACCATGTCCATTCAGTCTTTATAGTACGTATCGATTTTCTGGTAGGCATGCTAAAAACAATAATCTAGGTATGTAATTTCTAATTATACCTATGTTTTTAATTCGCTCCCTTCACGAGTTATCACCTGGTTTGGCACATACTTACAGGAGGTAAGCGTGGTGTGGTGTACGTTAGTGTTAAAAACAAGGGTTTGTTTCATAATGCCCAAAAATGGATTTTTATGGTGAACATTATCAAAGACATTGTTAACATTTTTCATAGCAGTAGCAAAATTTTGCATAGGTTTGAGAGAGTAGAAAACATGTATCACACTAAGTAATTGTGATTCACCTTGTCTGTGAGTTGGGCCAACGTTAGCTACTTACTCGAATCCTCTAGGTGACCTTGTCTCACACATCTCTAGTACAAGTCTGGTTTTGAATATGAGAGCATTAGAATAGTTGTGTTCCTCCTAGCGGTGGAATTCAGGAACATGGACATGGGAGGTGAACTCGACCAAGAAAACGGAATTTAATTTACCAAAGTATGGGCTATTAGTTAGGTTTTTTCTCCCTTTCTTTCAACCTCGTCATCTAGGATTGTAACTGTTTACTTTCATAATGATTTCAGACCACATTGGGAACAGAGACATAGTTACATTAATCTAATGGCCCCCAAAACTTCAATTCAGATTTCATAGGAATACTGATAGCGTTGCGCGTTTTTATTGGGTTGGGTTTATTAATTAAGTGTAGATTGCTAGGGTTTTCTGGGGTCAACTTGACGGAAAGTCAGTAGGAGGGAGCCATCACGTTCACAACTTCTTCAGGTTGTTTGCAGAATTGATTTCCTTGGAACAAAACATTTTGTTTCCCAAAATAATGGTTAATAACTATCATCGATAACCACTTTAATTCCTGCAAATGAATGAAGTAAATTCTTAGTTATTTACCTGAGGTATGGGCGGTGCAGGGGGCGGAAGTGACGAAGGCGGAGTCGGTACTTCACCAGCAGCAAGAGCCGCAGCACGTTGAGCGCGTTCTTTCTTCAGCAACTCATACTGCCGCTCCACCATCTTTTGACACAACTCGTCATCTACGACTCTGCTGCAGTGCTTCACAAAAGTAAAAGGAAATAATTACGTTTCGGGTATGAAGTACAAACATGAAATAAACATGGTTCATGATGTTACAGGATTTTTATAAATACAGAAAGGGAGAGCATGAAGGAGAAGAGGGGGAGTTCATTGATGGTGTTAGAAAAAAAATAGTTTGCACTATCAAACAGGTGCGGCCACCATTTTACAGCGTCCACATTTCAGAATGTTACAATCATATAGCAGAAATTTAAAATATACTCGTACATACGAATACCTAATATCCAAATATAGGTGGTATAAAACAGAGGTGCCCCCCCCCCCCCCCAAGCGCAACGACTCGAGCCCCCCCACTAAAATATTTATTAAATAGGTAATGTAAATGATACGCTGTACGCATGCGCACAATACCTGTTTCTACAACATATTATCCAATAAAGTAATTCGAATTGAAAACAGCTGACGCTAGCAAATTGTTAGTATAAATCTTATTACTTGTTCATAAAAAAATTTAAAAAAATACTCATTTTTCTAACCCCCCCCCCCCCCCCCCCCCCCCCCCCAAATTTTAACGACGCAGTTTGCGTCGTGACCCCCCCCCCCCCCCCCCCTGTGGGCACCCCTGTATAAAACCACTCATTTTCTGAAATGAGTACCAAGGAGTGATAGCATGCACAATCGTAGGGACTAGAGAAATATGAAATCCTACCAATTTCTTACTTTTTTAAGTTCTTCCTGGAACGCATCACTTGCTTCAGCAAATTTACGTTTCGTCCCCTCAAATTTCTCCTCAGTTTGCATTAGCTCAGCTTCCAGTTTTTTCTGAAATTCAAAAGAGAATGCTTAGTTGAATTAAACCACTAGGATAACAACAATTCGCATAAATAAATAAGTGCAATCCAAGCAGAGATCGGGAAAATTAACCCGTTACTGTCGCAACATTTCTGGAATACGAGCACAACACATCGACTTTCAACATACCCTTCCGTTGGCTTCAAATCATGTGACTTGTATCCTGAAATTTCACTTTCAATTCAAGTTTGTTTATGGAAATAGGTTAGCTGCTACATCTTGTGGTTAAATACAAAAATTCCGTTTGCAATTGAAAAAATCTTCAACAATGATCACAGATTACCCACCAGATCAAGTCATGATATTCATCGAATACAGAGTTTCTTTCGGTTCCCTTCTCTTACACTGTACATTTGTAAACGTACCTATTGTAATATAATGGATACACATTACTACTCAGCATGACTTAATGGTAAGATGTTAGAGAATCTATAACTCTACAATTACTATAACCCAAGTTGCGTTTGTACACAATCGTGTACACAATCAATATGCTGCTCCACCACCAAGTGGAGAGCATTAGATGACTTATGACAATAGATAAATTGAGGAACACAGAGCTTCAGAATTAGTAGGTTGATGCCTGGTTAGAGGTGATTCCTGTCCTAACGTTGGAGCGTTCTTGACAAACAAGACATTAAGAACTTATGTAGGGCTTAGAATTGGGATCAAGCTGTGCTGCTCACATTTTTGCATCTGTTGACTCGTCCGGTCACCATAAATTGAGCTACAAATAGAATTCAGGAGGATTTCCAAGACACGCTGCAAGGCTCTGTCAACAGAACGTGTACTGTTCGCAGGCGGAACAACCGCAGTCTGAACTAGGTGGGTCAAATAGAATGGGAAACTGACGGCAAACCAACGTAAATTTCTCCTTCAACCTGAATAGTCATTATGTAGCTTGTCTGAAAAATAAGAATTACTTCTTTTGCCAACTGTCAACTCAGTAAAAAGGCAGAAAGGAAATGGGTATGTTATAGTAATGTATCTAACATCATATGTTGTAGTTGCGTTTCGGCACTCTCTCTGCGAGAGGGCTGTTTTTCAAAATACGTAAATACTGAAGCAAACATATAGTCAGGATGGCTTAAACCATATTTTTCAAAACTCACTCCAGCACAAGACCAATAAGCCTATTATTAGTATCGATTTGTTTCCTTTTACCACTCATTTCGGCTCTGTCCGCGTGCGAACTCTGTAAAAATTTACAATCTATCTGCTTGCCATGGTGGACCAGTTAAGTTTGTCATGTTTGACGCTCTTAATCCAACACCCCTCGTTATAACGTTCGTGGGTGTCAGGGGAACCTGTCCACATTCTTTTTGGCAGGGCCTGAAATAAACAACATGCAACAGCGAGGCCTGAATGCAGCTGGTATTCGAGAATGCTTGGGGTCATCAGACCTTCTTAGGGAGGGAAGAAAACCTCCTGATATAGTCACATTCTATCGATGAGCAAGGGATCGCATCTGATATCAGACATAACGTGAGGAGGTGCCCTGGTCCAAAGCTAGATTGATTTGCAGCTTAGATGGAACCTCTATACAGCAGAGCACAAAGCTCCGTATAACGTTGCAAAAGAACTCAAAAGTATCGGACAATAAAGTGAAATACTGATTTAGTGGCTTTAGCAATGGAATCAATGGGGCTATGGGCCCCAGTCGAGACCTAGTTAATGCAATCGTCAAAAGACTGAAAAAATACAGCAGATCTAAGGTGATTCTTGGATCAGCAAAGGAACACATCAACGTGTTGGAAACTGTCAGAATCTACAGCTCTTGATGAGATTTTTCATCTATGAATCATTTCCGCAACTGTGAATGTGCTGGAATATCATACCAACTCAAGTCAGGTTTATTATTTACAAACCTGATGCATCGTGAGAGATTCAACTTGTCGATTCAGCACTTGCATTCTTGCAGTTGTAACAACAGAACGGACGTCAGGGACTACAGAATCTGAGAAGATTTCGTTGATCAATCGTTGGTTTCGAAGATAACGAGCATAGGCCACGAGCTTTACTGAATAGCTATCATCCACATCTGAAAAATGACTCCATGATTAAAACTCCCTTATCATTAACTTTAGTTAAAACTGTTGGACAGAAAGGTGTAATTTTTATTCTTTTATCCAAATGGATCATAGATAGACTATTATGCTAGAAATATATAACATCAACCTGATCATTAATCTCTAGATACAATGTTTTATGATCGGTACTTGAGAAACGTACCATCTTCATCTTCAGCGGGTTCAATGAAAATTCTGCGTTCAGGTTTTCCAGTAGTTCTTTCAGTATCCTGGTTTTCTTTTCCTTGTGGAGCTGCAAAAAGTTGGAAACGTATTTAATTGAAACGGAGTTTCAACAAACGAAAATAAGCATGTCAAAAAATTTATTACACTAAATATTCTATTTGACAACATACCTGTGTTTCCACGGGCTTTGGCAGCCATATAAGCTAAATAAGCTGGAGAATTGTGATAGGCTTTAAGATTCCGCTCATATTCCAGCTGAAGAAAGACAGAAATATATAGTTAAGAGGGCAGATTTGTATATGTGAAATCACATCTTGAGCAATGAATATTGAAAAATTTTGATTTTCATTCGCTGATATTAGGTATGCTATTTTACCTGGCTTTCATACGTAAAACACGAGAATTGATCAAATGAGGAGTTATTGGATGATGCTGATTTTCACGTTTCCACGTGCATAGAGACTTCTCATGGTCGCATTGAATTTGGGAAAATTTAAATGAGACAATGAATTATCATGGAACTAACTCATATAGTTAATAAACATTTTAAAAACTTCTTATTCGTTAACAGAAATGAAGGTTTTTCAACGATATGCAATAACAGAAAAAGCCGTAGAACCACGTTTATTAAAGACGTTTTGAATTAAGCTATGAGATGAATAGGTACATAAATATGTACCTATTCACATGAATAGGTATGCACATGATCAAAGGACTGAGATCCACCAAATACATTGCGACAGACCTCGAGTCGTCAAGGTGGCGCGCTATGAAGTTATTACCTACTGCAAGTCGAAGGCTTTACATTTCCTACTCTCTTGCAGCCATTCAACTTCCATAAAAGGCGTTACACTGCTCACATTTTGTTCAGGCTTCATACAGCCCACCCCCTTGTCATGCTCAAAACTGAACCCACGCTTAACCCCTTCACGACGGACGTCGTTCAGCCACTGCAACGCGCCTGGCCTGGCTGCCTCGGAGTCGGAGCCTTCCAACCGTGCCTGAATAATTGGCCTTCCACGCTCGGTGAACCACCTTCGCTTTTTGGAACTGGATCAAGAATATTAGAATTTGAAATTTCCCGAGTATCATGATCACCATCATCGAGAAAATCGTCAAAACTGTCGTCTTTGAGTTGATCCAAAAAGTTTGTTGAACGAAATTCAATTTCAACGTCAATCACATCACTCCCTAACTCACTGTCACTCCCGGTTATTATTTCTTTAAGAATTTCTTCATCCGTCCACCTGCGGTGGTCCATGGTGAGGAATAAAAACGCAAAAGAAAGTACAAGTATGGAAACAGGTATGAGTAAAATTATGACAAAGACCGAATGCGGGCAAAAAACAAAACAGTGACCAAGTCAACGTTTTTCCTGCTATTTTGATGAGAATAGAAACTCTCAACAACGTCTTTGATCTCAGCGCATTCTATTAGATACTAGACGTAAATGTTAGTTATAATGCCTCTCAACGGATGGCATGAGAGTCGATAGAATGGAGGGAAATTCGAAAACGCCAAAATACGTCAGCAGGCGTTACGGAGCACTTTATGGCTGACGTATTAATACGTCGTTAGGGGTTACGGAGCACATCTGCGCCGACGTATTAATACGGCGGCCGTCGCGAAAGGGTTAAGGTAGGGCTCCACATTTCCAGACAGGCTCACAGCCTAGTGTCAGTGACGGAGGCAGGTGTCTCCACTTGTCAATGCCACAGCCGCACCGAGTAGCATAATCATATACATTCAAATTATTTTCAATCCGCATCCGCACTGCATTTACAAAATTAAACCAAACTAGTTTTCCCTGACATGGGGCCGGTGTGGAAGCTTGGCACTAAACTGATGCAGAGGGGGGGGTCTTTCTGATAAAACTCCCAATGTGTACTTTCCGCACTCGGAGCGGATTTGTGGAGCCCGGCCTTTATTGGTATTATGCTACAGACCTTCTTGGTTCTATTTATACTGCCCACCCTCTGGCAGGCTTCAATAATGGCTACCCTCACGGAAACAAAATGAGGTATGCAATTTTGTTCTGTACTGCTGACGTAAAAATGAGAAAAAAAAGTTAGATCAACAGAATAAGCGTTTCAGGAATTCATATTAGCGTATGAGCACCCTAGTTTTACTGGTCAGATGGTGTTGAAACATATATGGGGATTGTCCAGGAGACAATCAGCACCATCACAAAAAATCGTTACAAAATTCATACACATATGACCAGGTAAAAGCAGACTAACATTCGTACTTGAGACTAGGAACCAAGTTGTTCAGAAAGCAGTGAACATCCACCTGTTTTATAAGTTTTCATTTCCCCCACTTCCTCGCCATTACGGACTTCAGACATTCATTTCCTGGAAACAGTAAAAGATCTACCTAAAATTATTAAACCTACTAATTTCTATAATCCTCACCTTTTCAGCTTCGTAGTCTTCGACAAACTCGGCTTTCTCTTCTTCAGGCAGATCTCTCCACATCTGCCCAATAATTTTACCGATTTCCCATAATTTTAGCTCGGGGTTTTGAGCTTTGACTTGGTCCCAAACCTTCCTCTGGTACCTCATATACGGCATCAAAGGCTTCTCTGGCGGTTTCGGTGGTTTGGGTGTTCTAGAGTTAGCCTACAACAGGTCATTGGATTATAAACTAGCTCAACAAAATCTATGGAATTAAAATTTTACAAAAGAAGATTAATACGTCGTAATTTTTGTTTACAACAACTCGACAACTAGCTCACATATAATGATGTACATTAATTCGTTTCACAATTACGATCGCCAGTTGAGAAATAATGGTATACAAGAAATGAGAAGGAATGTACTTCTTTCCAGAGGATATTCAACAGAACTTGTAAAATACCTATACTATCATATCCATATGTTATTATAATAATAATCCATACCTTCCCAAGCTTCTGCGGAGTAAATCCAGGATGTCCTGTGGGGCTGGATACAAAAGGCGAAGCATTGCTGTCCTTCTAGAATACAAAATAATTTCACCGATTACAAACATTCGAAATGCTTCAATCAACATAGAAACTTATTTGTAGTCAATACGAATTTATTTGTAGCTCACCGAAGAACTGTTGGAGCTTCCTGGGCCGCTCATTCGAAACCTTGGCTCTGGAAAACAAGAATAGTAGAAAATAGAGAAGAGAATAGAAAATATGAAGATTTAGTATTTTACGAGGGGCTCGCCAAAAGTAAGGTTCCCTATTTTGTAATTCGGCTTCGGAGCGCGGGAAAAATTTGAAACTTGGCGGGATATTCCGCTAGGATGTGGTGGCCACACTGATTTTTGGAGGGAAGTGATCCGATAACCTGGTCGACCGTATCAGTCTTGTAAACATGTCGAGTGCAACCCCATCCGTGTCCGCCTCTGAACTGAGAGCAATAATTCGTTTTTTCACGTTAAAAGGTAAATCCGGGACTGAAATTCACAAGGAACTTTCGTCAGTGTATAGTGAAAAGTGCATGAGTGTTCAAAAAGTCCGGAAATGGAGAGAAAGTTTTCTGAACGGCCGAGAAAATGTTGAAGACCCAAAAAGGCGAAAATTGCGTTGTCTGCCGGAAAAATCATGGCAACTGTTTTCTGGGACAACAAAGGTGTGCTGTTGGTTGACTACCTTGAACGTGGGAACACAATCAATGCTCAGAGGTATTGTGAAGTCCTACAAAAGTTGAGATCGGCCATAAAACGCAAAAGGCCGCATTTGCTGTCAAAAGGGGTGCTTCTCATGCACGATAATGCACGCCCCCATTCGGCTCGCCAAACTCAGGATCTGCTGGGACAATTCAACTGGGACATTTTCCCACATCCTCCCTACTCCCCGGATCTTGCTCCCTCAGATTTTCATCTTTTCCCGAAGTTGAAGGGGCACCTGGGAGGGAAACACTTCCGCGACGACGAAGAGCTGAAGGCGGAAGTCAACAACTACCTGAGGAAGGTGGGCACGCAGCACTACCAGGACGGCATTCAAAAACTCGTGCCACGCTTTCAAAAATGTATTGAGAGAAATGGTGATTATGTTGAAAAATAGAAAACAATCTGTAGAATCGGAAAAAAATATAAAAAATTAAAAAAAAATTTGTCTACTATTTTTTCTAGCGTAGGGAACCTTACTTTTGGCGAGCCCCTCGTAGTATGGTAAAAATGAATTCAAGCCTGGTGTACACTCACAACCCTACTAAGGCATGATAATTTTGGTTGGACTTGTTGAAAGATATTGGTCGATTCAATCTTCAAAGGTATGTATGTGAATTTATTATAAGGAATGGAAGTAATCAACCAAATCTTCACGCTTCACAACAAAATCTTCATGTTCTAAGTCATTTTTCCAAATTTCAGTCTTACTAGAGAATTTTTCTTTATGTTAGAGTCAGCATGCCAGTCAGTACAAACATTTAAGTGAACTAGAAATTGAAGAAGAGTTTTTGCCACTACCATTGAATTTCAGAAACTTATGAATAAGTATTGATGGAATTTAGGTATTTGCTCATATGATGTACAAGTCCAGCCAGAAGCTGGATGAAATGCCTGCCTCGTGCTGAACATCTCTGAGACTGGCTGACCACCACAGAAACGGTTAACATTTAGTCGGCGGTACTTTCAATAAAATATTTTCCCGCCCACAAAAGATGTGCACCCCAACAAGGGTTATGGATCCAAGCATGTCTCCCATACTCAATTCTATAACTAGTAACAATTAAACGACTGAAAATCATTATCAAAACAGATTCGATTCTGATTTAGGAAATAGGAATGTCAAGACAGGAAGTGTCCATTTGAAAATCAGGCACAAGATGATTAATTAAAAGTGCGGATAAGCATAAACCCAAAATGATCCAGTGAAGTTCAAACCTTGGCCTTCTTGGTTTTTATGCTGCAGTGATTAAAAGTGTTTTCAAGATTGAGTAAATTAATGAACAGTATAGGTCATGCGAGGTAACCTTCTCAGAGAAAGCAGCAAGGTTACAGCACACGAGCTATACCAATGAGCACAGTAACAGTTGAGAATATTTTTGGTACCTAACATAACAAATCAGGAAAAATAGATACAAAACACTTGTTTGAAATGTAATTCAAAAGTACGGGATTCAAGTACTTACGTGCAGGAGTGGATGGCGTAGAAACAGCGATCTGCTTGTAATTCGGCGGCAAAGCCATCTGCAAGAAATTAGAACCGTTAGTGAGTCCTTTATGCATTTGCCAACCAATTTTTTATTTAATTAAATGCCGGATATGATTAAATAACGCAGAGGATACTGAAGGTATACAATTAATACCTGAAATATTCCTAGTTAAAGAGAACCAATGGGCTGGGGTGCATCTTAAACTCATTATCATGTAGCGCAATGTAATAAAGCAAACCTTTCAAAACTAAAGCTTTAATTCACTAAACTTTGCGTAGATCATGGAGAAGAGAATGCAAGTTACGAAATCATGAAGTTGTATGAACATCTGATTGTAACGCATCCCTAACAACCAAGATATGATAATATGAACTATAATAACTCGAGGCTTAGCACATTTTCCCTCCCTTTTAACTGATGACATAGTCTTGCAAAAATGTTGGAGCTTTCCGATCTCCTCAACTCAGGTAGTGGATTCAGGCAGTCATTGGTAGGTTGAGGCGCATCATTAAAGTGGCAAGAGGTGCATCATCTAGGTCAGGTACGTCTTGTTCTTGATTCCACTGAGGAAAAAGGATTTCACAATCATTGTTATCCAGGAGGACTTCTCGTTGATGTCCAAAGATAGATTCATACCCTTTGGGAGCTAAGTGCTTTAGGGAGACAGTGGTTTTTTCACCATCTCTTCGGCATATAAGTGCATACTCCGGATTTGTTTCAAGTAGATCAACTTCTTCGACCAAGGTATTTTGATGATCGTACATGGCATTTCATCAGGACATTGCCTGGTCTAGCTAACCATGACAGTTTTTTTTTTTTTTTTTCGTGATTTATTTATTGCAACTGAAACATAGTACATTTCATCTAGCAATATTTCATTTCATGTTAAGCTCACTAAGGGGGGAGGTTTACAGCAAAACCTGGCCCATACTTGTATCAAGTACAGTTAAAAAACACTGGATTACACTTGCACTATTTGCACAGCACAATTAGGTCCAGAGGTTTATTTCTCTTGAGTCGCCGAAGTTCTCCTTCGTTGTTTAAAACGTTGAGCATCTCCAGGTTCTCGTGTTTGTGGAGGCGATGTTCGTGCTTCCTTGCATATTTGGCGATAATTTCGGTGACCGTTTCTACCCTCAAGTCTCGATGAATATCATCATTCCGCATGAACCAGGGGGCCTGAACTATACTTCTCAGTATTATATTTTGTCGGGTTTGGATTGTTTTAATATTTGATTTTTTCGCACAACCCCAAAGCTGAATCCCATAGGTCCAGATAGGGCGCAGTATCTGTTTATATATGAGTAATTTATTGTGTAGTGAGAGATGGGAGTTCCTTCCCATCAACCAGTACATCTTTCTGAACTTGATTTTTAGTTCCTGATTCTTTTTTTCAATGTGATATTTCCAGTTAAGTTTGGAGTCAAGGTGCATCCCTAGGTATTTTACAGTGTCAGAGTATGGAATTTTATTTGAATTGATCTCAACTTCTGGGGCTATGATTTTTCTATTAGTAAAGTTGATATGCACTGACTTTGATTCATTTAGTTTCATTCTCCACATCTTGGTCCAATTGACAACCTTGTTAGTGGACGTCTGTAGATTGCGAGTTGCAGTTTCAGCGTCATCTCCAACAGAGAGGATGGCAGTATCATCTGCAAAAGTAGCTACAGTTGTATTTTCCTGTTGTGGAAGATCTCGTGTGTACAGCAGGTAAAGTACTGGGCCTAGGACACTGCCTTGCGGTACCCCTGCTTTTATAGGCTTCAAGACAGAGTACTGGTCACCCTGCTTTACCCTGAAGTGTCTGTTCGCTAGGTAGGATTTTAGGAGTAAGTAAAACTGTTTTGGGAGATCCCTGTGCAGTTTATACTCAAGTCCCTTGTGCCAGACCTTGTCAAATGCCTGGGCCACGTCCAGAAAGATACTGGCACATATTTTTTTACCTTCCAGAGCCTTTTCTATTATGTTAGTGATTCTATGAACTTGATCTAGCGTAGAGTGGCGTTGCCTGAAACCGAATTGGTGGTCTGGTATCAATTTTCTGTCTTCAATAATTGGTTTGAGCCGTTTAAGCAACAATTTTTCGAATAGTTTTGATAAGACAGGGAGGAGGGATATGGGTCGGTACCCCATCTTCTCATTTGGTGATTTTCCTGGTTTGGAGATCATTATGACTTCCGCTACGTTCCACTGGGAAGGTACATGTCGTAACCTGAACGTGGCGTTGATGATATGAAGTAGTTTTGTTATAGCCTTTTCAGGGAGCTCTTTCACAATTCGACCGGTTATCAAGTCATAGCCAGGGGTCTTTTTAGGATTAATGTTGCCCTTAATTTCATCTTTGAGTTCTTTTAACGTAACGGGCCGAATATCAAGCTCATCCGTTTTTTCTATCAGTGTTGCGTTTTCTTCAGGTGACTGTACTGGAAGAGGTTGAAAAGTTTCGTAGAGATGATCTGCAAAAAGTTGAGCTTTCTCTCGGTTACTTCTGGCCCATGTCCCGTCATCCTTTTTGATTGGAGGAGAATGAACTTTAGGTCTATTTATATTTTTGGTTACCTTGTAGAGGGAGTATTCGGTGTCTTTCTCTGCAGTTAGGTTACTCAAAAAATGTTCAACTGATTGGTTATCTATTGATCTAATAAGATATTTAAGTTTGTTACCGAGTCTATTGAGAATAGTTTTGTTTTCAGGGGTTCTGTTATTCTTCCATTTCCTTCTGGCTTTACGTTTGGCGCACAGGAGATCCCTTACTTCTAACGGATATGATTTCGAATTAGTGTCATAGTTACTGTTTTGGTTTATTGGGGTACATAACCAGGCTGCTTGTTGTATGTTATTGATGAATAAGTCGAGTTCGTCTTCCAGTTGTTTAGGGGTTTTCAGAGGAACTTTAAGGTCGATCGATGTTTCCAATTGCTGCCGGAAACAGGACCAGCAAGTATTTCTATTGAATAAACTCGGAGAATTTTCACTAATGATTACTTTTTCACTGATTGTTATTATGACAGGCGAGTGGTCAGAGGGTAGGTCATCGCTGTCCTCTAGATTTATGTAACCACTTGAGATACCTTTGCTTATAAAGAAGTCTATTAGGTCTGGGGTTTTGTTAGCATCCGTGGGCCAGTATGTAGGCCTTCCAGTTGAGAGGAAGTCGCACTTGAAAGAAGCTGCTGCTTCATACAACTCTTTACCTTTAGCCGTGGTTAATCGCGAACCCCAGAAGGTATTTTTGGCATTGTAGTCACCTCCTATTATAAAGTTGTTACCAAGCGATTTAAGAAGGACCGTATAATCATCTTTCTTTAAGTTAAACCTGGGGGGACAGTATATTGCGGCTATACTAAAGCTTTTATTATTGAGTTGTACCTTGACCGAAGTTACCTGCATTTTTTCCTCTTCGATTTTTGGTTCTTCATGGTGAGCGATGTTAGCTTTAATGAGAATTGCCGAACCTCCTCTAGCTTTATTACTTGGGTGTAACGTATGATAACACGTGAATCCTCTTATTTTGATGTATGACGTCCGAGTGAAATGGGTTTCAGAAATAAGTAAGATGTCTATCTTGTTGGAGTGGAGAAATAATTCGACTTCCTTAATGTGATTTAGCAATCCGTTCGCATTCCATGTTGCTATTCTTAAAGTCGGTCCCATTAAATTAGTCCATAGCTAGTAAGTCCTTTTTCTAGCTTAGTTATTCTTTCAAATAACTGTTTATTGGTATGTTTTTGTTCATCCAGTCTTTCCAGTATCTGTGCCAGCATTTTTTCTGTGTTCGACACATTAACCTCTTTTTTAGCAACGGTAGCATATGAAACCTTTGAAGTAGTTGCTCCTGTCATGGTTGTAGTAAGCGATTTCCGCCTATTAAAATTCCTCTCAACTGAAGCATCGCGCTTGGTCTGTTCTTTCAGTTGGGGTTTAGTAATTTTGTTTCTCATTCTTTGTAGCTCCTTAGCTACCTCGCATCCTCGATAATTTGCTGGATGATTCCCTAACCATGACAGTGATGACGTTTGTTGATCTCCGGGCGTGACTGAACATTCTCTCAGTTGGGGTGAATTAGTTGAAGTGCATAAGAGGACCGGATGGCATGCAAGGAGTCATCGAGAACCTCTTCCGATCTGGATGTATCCAAGCCCCTACTTATCGTTGCTGGAGACATGGTCTTCCAAAGGATTCCATTAAATCTTTCTACAAGACCATTTCTTCAGGATTATATGGCGTTGGTGTGCTTGAGGGCTATCCCTTATCTAGACTTTTTTTAGACTTCAGACTTTTATTTTTACACTGTTTAGGGCAACTTGGACCCCATAATGATACAGTACAAAGTAAATTACTGTACATACAAACAGAAATAATGAGTAGATTAATAATAATGATTATGGATTAAAGATTGTAATAATATTGAAAAAATAGGTATCTAAAATAAAGGCAGATGAGCAGGTGAAAAAGAGGGAGGAGGGCGGATTAGAAAAAAACAAAAAGACCAGAGAAGAGAGAAAAGAAAGAAAGGGAAAATGAAAGAAAAAGAGAGAGAAGGAAAGGTTACTTGTGCTCGAAAAACCTAAGTGCAGCCTCGCCAAAGGAGCAAACATTTGCGTCTCCTTGGAACTCAAGTCCAGGGATCCTCCACTGAATTGTCTCGATGATATCGATTCGGCCTCCTAAAGCTGGTTTCACATGGAGCGGTACGCGTGTAACAACCGGAAAGACGGTAGGCCGGAAAACCCAGTGGAGGGGGCGGCGGAATGCGGCAGGGTGTTCACATGAGGCGGCACCTCGCTAAACGGAATCATATCCTTTGTACTGAAACCCTCTCTGATCTGAAACCTCTATTTGCGGTTATCAACATTCCTGTCCAATGAGCTTCCGCAACGCTCGACGGAACGCGGATACGGTATACAAATTTCTACCGCCGACCGCCCATTCCGGCAACATGGCAGCCACCATCCTCAACTGTTGTCCCAACAGCCAATCACATTGCGTTCCGTCTTTCCGTCTCTGGACATACCGCTCCATGTGAAATCGGCTTAACACATCGATGCATTCAGATGCAGTGATAGGAGTCGTTTCAGAGCGCCCTGAAGACTTCGCTCAAAAGCATTTCCAACTGAGTGGTGAAGTGCTGTGATTGTTTCATGAAACGATAGTTGTGGTGTGGTTCATTGGTAAGGATAACGATCTCGTGAGGCGATGGTCGTGGGTTCGAGACTTGTTGAACGGTCATTCTTTTAGCGAATTTTTGAAAATATTTTATGCAGAAATCCGTTTCAGGCTATTCTGAAGTTTAACGCATTTTTTAAATGTATGTATGTATATATGTATGTGTCATTCCAGACGATAACTGTCCGTAGAATTGTGCTAGAAACTTCAAACAAATTTTAAAATGTTAAGGACACAAAACGAAAGTTCAAGTTCGTTGGCCAGCATGATCGGATTATATCTTCGGGTTGAAATTTTCAAAAATGTAGTCAACAATTTCATAGTAGCCTGTTTTTTGCGATTTATTGTGCGAAATAATTTTTTCAGCATACTAACATGTGGTATATTCGGAATCAGCGTAGAATTTCCAATAAGAATATGTATCAAGATTTCAAAAATTTCAAAGTTGAAAAATCAGTCAAAAATCGAAATAATGCCGTCCGTTCGCTAGTTGTAAAAATCGGTAATATTTGCATGAAACATTGTCCAAATTCAGATTGAACTACTCTTATGGAAGTATCCCTGTATAACCAATCCTAGAACCATGCTGATTAAAACGTAGGTAGTAGGTGCTTGTTAAAAAAAAATGTAATCACAACTGATGAGTTTACTCTGTGAAATATACCGTCCTCCGATTCTCTGGGTCGCTCTCTTTAATGTTTTACGCTCAACTGTTTTAGGACTTGATGTAGCTTTAATACTGACTGTGGCTTAGAAAAAAGTGTGAGTACCTCCTAATTATTTTTAATAATTTGATTCCATGTTTGTCTATCAAAATCATAAACTAAAATTTCTCTACACGTTCAATAGCGACTGAAATGTCGAAGATTTCTTCAAAAATTCGCTCATGAGGTCATGCTGCATGACTGGACTTTTTTTTTGCTCGTACTACCCGAAATATACTTCTAAAACGTACTTCTCTGACCTGCATGTCCAACTAATCTGAATTGTCACTAAAGGATTGACGACTTGATGGTATGAATTTTTGAGATGCGAGCTTGCGAGCATCCAGATCATCAAACTATACACTTCATTCTGAAAACGGAAGTTAGTGAAAAACGTTGTCTATTTCCACGAAAAGAAGTGGGTAATATAACCACGATATTATAAACACCTGGGTCATCAAAGATCTAAAAGAGCTTTGGAGAAAAGAGGACAGTAGGTATAGGTACGGTGACCATATTTATCTTAAGCAAAACCGGGACGGATAGAACTATCAAGGGGGTCTGAGGGGTATAGAATACCCTCCATGGGGAGGAGGGTCCGGGGGTCCACCCCCGTAAAAGTTTGAATTTTTTACCCTTTAAAAGTTGGTTTTTAAGCCTATTTCATCCATTCAAACATTGGTTTATTAAGAGCTTCGTATCAAACTAAAAATATGTAATATTCATTAAAGAATGTGGCACTAAGAATTACATGACAAAATAATTTCAAGAAGTTTATTACATACACAGAAAGAATATGTACCTTTTGCACGAACAAACTGAACTTCACGAACAACAGGTAAGTTTTTATAGTCAAATAAACAAACATTAATTTTCCAAAAAATGAAAAAATAGAAGTTAACAGAGCAGTCTGTTTACATCATTGTTCTTGTTATATTTTTTCACTAGGGCCAGGGGTACTCTTTTTACTCCAGTCGTACTTCTGTGTTGAGGAAAGTGCTCTCAGCAAGGAGTCGTCTTTTCTTATTTCGTCGTACATTTCAACACACGACAATGAACTGTTCATTTGGACAATTAGTAATGCTTTAACACAGCCTAGTGCCATTGAAGATTTTTCTGCGGTCCAAAAGTTGTTCATAAATGAGAAAGCTCGCTCGACTCCTTTTGTTCCTGGTAAAGAAAGAGAAATTTCTACCAGTTTTGAGATTAGGAACGCTTATTTCGTTTTTCTACAAGTCCTGAAATAAAGTCAGCCACCGTTGCTCAGTTGATAGTTTTTGTTCTTTCCATTCAGCCAGGACGACATCAGGAAGCTGTGTGTTCAGCACACTAAGCTCATTGAACAAATCATCAAGCGAGAGAGGTGGCCTATCTTGAAACAAATCCCAACTTTCCTCTAGTTCTTCCCACTTCAGCTGCTTCTTCAAGTCTATCCAAGACAGTTGACTCAAGCTGTCAACGTTTGATTTCCAAAGATCAAAATAAGTAATGCAGTGGTCATAAAAAGTTCCTACTGTATTTTTCACCTCTTGTAAATCGCATGCATTTCCTGCAGCAACACTGTTTCTTTGAAGTTTCTTTACTTTCATTGGTAGAAATAAAGACTCTTTTCTGTCAACCAAGTTTTTGTAAAGAATCAAATATTCATTTGCTGCCTCTGTAGTAGAAACCTTCGCTGAGGTCGAGGGGGCCAACACAGTTGGGTCTCCAGACTGCTCCTGTGACTATGATAATAGTTATGTTGTGTGCGGTGTAAAGAAATTCCACGGTACTAATCATTCATTTTAAAATAAAGCTAATAACTTTTCATGATGATTTGGTTTGAAAAAATCTTTATTGGTGAAAATCGGAACATTTCTTTCCCAATTCGGGACCCCGGGACACAAGCTTTAAAATCGGGACTGTCCCGATAAAATCGGGACGTATGGTCACCGTAGGTATAGGCAATCTAGGATGTGCATCTCTGGCTGTGGTAAGAGTCGCTCAGACTGGATTGTATCACAGCCTAGATAAGAAAGCAAATTAGGAAAATAATTGGGGTCCTCACAGGGCATTTTAGCTTCAAGAGGACCCTTTCTATCATGTCCAAAGTACCCTCTCCACTCTGCGAATGTGGAAACGGGGAGGATACAACTGAACACTTTCTGTGTGATTGTGATAGATTCTGGAGATATAGATAGGCAAGAGGCCCTGGGACATTATACAATCGAAAGGGCCTTACTCAGAGACCTAGATTGGAAAAAGATCAAGAATTTTGTTGAGCTAAGCAACAAATTTAGGGACATAGTGCAGCCGTAGAATCCCCAAATTAAAAGGGGCCCCTTTTGGGGAAATATAAGCCATCAGGACTGGGATTTCTTTCTACGGAAGCAGCCCTGTGCAGACAGTCAGTACTTACCTACAATCTACTTAAACGAAACTTGCAAGACGCATGAATACAGGATCCCCCCCACAACAGCAACTCATCCGTTAAATTATTGGGGAAATCACTTCGATTATTTACATATCGCTAACGTTCAATACCAGTAAACCTAATTATCCAATCGATCTGGATGATCTTTTTGCCCACTACTGGAGGCTTTTTAAAATTTTCTCCTAACCATCTTCGCCTCCATACAGTTCAGGTATTTAGGACCTTCCACATCATGAAAATACTTTGACAAGTCTATTCCTTCTGAATAAGTGAATAGAAATTCAAGAGTAAATTGGAAGGCAAGCATTTAATTTTTCAATTTCTATCAATGTAGTATCGTTCAATATATCAAACTTCATGAGTAGTAATACTTGTGCTGTAATGATGCTAAAACAAAGTTCTGGGTTAGATAAGCTTACTCACTTTGGATGAAATAAGGTTCAGCTAAATTCACTCAAATGTCCAGGTATCCCCTCGATTACACGTAGTTCACAATGCACATTTCACCCTATATTTTGATAATGAGATAATTATTAGAATAATAAAATCCACAAAAATACGCCGACTTCAACAGTAGACGCCAACTCCCAACTCCACGTACAGTGTTGACACTACAAGCTAGCAGTGCCTTAAATACCCTAGGCTTGGCATTTATCTTATCCCAACAAAAATTAGACCATTCGAGTTGTAGATGAAATCACTGTACTCTTTCTCTTTGATTAGTTCAAATAATTTTTTTATCTATAGATTTTCTCTAAATAAACCCTTGGGCACAGGTGTTTTGTGTTGTAAGACCAATGATACTGGTAATTGGACATGGATATTGGTTCCGTCACCATGGATCAACATCCATTGATGGGTCTTTAGCACTTTACGGAAGACTCGCCATTTTGAGAGCTTTCAGCTAAGAAGGAGCGTGAGATCATTTGAGTAGGCATAAAATACTATTTGAGGAAGAGCCATGTTCGAGCCCACTAGTCCGTCAAATCAAAATTTTCAGAATTAAGGAAAAATAGTTTCATATTGATCTACAGATGAAAATTTGCGAATTTTTACTTCATTGTCTTGTAGGAGACTTTGGAAACTAAGTAGTAAAATCGATTCGACTCATACTGCCACTAAAGTTAAAAAATCCTAATTTTAGTTTGGACATGATTCTGATTGATTTTTTCTTACTTGTGGGGTTTTGGTGAAAACATATGGAGGGGTGTGTCTAAACGACGGGTCCGGCGGATCCGCGTGACTGCCCAAAAACACATGTCCTTATTCCAAATTTGCGAGCCTAGCGGCAGCAAAATGAACTAAGTAGATCCTGACTCCGACTCTCGTGTCATTGACTCAGTGCGCATGTCCTGAACCAATCATTCTGAAAAAAATCCAGAACAGGTAGAACGGTGAAAAATCAGAAAAATCAAATCAAAAATCAAGTTAGAAAACCGTCCGAACCGGCAGAATTTATGCGCGGAAGGGGGGTTTTAGGGGGGGGGGGGGAAACAATGGAAAATGGGATTTCGACCATTTCCATTGACTAATCCTGCCGGGTCGGCCTGCCACTTTTTAGAGCTTAAGAAATCATTCATGAAAAAATTCCGATTTCGATTTTTTATATTAAATGGAGTAAATCGGTAAAAAACACATGCTTAAATGGATAGTCGGCTGCTGGCCTGCTACGTTTTCCTCACTCAACTTCTTCAGCTGAGATCCGGCCTCTTCCATAGTCGCACTGTCACAAGACGCATAAGATCCATGCATGTTGATCAGCTGATCGTTCTGTTTTCTAACATTCTAACCTACATAGACATACTTGGCTGTCGTGTAGTTGTGTTGATGTTTTCGTGTCAAACATTTTGAGTATGTCAAGTTTTCATTGATTTTCACAACTTGAGAGTTTGCTATGTCAGTATAAATTTATATTCCGTTCCTTACCTCTAAATAAACAACACTATGAATAGTGACGTCGAACTTCACATTTTGGAAAACGTTCCTTGGGACAAATTACCAACCAACATCAAACAAGTATGTTCTATAATTTATCTTATTCATTATTAGATGTAAGTACTGAAAATGAGTGTATAAGTTTATTAAATGAGTGAAAATTAATTGTAAATATTACTAGAATGGTAGGTTACTAGGTAATTGTTTCATAGTAGGTAACAAGAATTATCAGTGTGACCTTAAACTGTAGGTACTTTACCTGTCTGATTCTTATGAACCTGAGTTTCATTCTGAAAGAAAAACCAAGGATGTAGTTCTGTATATATCCCCACTTTCAAACCAATGTAAATCTGTCACTGTCTTATAAGAAAAATGAATTTTACGACTGTTTCGGAAACCTCGGAATCTCGTCTTTCCCATGTTTTCGAATAACAGATTAACTTTCTCCTTTGCGTACATGAGAATTATCGAATTGAAAAAAGTGGGAACACGTACGGACCTATTTGCCTAGTCAAAAAGTTCCGTGTGTGTCCCCACGCTTAACTCAAATCCTTCTACATTAGAAGGATGTATATAGTTTAGTGGTCAGGATGCCAAGTTGCCATCTCCAAAAAACATAACATCATGTAGTCAATCCCTTAGTAAAAATTCAGATTTAGTTGGACATATAGATCAGAATTATGTATAGTTAAGTATAACTATACATAATACTTAGGTATAGGTAACATAAATAGGTATAACTATACAAGTATAGTTAGGTGGTCTGAATTAGTGATTGAATTTCATGGTAGTTTCAGTACAAATACGGAATAGGTTCGTATTTTTAGGTTTCGATTCGTAAACAGGGCATGGATATAACGCAAAGACACCACAAGTGGGAAACACTGCAGTCTCGTTGCAACTTATAGGCAATTATCACTGTTACGAACTTCATGTTTATGGGTTTCCCGTTGGGTAAATCATCAAGTATGAAAAAGTATTTATCTCTATGAAAATGAACCAGGAATTATCCTAATAATTGTCACTAGAGGCAGCACTTCACGCAATGTTCACGAGAAAACGGCTGAGAGATCAGGCTAACTGAGAACAATACTGCGAAGGTGAAGTGTCTCAAAACTCAGGTTTCTCATTTAAAATATGTGAAATAATAAAAAAAAAAAAGGCTGTAATCGACCAAACAGAGCCTGTGTGCAAAAGAACGGACTTTTTCGATCGAGCTGAAGGCTAGTAAAACTAGACGGCAGAGGCGGACGATAGCAGATTCGGTTTCTACACGACTTGAAACGTAAAATAAACAAGTTTGAGGGGTGTTCACATAAACCTACCCGCTACATCAACTTATCTTTCATTATTGTATCTTGCTAATTTGTGTATTTGTTAATTAGTGTATCCCTCAAGCTTTGTATTCCGTAGAATCATGTGGTGCTACAGCAAAAGTGGCTGAAGAATCATGCTACTTTTCTATATACCTAGTTGAATATCTGTACAATGTTTGAAGCTATTGTTTTTCAGTTCATTTTGTGTAAAGAAACCATGACAAGAATGTTAATTTTTATAGAGTTTGGGGAATTCTCAGAAAGAATATGAGAAAACTATCGTCAACTTTAGCATCAAAAACCAACTGAGATTCAGAGGAAATTTAGGTGAGTACCCTCTATTTATTATAACACTACTATAAATTATTTTTCATGCAAAAAGAAAAAAGAGCAAATTTACATGACTAGTTTTCGTCCGTCATTGCGTTTGTCAGTTCATCTACCACCTCATTCTTAAGGAAAAAATACCTTGAAGGTAGGTTTTTTGGAGATGTCGGTTGTCTCTGATTTGCTTGCAATCTTAGTATTATACTGCTAAGAGTACATACAAAATCCTGTTACAAGTGCTTTGTTATTTCTGAGAGACAAATGATCACTGTCAGACACTAGTATAAAAAGCAACAATCATAATATAACGAGTCGACTGACGTCTTGGTGCCAGACGTGAGAGTGTTTATCTGATCGTTCTTCCATTTTTTTCTCCAAGCTGCACGAAAGGATGAACAGACTGCCCATTAGTCGATATTTGCATTCACGTTTTTCATTGGCTGACAGACAATATATCAGCAACGAATGAACATAAAAATGTATTATGTGAATGGGATGGAGGGGCTGAAGAAGTCTCACCTGTTTGTAATAGAGGAGCTTCATCGTTTCATTATATCACGTTGAAAGGGTTTTACTGTTCTCAATGACAATCATATAGCTCCCATTTCAAATCATTTTGCGATAGCAGTGTACAATGCTGACCAAAGGTCATCTGTCAGCGTTTGCAGAGACCTATTTGCAGTTGACTGCAGGCAATCACATTCGGGCATTTGCTGGGGCAGTTTCAACAGTTAGTAGTATTCCACGTTAAATTTTTGTGATCCAACTCAAAGATTATACCTATTCAAGTCTTTAAAACTTGATGTAATACTTGATTGTCATATAAACAGTGCATTTAAACTTATTTGAGTTTCTATTATAATTACAATATTGTATAAATTTATCAGTTATATAATTTCACATAAATGTACGCCACCTGGCACCAACCCATCCCTCCAGTCTGACATCAACTCCAATAAATCATGAATCATAACATTATTTCGATATATTGTCACAATTAATTGTGCAAACATTGAGAAATTAAGATTTCAAAAATGATTGGAGAAAGAAGCAGGAGACAGTTCAATGATCACACGGTCAGGGTTGCTAACTCAAGGTCATCTCTTCCAAATTACTATACATCATCGTACACACAGAGTAAAGTAGAGGTTAATGTAGGAGTTAAAGTTACGATCGTACATCAATCTTTAGGGCCACTACAGACGTACGTCTTTTTGGAGGTGTGGTAGCGTGAAGAGATGTAGAAATACGCAGTTACAAATGGAAGACTGCAGACTAGTGGCTTTGGACGTCGCGTTGTTGGCAGGTGAGAGTCCCAGTGGCTTGGCAGCATCTAATGCCAATCTGCAGGAGCTCTAAATAATCATATCCTTCCTACTGAAACCCTCTCTGATCTGAAACCTCTATTTGCGGTTATCAACATTCCTGTCAAATGAGCTTGCGCAACGCTAGACAGAACGCGGCAACGGTATACAACTTTCTACCTCCGACCTCCCATAACGGCAACATGGCAGCCAACATCCTCAACTGTTGTTCCAACAGCCAATCACATTGCGTTCCGTCTTTCCGTCTCCGGACATACCGCCCCATGTGAAATCGGCTTCAATCCTACTGTACCTTCACCGTTTGCATATTTCAACAAAATTTAGCGGAGGAGTATGGAAGCGCTAATCTGTTGGGAAACGGTCAAAATTGAGTTGCAAAAGCTTTTTTGGCAGGATGTCAGTTGCATAAGCGCGAATGCTAGGCGTTGTGAGCGCTTTGGGTAGGGGTGGCAGTTGTCAACGAATCACCAATGGCCCCGAATCCTACCATCATCACTTGAAACAACAGTTTCGCATTATTAGTTCATTAGGGTTACTTAGCAATATCAGTTGATAACTTAGCGTAATAAATCAGCTTTCCTTGAACATTACAATGGCCCAGGGACCATGAGATGTTGTGCGATAAAATGAGAGCATTCCAAAAAGGGAGTTACACTTCGCTAGTAATGAATTGGTTGTACGTGAAAATCAATAGAAATTAAAGCTTCCTGTACACTTTTTCGGGCTAAAAAAAAAGTTACACGATTTTTTCAAATACCCCAAGCTAAAAAACATATCCATGTCAAAAAGAAGAAGAAGAACGGAAGGATACGGGGATATGTGCATTGTGGGCAAAATAAGAGGAGGGAATTTCGACGCTTAAGGAATGCGTCCGAAAAGTTGGAATCCGCAATCAAGTGGTGCTTCTCTTTCAAAAACAGTAAATATTAACCTAGATATGACTTGTGAGACCGACTTGACTGGACCTTTTTTGTCTCGTAATCATTTTATCCCTAGACCTGCAAGCAGATTTTCGCGCTTTTGCACCTTATTTTTCGCGCTTTTGTACAATCCATGTTCCCCGGAAATTAGCGTTTTCGTGCACCGTCCTTCAGCGGATTAGCGCTTATGCCATCCAGCCAAATTTAGATGTTCATAAAATAAAATTAGTAAAAAATAACGAAACAGTATATTTTTTAATCAACTGACATTTCAAAAATTAATTCAAAATTTCAATTTCAAATTAATTCAATAAAACTTCATAAGTAAAACAAAAAAGTTGCAAGAAATATTCATGTTTGCTGGATATCTCGGGCATCTGGGCTAGGTGAATCGGTGAAAGTGGAAGTATAAATAGATGATGTCATCATCTATAAATGATATCATCATCATTTTTAGCGAATTTTTGAAGAAAATTAAGCTATTGCTCTCGCCTCAAAATTTGTAGAATGTGAATTTTTGAAAAATTTTTATGCAGAAATCCGTTTCAGGCTATTCTGAATCATATTCTGAAGTTTAACGCATTTTTTTGTATATGTATGTATGTATATATGTATGTGTCATTTCAGACGATAACTGTCCGTAGAATTGTGCTAGAAACTTCAAACAAATTTTAAAATGTTAAGGACACAAAACGAAAGTTCAAGTTCGTTGGCCAGCATGATCGGATTACACCATCGGGTTGAAATTTTCAGAAATGTAGTCAAAAATCTCAAAATATCATGTTTTTTTGCGATTTGTTGTGCGAAATACTTTTTTCAGCATACTAACATGTGGTATATTCGGATTCATCGTAACATTTCCTATAAGAATATGTATGAAGTTTTCAAAAATTTCAAAGTTGAAAAATCAGTCAAAAATCGAAATAATGCGGTTCGCTAGTTGTAAAAATCGGTAATATTTGCATGAAACATTGTCCAAATTCAGATTGAACTACTCTTATAGAAGTATCCCTGTATAACCAATCCTAGAACCATGCTGTTTAAAACGTAGGTAGTAGGTGCTTGTTAAAAAAAAAAAAATAAAAAAAGTAATCACAACTGATGAGTTTACTCTGTGAAATATTCCGTCCTCCGATTCTCTTGGTCGCTCTCTTTAATGTTTTACGCTCAACTGTTTTAGGACTTGATGTAGCTTTAATACTGACTGTGGCTTAGAAAAAAGTATGAGTACCTCCTAATTATTTTTAATAATTTGATTCCATGTTTGTCTATCAAAATCATAAACTAAAATTTCTCTACACGATCAATAGCGACTGAAATGTCGAAGATTTCTTCAAAAATTCGCTCATGGGGTCATGCTGCATGACTGGACTTTTTTCGTGTACATTGACTTTGCTAAAATTCCTTAAGCATTGTGCATTTGAGTGCATGTGGTATATTCGGAATCAGCGTAAAATTTCCTATAAGAATATGCATCAAGTTTTCAAAAATTTAAAAGTTGAAAAATCAGTCAAAAATCGAAATAATGCGGTTCGCTAGTTGTAAAAATCGGTAATATTTGCATGAAACATTGTCCAAATTCAGATTGAACTAGTCTTATGGAAGTATCCCTGTATAACCAATCCTAGAACCATGCTGTTTAAAACGTAGGTAGTAGGTGCTTGTTAAAAAAAAAAAGAAAAAAAAGTAATCACAACTGATGAGTTTACTCTGTGAAATATTCCGTCCTCCGATTCTCTCGGTCAATACAAATGTTGGCAGTAGTTGCATTTATTTTTTACCCTAGATAGAAGCTACCAGGACAATAGGGTTCTATTCTTTTCAAAACCTGCTGTATCCTTTAGATGAACTCTTGCTAAAATAATGAAATGGATTTATAATAATGTATTCACCTGGTTTTTCCATTTTACCGTATTTTTGCTTACAGTAGTGAGATTACTAATGTACACTGTATTTGCATCAAAATTAGGTACCGCATGTTTGTGGTAATTATCGTACTGTTGGCAACCGTGGACATGGCGAGGAATATGCATCTTGATTCGACGAGTTAGGTTCTAATTAGGCTTATATAAGGGTTGATTAGTGCTAACTGGAAAGCCCCAGCCAATAATCATGCATTTGCAGTAATGAACATCCTTGTTTTAGTTAAAATAGTCAACTTTTTCACGTGAATGTATTGCTTTCCAAAAAAACAACTTATTTGACGTGTTTCTCAAGTGTACCTACTGTTGAAAATGTAATACGGTTGAATAATTTTCTTGTTATGCTAATTATTTGGTTATTTATTTTTTCAGTGCGCCACATCCGTAAGAATGAACAAAAGTATTATGAAGAGTTGCTGACTTATAGTCAGGGGAGTTTGTTGCTCTACCCGTATCACTTGAGCGACATAATCGTGAAAGGCCTGAGAGTGACACCTTTTCAGTATTACACCAAAGTTCTGGAAATCATAATGGACAGCGAGCGAAGCTATGATTCCCTTCCGAATTTTACTGCTGCCGATTGTAAGTTTTATCATACACGTTGGTGTGGTTCTGGCTACTAGAAATTACTCCCAAAATAGCTTCAACATATCGAGAGAGGAAACTCGTAAAGTAAACCAGTCTTTCCGTAGATTCAATTAGATTGCATTTCGGTTTTATGGATTTTGTGAAGGAACGTAATTCTGATGATGTAATGCGTCCTAATCATTGTATGCTAGAATTAATCGAAATAATAATTGTATAAGTATGAATGGATATAATTTATGTACTTGTACTTATACATATTTTTTAAAAATAATTTCAGGTTTGAGGCTTTTGGGAATCGGTCGGAATGAATACATCGATCTAATGAATCAGTGTCGGTCTGGAAGGAAGCTGTTTAGGAGAAAAAATATCAAAGATCTTCTTCCCTCAAAACCAATTGACATTCACATTGAGCCGTGGTGGGTCGTAGATACTGGTTACATTACTGAAGATGATATCAAGGTTGGTACCTATCAAGTTAACTTTTATTTCTTCTGAAGACACTAAGAGTGAGAGGTGAGAGCTTTGGGTACTAACACCTGTTTGCCTTGAAGCACATTAAAAATTAGTTTTTTCATCATTGTATTCAGTTTTTGTAAAAAAAATTTTAGTACACACATTTCCCGCCACGTTCAGCTTACGAGTATTTGAAACTAATGACAAACTGCATTCAATGTAGCCATTCTTGTATAATACAAATATTGCAGTGCTACCTGAATCTAAATCTTTCGCGCTGTAGGTATTACAATGCTAAGAATATATTTTATTTGTATTCAAAATGTCCAATCCTATTTTTTTAATCAGTTGAAGGAAAATATTGTGCAGAGAAAACTGGTAGTAAGTGTGGTTATAGGGTTGACATAGCTTCAATGGAGCCATATCAGGGACCTAGACGGAAGTTAGTGAAAAAACGTTGTCTATTTCCACGAAAAATAAAGAGTTACAATGTTAAATCGATTTCGACGGTTAGGCCATCATCAGTAACAACCAGTCACTTATTATTTGTTGTACAATGAGTTATTGTTTGTTACTGATGATGGCCTAACCGTCGATATCGATTTAACACGTTCCGAGCGGCGCCGATTTTGGTGGAAACTCCTTGTGACGGGACCTGTTTTTTTGAGAGAAAGGCGGGAAATGAAAGGGCGCGAAAATGTTACTGAACGGGGGCCTTGATATCAATAGGGAACAAGACGGAACGCATTCTTTCGAAGGCCTGATCATCTACAATAAGTGTGTTAAACTCCACAGCCAACAGAATGCGTGGTAATCTCGTCAGAAGGCAGAACGTAGGACTATGTGCTCTCTGTATCTCTCTCTCTATCGATCCACTCCGTGTGAATCGAACGAGGGCGCCTGAATCGATTGATCCATTCCGCTCGGAACGTGTTAACATTGTAACTCTTTTTTTTCGTGGAAATAGACAACGATTTTTCACTAACTTCCGTTTTGAAATGGGTTTCCACAACTTCGTCGCGAGTGATTTAGTTCGTATCAGGGACCTAGTCTGAACTGAGAACTGATTGGAGCTCTTGCCCGTGTGAAGTCCCAACTGTTCCGGCTTCTACCTGCAGGTCTTTGCACGCTCGGCATATTGGTTGCTGTATTTTCACAGTTCACCTGCTTGGTGGCTTTGAAAAACGCCTAGTGGTGGTAGCACGGCTAGTTGCCAGTGGTGGCCACAATCGCTCATTTTGATGTGCTTAATTTCGATCAGGGTAAACGCAATCCTGCTACCCCATGGTGGTGAAACTGGTGTCACCACATGGTGGTGAAACTGGTGTCACCACATGGTGGTGAAACTGGTGTCACCACATGGTGGTGAAACTGGTGTCACCACATGGTGGTGAAACTGGTGTCACCACATGGTGGTGAAACTGGTGTCACCACATGGTGGTGAAACTGGTGTCACCACATGGTGGTGAAACTGGTGTCACCACATGGTGGCCCAGTGCACAAAGGCCTAACTTTTCTGGGTTGAGGCCTCTTGCCTTGCTACCACCATCACTGCCATCACTACTTTCTTGTCCTATGTTCATCATTCTTCTCTACAACCTCAGTTATGAAACCATCTCATGGAGTTTCAGTCCATCTCATTCCTCCTTTAATAATGGTAACCTAGAAATCAATAAGAACCTGGAACCAGTATTGTTATGTGGGAGTGGAACTGAAGCTTTTTGAATTTATATTTTCTACAATAGTTTGGTCTATGATGGTAGTAAGGTATAATAGTAGTAGTTTTAACCTCTCTACCAATTCGTAGAATATTGTTGGTTCTGATTGGTTAATTAGGGAGTTTTTGCAGTTTTCCATCTAAGTCGTTCAGCTGAGTCGTTGTACAAAAAGAGGTTTTTCTAGCGCAAGCAAACCAGAAGCTAACCACTGAGTCGTACTGTACGAATAGGGAATCGTTGTACGATTGAATGAAACGATTCAAAAGTCACACTAACGTGACTACGCTACTCCAAATCTTTATAACTAATCCTGAGTCATAGATTACCTAACGTGTAATGGATTCTTTCATAATGGAAGAAGTATCAAATAAGCAAAAACTTTATCTGTGGTTTGATTTTTTCACTAGAAATAGATGTAGTAGAAGAACGGAGGGAACTTGGAAGGGTAGGTAGTTGTTAAGGCAACATTGGAATTCGCCTTGGGTTAGGAGAATCTCATTCGGGAACTTAAACATGATCAACGATCAAGATGTACATACCTATATTATAAACATGTACCTACCTACCTTTACCCATTACCTACATATGTACGAAATTTTACTTTTTTTTCCCTTGGCCTATTACGTTTCATTATTGGAAATGTGGATACCCGCTAATACACGGCAAAGGGCAAAGACAGCCGATTCTGTCTGTGTCTGTTTTCTCTGTAATGAGGCACAATCCCTACCCATTTCATCAAAATCGATCATCAGTATCGCAGCTTCGTCTATAACAACCAGTTTCAGGTTTGGCAGGTGCAATGGTTACCTATTTCAACAAAATTAGTAGGATGCCCTTCGGAGTCCCGTATCTGAATACCCTCGAACAAAATTGTGCTGAGGGTAGATCGTGAAGTTTTAGAATCCAGTATAAGGTATCAGCATAATCTAAGTTAACAAATATCTTTTTTTGAAAATCACGAATATTACAGTGCGCATGTCATATCATCTTAAAATAGGAACTTAAAAAAAAAAAACTTATAGCGTTATAGGTTATCATCATGGAAGGTTACATGCGTATTCGGAGCTGTATTCGGTTTCCCTTGAGCTCCGAAAAGGATTTTTCTATTCATACAACGAATAGACCGCTAACCGTTAGCATTTTTCGCGCATATGCTCCATTTCTATTTGTAGTTTCGACTACTCAGTGTTGCAAAAACTCATTAATATTTGCACCCTACACCCAGATGTTGATTTGTAACGTATCAAAATGTAGCATTTTGTTTCTTGCTAAGGCCGGGTTTACACTATATAGCTGGAGAGCTATATAGCTCTATTATATAGCGTAGCTATATAAAAAAATTAAGCTAAATAGCTCCGTCAGCTACATATAGCTCTGCTAGATGTAGCTGTGCTATAAGTAAATTTTTGATGCTAATTTCGTGTAGCAGAGCTATACAGTATACAGCTGTTCAGTTCGTAGCCAGATGCCGAAGAAGAAGGTAGTTCTTGCAGCAGCCGCTGCTGTAGCCGCAGCTAATGTGATATTTTCAACAAGAAAAAAAGAGAAAGAAGATATTGGATCAAGCCCTCACTTCAGGCTAGGACACGATACAGTGGTAGTGACCTTTTGAAAGATTTTAACGAAGATGATATAGACAACTTGAGTTATGAAGTTCGTTGTGATGGAAGTTTCAAAAACTTTCTCCGTATGACAAGTGGTGATTTCGAACATTGGCTTATTGCAATTGGACACAAAATTGCAAAACAAGATACGTCCTTCAGAGATGCAATTCCTGCCCGTTCTATCAACTTTATAATGTTGTCTTTACTCCACTCGAATTCACTCAAAAGATTCTCCATTATTGCACAATCGTACAAGCAGAAAGAACACGTGAACAATAATACTGGTGCCTGAGTCATTTGGCTCGTTCGTTGAAGCTCCTCGTTTGGTAATTTTCTGGCAACATCTTTATTTCTGACGTCATTTTTTTGTTTTAGTTGGTCTCGCAAGCAGAAAAATCTGTGATAGATAAAATAATTGACAGCGGTGAACAGCGAGCTGGGGACTTGGATTACAATCTTGTCCATAGTTTGTACAAGTAAGTTTCCGTAGCTCATTTCAATCATTTAAAAGGAACAGTGTATAGAATTATTATAATTCACGTGATCTCTCCACCCCCACAATAGCTAGATGAAATCCAGCTCGTTTTTGCACTGAGACAAATCCACAGTCTACTTTGTCTAATTATTTGCGTTGAATCATTGGTTTTCTCAGCTTTTCATGTTTTTCTTCATAGATTGCGTTGAAGTGGTATTTTGAGTCCTCTTTCCTCTCAGAATGTCCTCCCCGTTCTCCACTGTCTTACTTTGCTCATTATATTATAACGCGTGTTGAAATTGTGATACTTTTAACTCTGCTTAACTTGTACTGTTTCACGTTTCTCTGTGCTGTCTCAGGAAAGGATTGGTGTTCCTGAAAGCTCCGATAGAGAGCACTGACTTCATTGTTGTACCTCCGCTCGAAGGTTTTGTCATGAATCGAGTTCTCGGTGATAACTTTGAAACTCTTTTGTACAAAATATTCGTTTCCATTGATGAACACACCTCTGTCGGTGAGGTAAGTAATACATATTATGGGATTATTTGTGATATTTCTGTATCACTTCCATATTATTTGATGCGTTTACCATACCTATTACTGATCCATTTACCGTTTTATTACTATAACGCACTATAAACTGAAATTTGGAGTATCTTTCAGTTTTTGAACCCATGAAATCATTACCTGTATGGAAGAAAAAAAAACGATAAAACTGTATAAGTTTATATAAAAAATTAAGTTGATACGCCTTCAGGGTCAACCAGAGAGGTGTCCCCTATATCCGTTTACTTTTCTTAGTTAGTGTATTCACTTAATTTTCACCATCATTTGTATTTAATTTAGTGATTCTAATTTTCAGCTTGCTGGAGTTCTCCAGACTGATTTGAAATCCGTAAAACAAGCTGTTTCTCTTTACTGCCGACTGGGGTTCGCAAGGAAAAAAGTTCCAGAGAGCGAAAATTGGCATCCCACATGGAATCCTGCACACTCGAAAATGTAATTAGTTTCATAATGTCAACTGGACTAGCTAGTAAATAAATTGATATTCTTGGATTAAATGTTTGATGCGTTTAAAACCCGTCCAAAGTGGGTGATATGCTATGGAATAATTTCTTGATTTCTTTATTTTATGTTAAAGGGGGATATTAATGATAATTGAACAATATTTCTTGATCCATCTAGGGTTCTGAGTCCTACCACGGAGATCATGCCTTCGTTCAGCAAAGTGTACAGTGATCTTACGTCCCCACTTGAAGAAGAAGTTGATAACTCTCCTAGAAAAACGAAAATAGCGTTTCTTTTTGATTCCACGTTGACAGCTTTCTTAATGATGGGAAATCTTTCACCAGTGAGTATTGCGAACATTTGCTAACAACCGTATTGGTAACTAGTTGGTCTAACCTGCAATCCAAAGTTTAAATATTGTAATATATGATTCCCTCGTTATTTTCTTTGACATTACAATTAACCATGATTTTGTATTGCTTTAGTTAGCTTTGAAAATCTAGCACCAACTCATTTTCAACAGAGAGCTGGGTTATGTACCTACAACTCCCATACTCTGAGAGCTCTAATATTTAACCTTGAAAGCCTTGTGGCCGAGAAAAAAGTTGTCAACATAGTATTCTGGATAATTTTGAGTTCAAATTTATTGAGTTATTTTCAAGTTTTTTAAAAGTTTACGAACCTTTAAAGACAAAAAATTCTCTCTTGAGCCTACCCACAATCATTTCGTTCTCTAATATTTAACCCTGAAAGCCTTGTGGTCGAGAAGAAAACTGTCCCCATAGTATTCCAAATTTATTGAGTTATTTTCAAGTTTTTTAAAAGTTTACGAACCTTTAAAGACAAAAAATTCTCTCTTGAGCCTACCCACAATCATTTCGTTCCCCAATGAAGTATTTTCACCTCCCCCTTACAAAACACAATGACTTTGTAAACAATCAGTGCTCGGGGGTTGAGAGAGGGGGGAACAATGCGATAGATATTTCTCTGGACTCTCAACCTTTTCGATGCTACGCCCGAATATCTTTGGGGCGGAAGTGTCTTACATGCCATACCATTCCCGAGAATACTCGAGCAACTCGAGACTGCTTTGGTGTGCTATGCCCAAATATATTCGTGCTCGCTCCCTCGACCTACCGGTTGCGTTTATAAGTCTTTATTTCACCAGTACCCCTACAGGGAGCAGCTCTGCTTGGATCTAACGATATCTGCTTGATAACAGTTTGGTTTGTTTTGATTTCCCTGGCATTTACAAAAAAAGTGAACTCACGATGTTACGCTGCGTTTACACTGAACAGGAACTATTGAATATTCTCGAAAGTAGTGACGACGAAGATTTTGTGATTTGTTTTCTAATGGTTCAACCGCGAATGGTTCCCCTTCGATGTTCCCTGTTGAGTTACCTGTTTGCCGACGTCCCAATGATTCTAGCTGCGATTCTGATGACAATGAGGAACCAAAAGCCGAACAAGTAAGGGACTATACATGGGATAATTCCGTACCAAATATTGTTTTTTACAATTTCATGGACAATAGAATTGGGGTTCTGCCCAGCATCATCAATGATCAATCATCTAGATTGACCAAATTGCATGTTGCTCGTAAAAAAGTATTTAGCACAGAGAACCTGAATGAGCGTAGAAGCATGCAGTATAGCTGGCGCCAGCTGGCTCAGCCGGGCTCAGGTTCGGATTCTTTTAGCTGCTGGCTCAGCAGCTAAAAGGAGCAGCTAAAAGGTTAAATAGACTAGAAGGAAATATCTGATTCCCCCAATCAAACCCACAGTGATAGTGATCTTTTCTCTTTAAATACGAACTTTTTACGCAAGCGTGTATTTTTTACGTACTACTAGCTGGTAAGATAATGAATAATTTGGCAATTGTACTAGAAATCTTTGCTTAGGCATTGCCTTAGAGCATTAATGCCTAAGCTATCGCATACCATGAGAACACATGTACCCATCACTTTTTCTAGCAAATATTAAAAAATCGAAGGGAAGTTTAAGAATGGTACTGACAGTTGACAAATTAGAGTAGACATCCAGGTTTATCACACATATCGAGCTTATAGTTTGATCCGGTGGTACATGATCGTTTATTTTCCCTTTAATAATATATAGACAATAGGGTGGACAGTCGAAACTGGGTGCGAACTTCATCACTGGGAACTGGTGACTCCCCCAATTGTAAATAAATCTAAACTATTATGTCTAATTGAGTTCTTATGTTATTCGTTGATTACCTAGGTGAGCACAGCAAGAGATGATAGTGAAGGCGAAGCTAGGAGATATTTTGAGCATGCTCTAGTCCTGCGTGCAACCATTCTCGCGCTCCGTCATCTCGGATTGGATTTAGTCCGTTGTGAAAGTCTCCAATCTCTTGATAAAGAAACCTGCACTCGACTTCTCAATAAAAACTACAAGTGAGTGATTATATTTTCCCAATAAACTCCGATGTTTACGTTAAACAGATAGCACCTGAATCAGTACCTACTTGAAATTGCTATTGTGTTTATCGTTAAAAGACTGGGTTATTCTTATTGTTTCTTATTTTCAGGCTGTTGGTATCTATGGCGCCGCTGAGCGGTGAAGTAACTCCAGTGGTTTGCAAAAGTCCTCCTCATCTCGGACCACCTTCTCCTTTGGCACATTCCCTTTGGTTTAAATTGTTCCTGTACCATATTACTGGAAGTGGGCCTCCTTCAATATTGCTAGCAAGAGGTATTTTATATAGGAATACCTATTTTCATTTAAAGTACTTCACCAGGAAATGAAAATATTTTTGTGTACAGTTTGTGCCTTTTATAATATTTGGTTTTGTGATGAATATGTCATAAATATGATAATAAGTAATTACATTTTCATGTCTTTGCTTTGGCACATAGAGTCGAAAATCACCACAAAATGGAGGGTCTGGAGAACCCGTTACGTATGGATAAATAAAGCGTTCCCGGTCGCTAAGGAATGATATTTACAGTTATTTAATAATTATTGCAATGATATTCACAGTTAGTTAATTATTTAATGATATTTCGTCAACCATCCTTAATTAGCGTTAGAGTATTGAAGTTTATGAACGAGAGTTTCAACGTCCACTAGTGTTACCGTAGGGAAATACATGGAATCATGGGGTTTTAGTTGCCCAAAAACATATCCATGATTCAATGTTTTGCTGTGATAGTGGCGACAATTTTCATTCCTGAACAACATTTCCATGGACGCATGAAAATGTTTCACTGTGCTGCTGGCTTTTATGCAAGCATTTGTAACAACTTATCTAAACTTCCGAATCAATAACCGACAGGAGGACCGCCCGCTTACCTTTGAAGGAGGAATTCTCTCTTTCCATCACCTCTCGTTGTTACATGTAAGAACCAGTTGGATGCAAACTGCCATGTTCTTTGGTTGACCGTGATTTGCAGTGCTGATGCAAGGGAAAGTTTTATCAATTGTTCCAATAAAATTTCCACTGCCCCGCCAGCCTCAGTGTAGTATGACGCTGTGATTCGACGTCATCAAGCCCCCATTTTCCCCGATTGACCAACATACTAATTCACATGAGTACGTTATATTGAAGGACACATGTATTACTCGTGTCGCTGTTCCACAGCAATGATAAGCAAATTAATAAGAATTTCATAAAAACTATGGTTATATATTTTTCTCATGTTTTCCTCAGTTAATTATATTATTATGTGGAATAAGTTTGTTGTAAAATCTCAACTGGAAGGGTTGAGTGAATGTTTGGGATAGATAGCAGAATGTAGAAGGAAAGGGAAGATGCTCTTGGGGGAAAGGAAGGTAGGTTGATGGATGAGTCAGGTGTTGAGGGGTATTCCTTTTTAGTTCCTGGGCAAGGGCACTATCCTCAAGGCCCATAACAATAGCTTTGTTCGAACAATGCTTTGAGAGCGACCACCGGGGCTCCTCCAGAGTTACCGTGGCGTTAGCTCCAAGGTCGCCCACTTTCGTGTTTGTTGGAACACTTCAGAGCTCACCCGAGAGTTCAAATCGCGTTAACGGTGATAACAAACGTAGTAGAGAAGGCGAAAACAGTTTAGAGAAGGTAACGCGGATTGTAGTTTACCCAAGGATAGCAGGTTATTTCAAAATGCGCATGCTCGGAGCTCTCGATGAGACCCCGTCAAAAGTGTGGGGCTGCTTGGGGGACTCCCGGAGCAGCTCTGGGGGTGCTCTAAGATCTGTTGGAACATGGAGCTCTCAACCCCATAACCTTGTTGGAAAGCAATTTCGAGCTCTGAGCTCCTCTAGGTCGCCCTTTTGTCCTTGTTGGAACAAAGCTAATAACATCATGATCCGTGGTTAGCTCCCAACTTCCAAGTGGTCGGCGGGAGCTGCAAAGTCTTAAAGTGATGGCAAGAATGATAGTAAGCTAGAGTTTTACTTTATTCCACCCAACGACTTGGGATCTTGGATAGTCCCATTTGTCAGCCAAAACATCTACTAATATCTTCATGAAAGCTTGGAATTCCCGATGAAACACAATCCTTCACATGAGCAGAGAGGAGGAAACAACCCTCGATGGTCCTCGGCAGCCGCGTCATATTATCTATGTTTTTGTCTTGCTGCTTCCTCTGTGAAAATGGTCCAATCACGGGTGGAACAGGAAGGGACGTTGGCGTTAATCAAGCGATTGTCAAAGAAAGCCGCCCAATCCCTATCCCACACACCCATAATAATATATTACTTATTAGTTTTTACAGTTCCTCCCTATTAGTGCTCCTTAAATTTATTATAGAAGTGGAAACGTGTTGAGGGTAGTGGTGTCATGGGTTATAGTGTTTGGAAATTGGTATGATTGTAGCTACGTGCAGCAGGCAATTTCATACTTTCTTACAAATTAGTAAGAGTAGGTAGAGTAAAACTGGGTTCACATAGTGATGTTGAGTAATGGAGCAAGAGTTACTCAGACTTACCTTTTAATACATTTTCTACACAAGTATTTTACTTCACATAATATATTTTATAATTTGTCACTAGTAATGTATGTAGTTTTTAGTATTACTCCTGCATTATATTAACTTGCTTGGAAGAAAAGAGCAAACCTATTGTCATTAGTGATACCCAAAATACTACATGACCACTTACTTTTTATTCTAATAATATTTCTTTCTAACTTTCTTCTCACCAGAGCACCCATTATCATTCAAAATTTTTGCGAGTAAAAATAAATAATTATATCAAGCGCAAAGAGTTTTCTTAATAGTAACTATGTAAAGCCACCTTCCCATAATATCTTTGTATAATGATACATTCATAGCTATGCTACCCTACATTCTACCTAATAACGTGCTACTTGATGTCCATGGATGTTGTATTTACCTCCTCATTCATAGTAAAAACGACGAGCCCTAGTTATGTCTGTAGTTGTATAAACTTAGGAAAATTAGCCTAATTTATTCTTTCTCACATCCCGACTAGAATATTTTATATAATTAGTATTGCCATCAGCTTTATGTCATTTTCATACGTTTGATGAGCGGCTTCACACTAAGCTGGATGATTTTACTGTAACCCAAGTTTTTTCTTGATTCTGCAGGCACACGACTCAATAAACTACCAGCTCTTTTGCGAGGTTGCGAAAAAGTTTTGATAACTTCTTGGGGCCACGATCCTGCTGTCATCCCTGTATCCAATCTACTGTTTACTCTCAATGATGCCTTGTGCTACTCGCCAATTCTCGCCCAAGTAAGGGAACATTTTTGTTGATTTCATTCGAAATAATAGAGAGTTTTTATGTCGTACTCGATCGTCTATTCGTTGCCCAAATGGGAGCCCGAGTTGTCAGCATGAGTGGATAAATGGAAGTGAGCACGCGCATCTGAGTCGGGTGACGAAACGGCGACTTGGGACCCAACCTGAGTGAGCCGATGTAGTACCACTTCGGGATGGCGATAGGGTGAGCTGAATTATGCTGAATTACCTTTGTTGAGGATAACCTCATTTCACGTCAAAACAGTACAGCCGCTTGGCGAGTTTGTTGTTAGTACATATTCAAGTTTTTGAATGTGATTAGTAGTGTTGTGCTGTATAAGTTGATTTTTGAAGTGAATTTTGAGGTAGGTTGTTGCCAGATAAAAGTGAAAAAAATCCGATGTAGAAGTTAGTGAAATATCTGCAAAATTTCCAAAAATGCACAATGATTGTCCTCTCAAGGAGTAATCCCTCGTACGCCAATTCCATTTCCCGTGCTATAATTACACTTTTCAGGTAAGGCTACATAACGTACGGATCAAAAGGAAAATAAATGAAAATAAAAAACAGATATGAAATGAAAACGGCTAGGTTGTACGAAATTGGAATGAAAATGGATTAAACTCCAGGAAAAAAACACAAGGAAATGGTGGATCAAAGTGGTATAAAAATACAGCAGAAAGTAAGCTAAAATCAATTCTCACTTAAGCGTGACTTTCTGGGTCATAGGGCAAGTTGTCAACGACCCACCACTCAGATACCAAAGACTGTGGAGGTTAGCATTCGTTTGCTCGCCCTATCGCCATCCCGAGTTGTTACATGACTCATTGCGCTCTACGACATAAGAACTCTCTAATAACGATTCAGGTTCACTAATATCAAAATTTTCATGTTTCCTTCGGAACGTAGGTAGCCAGGATCTGAATTTAATGGTTATTTATTTATTTATTTGATGACTGTGCATTTGTAGCATTAAAATAATGGTGATGTTTCGATATGCGCTCTACGTACAGTGTGTGCTGTATGGGCTTGCCACACTTTCTCAATGTTAAGTTTTACCTTTGGTACCGTGTTATTTAGAACAATATTGTTGACACGACAAGGTTTACCAAATTTTTCAATATGTTGTTATCTAAGTGCTTCGGTACACTGTTATCTGAACACACAGTTCTGACAGGGATCCTTGTAATCCTTATCGCTCTTTATCTTCAGTTACCTTGTGGTGGTCAGCCCTGAGATATTTATAGTCACCTTTCTATGTATCGTTATTGATTTTTTTAACGAAATTTCCGATCCAATAGTTTTTAAAATAATGGCTGCAATGACTTTTAAAGAATTTAATACCATCGCTGTTCCTAATGGAAGTGTTTGCCATCAGTTTCTCGTAGGGAAAGGATTGTTGAAAAGTGCAGACTGCAATGCTCTATGTTACTTGCAAATCAGATATGCAACATAAAAGGAGGAAAGGTCACTATGGGGAATAGATGGCGACATTTCGCTGTCCCAAGAAAGGCTGCCAGACCAACAGATCAGCTTGGACAGGGAGCAGTTTTTTCACTTATGCCAATCTGATAAGGGCAGGGATCAACTGCCACCTATGCAAACGTGAATAGTGTTATATCATAATTTTAGTACATGGACTAATGAGACGATCACGATGAAATTTATATGTGATTATTGATTAAATCCTCTTTTCCTAACTAACCTCCGAATTTGAGCTGGATCTGACTCCTAGAACGTGAGAAAATTATACTTGAAGGAATGTCTGTTAGCGCGTGTGCGAACTGAAATATTTATTTATCAGTAATGAAACTGATAGGGAACCACATACACATCCTAACCTGCACATTCCTTAAAAATGTTATCAACATCTGATGAAAACTGTTGATGTTATACGTGTTGAAAGGATTTTGGAGAGCATAGCGTCTTAGTGTTACCAATACTTTGCACTGCCGTGAAATAAAGGTTTTCCCTTTCAAATTTTGTTTCTGCTAATTATTCTAAGGTACGTCACTTTAGTTAGGGGTGGCAGTTGTCGATATTTTTACGCGGTGGGTGGCACTTTACATTTGCCCTCTAATCAGGGGTGCAATAGTAAGCTATCACTGTATGATATAATTAAACTCGTGTTTTTACTATAACTACCCATGCGAATGGTTGAGGAAAGGACAAGAAAATCGAATGAATATGACACAGACTGGTTCAACTTTTGCTGTGAAGTTTGCATAGAAGTTCTACAACCTAGAAGAAAAATGTTCGGAACTGTTTTGTGCGGAAAAAATACAATAGGGGTAGTTACTAGCTAAAGGCGGAGCTGGACCACTCAGCAATAAAGTGAGGTTTCATATTATTTGTTAGTGGGTAGAACGCATACCAAATCAGAAACCCATCGGTAGGGCGCAAACCGAAACAGAAATGCTGTGTAGAGCGCATACCAAAACAGCGCCAAAATTTGTACACATCTACAAGTTTTGGGAGTTAATAAGATTGCTGAGTTTGGTTTCACGCTACTTAGTTAATATACGAGTAAATACTATTGGTTACGATCTTTCTGCGACCCTGAATATTATAGAAGTAGTCTTAGTAGTTTGCAGAATACCTGCTGAATCAGGCGGCCTGCAAATTCTAATAATTAGAATCTGAGTAATCATAACAGAACCACAATCATTAATATTTGTGTTTGTCTGTTGTAGGTTCATAGGAGCACAAGCAAGGGATCTGATACTCATCTCGTTCCATTCCCATTTCCAGACAATCCAGATCTTGGTAAGCTGTTGATCAATATACTTTTACTTACTGGGTGCCAATTTTTCACGTGGATACTTGTTTCACTGAAGCTAGAGATAGGTACTTATTAATAGGTAATTGATTTGTTTTTTGTTGCGTCTTGATGTCTTAACGTCTATTTGTACTGTGTGAACAACCCGAACTGACGAATAGGCTATTTATTTTATATGTTCTAATGAGCCTGAACTGCTTCAAAGAATAATCGTTGTTACCTTATTCCAGAAAATGGGACTGGAATGTGGAAGCATCATCCAGCAATTGCAAAACTGAGTGAGGAGATCGATTTGGTTCATAGTTGTGGCTACATTACCATGGTTCAAATCAAAAGCCCAAATTATCCGTCCAAATTACCTTCTAAAGACATGCTGTCTCTTTCTCTGAGCCCTCATCAACATTTACAGCCAGTGGATACTCCAGCTACACCATCATCTGTTGAAGCTTGGATCCAAAGTATATCCACAGGTAAGGTTTCATGCAACTATCCGAACATTTTATTTAGGTTATTTGGTCTATTTTGATGTCTAATTCACGGTAGACGTCACGATAGTCCGTGTCCGGAGTGAAAGGATATTTGAGTAAACCTGATCGTCCCTGTGTTGTGTAAGCAAGTTTACATGGTCATCCCCAGCCTAATCGAACGAATATACATGTTTGTCTCTATTAGGTTCCAGGAGACCAGTGGTACCCATGTTTCCCCACCATGTTACCGCAGGCCTGTTGGTATATTGTAATATCATCGAATTGGATAGTAATATTCTAAATCGACCTTTTTAGTGAAATATACGCTAGTCTGACAAATATATCAGACTGTTGTGTATAGTTTGGTGGACTGGGTGCTTACAAGATATCATCTCGAAAAATAAAAAAATGTCCCAAATCAAATCCTTTTAGTAAAATATGAATGAGTTGAACAAATAGATGTTTTGTGTGTTGAGGATCTAACATTATACAGCAGGCCAATATTCAAAGATGCCTCAAGTATCTGATGAAATAGATTAGAAACAAGAAAAAAAATATTCTAAATCAGTCCTTTTAGTGAAATATAAGCTTATTGGACAAATAGATCAGAATGTTGTTTATAGTTTGGTGGTGTGGATGCTCGCATCCCAAAACTATAAAAAATAACCTAAATCAATCCTTCAAGTAAAATAAGATTTTTTGTGGCTTGGGAACCTTTATGTATACCGAGATGTAACAGCCTAAAAATATTTGCTACCTCGACAAGAGTTAGAACTCGCGTCGTCACAACTACGAGAAATTATTATTAATTTCCCGGAGTTGCAATGCTCTAACGACCAGAGCTAAGAGGCCAGGGTGACCAAACCTCTTCGACTGTGAGAGTTATTTTCCTGGAGCGTAACATTTCCCCGGAGTCAAATACCAGCCGTCTCGGCTTGTTTGGGGTCGGACAAATGACGAGTGTAACTGCAGGATGCTGGCTCAGCAGATGCTCGCTGGAACAAGTCAGCAGTCAAGCGAGGTCATTTTCACGGTGTGTTTTGACTCAAGTGAGTGAGGAAATGAAAGGCATAACAACAGGAAATGTGATGTTTACAGTCTTTTATCTCGAGAGGGATTTAATTAATTATTGTTTCGTATGATTTCGGGTCCTATTTCGACTGCGCCACTGTAACGGCCCAAAAATATTTGATACCTCGACCGGAGTTCGAACTCGCGTTGTCACAACTACGAGAAATTATTATTAATTTCCCGAAGTTGTGACACTCTAACGATCAGAGCTATGAGGCCAGGGTGACCAAACCTCTTCGACTGTGAGAGTTATTTTCCTGGAGCGTAACAGAGATATAAGAGGCAGTGACTATCACATATGCCTACAGGCGGGAGGTGGGGACCTTCACATATGCTGACAGACAGGTGGTGGGGCCTTCACGCATACTGAGAAATAGGGGCTGAATATCGAGTACTAATGACTGTCCATGGGTACCCTTCACCACCCCCTTCCTTCTTTGAAGGATTCGCGGGGGTAGTAGGTTTCACGCCCTTGTAGTTCTCCCCTATCTAGGGGGGCGGCGGCTAGAAAGTAGAGCCTTGTTGGGGTTAATTGTCTCCTTCAAGGTGGTGTTTCCCCGGCCTCAACCGGGGGACGCGTTAAGAGGCCCTACGGTCTATACGTTTACCATCGACGAACTGTCCATGGGGACCTTTGTACATGCCACCCCAATTCACATCAGTCCCTATTGCCTTATACTGCCCCCCCCCCCCCCCCCCCTCCATAGTTTTTAATCAAACTAGATGTAGATTTTGAAGATCTGTGGATTTGTACTATTCTACCTCTTCTCATTGTGGTGGCGATTGACTCGAATTGGCGTATTGTCCAATGCTACGATATACAGTGTACACTGCTTCTACACTACGTCACTTGATGTCAGGATATACCGCTAATTGCCTGCCTGAGTCTTAAACAGTCAATAAAGTCGAAGTCAGTTTGAGTAGTATGTCATAGAAGAGTAAAAAAAAAGGTGGTTTAAAAAAATATTCCATTGTGATAGGGACATGAACCCACTGAAATACAGGAATACCTACCAAAAGGTCAACCTAATTTCTTGAATCAAGATAAAAATAGTTAGTAGTATAAAGTAGTACAAGACAAAAAATACAACAGACCGCATCAATTAGAATTATGTACAAAAAATATTTGTGTTTCGAAAGTTCAGTGATACCTTTAAGTTTGGGATCCATTGTTACAACCATTGTTTAGATTGTGCAGATGTCAGTGTAGGAAGCATATAAATTAATGACGTTTTTCTTTCTTCTCTCAACATTTTTATTAGCCGTATTTATTTCGATCTGACGTGTTTGAAAGAAATTATACGTTTGACTACACGTTAATAAACACTTTACTAAACAATCTATTTTATATTTTTAATTTTATTTGCCATTACTATTTTCCCCGGTGTATGTTTTATGACTCTTATCGCCTCAAATCCGTTTGTTTGGACAGGGGTAAGTCAGTTGAATATGAAGCAGTTTACATCAAGCCCTGTAAAGGAGGAAGAAACGGATGTGGAAGTTGATGCGTCCAGTGAAATTATTGCTGTGGAATGCGCTGATATATTGGAGCAGGAACTTAACGACTTGGATAGTAATCAAAGTTCCCCCAGCAGGTAAACTATGAGCGTAAACTTGAGTATCTTGATGCAGCTGATTTCTGACATTAACCTAATGATGATAGCATTCTGTTGTTTAAATCAAATTCTCCACTTAGAGGCAGAAATTTTAACGAAAATGAACTCATTATTCAAGTATACCTAGTGAGATTTTGAAACCATAATTTTCACTTACCTACTACGTTTTAAATGTGAATATTAATTCATTAACTTGTGTTATGATCGATTGCTGTTGCTTAACTAACAAATGTGCTTGTGAGGAAGCTTGGCTTGTATAATACATATAGATACTTTACTCTGTATGTGGGAAAGCAATGCAGTAACTTCCCTGCACCATTCTGTGCAGGTTTTTAAGCTTCGTTATCACTGTGCTTTCTGCGAGTTCGGAACGGTTCTGGGCAAGCGCAGTCGAGTTTTGTCGTTCGCAGTCCCAGAACGCCCAGTTCTGGAACGCCAAAAACGCCGAGTTCGGCGTTCACAGTGTTTTGCAAACCCAGTTCCGAACGGTACTGACAGTCCCCTTTTTTTTCGGAACTGTCAGAACTCAAACGCAAGGACGTAGTTAACGCTTGCGCATTTCACAATTTTTCGGATCTCGTGGAGTAAACAACTCACTTCTTCTTCATCGAAATCATTCTTAACATACTTTAGTCTCTATACGTTAGTATAAGTACCTACTCAATGATTGAAATGTCATCTAGCTCGTCAAGTTCGGAAAGCGATAGTTTGGACGATGGTGTTTGATTTGTAAATGATGAGGACGAGGTTGAAGTTATAGTTGGGTCTCGTCTACATCCACGAAACTCAATTTTTTTCGAGTATACTCCTCAGTCATCGTAAAATTTTATTTATTTTTATTTTTAATTTTTATATTGCCGTGGGGTTATAGTTAAGTAATATTCATGGGCATAATAAGTAATATATTCACGGGAACTAAAAATATTCTGAAAAGGAGCACCAATAGGTCACACGTTCTTCTGATGAGTTCGAGAACTGTCAGAACGCACTGAAAACGAAGCTTTAGTCCTGGGCCAAGGCCGAAAATGGGCTATCATGGAGAAGGTTTGAGATTATTCCTTAAAAATGTAGTTCCTTCTGAGTGAGAAACAAAGCAGACAAAGATGTGCTAGTTAAAAACAGGTGGAATACAAAATGTCGGCCTAACAAATATGGATAAAAACCAACCAACAGACGCACAGTTTCGGAATTATTGGAAAAAACTAATATGACTGTGTAGCTGCAGCCATCTTTGTTGGCAGTAACGGCTCTGAGATCATGAGCGGTGAAAGAGGTCCAAAATGGCTACGACTTTGGGATCATGACAGGCGAGGCTTCGGGATCTTGTTTGGTCAGTGGAAGAGTTGCAGTCTTTACAAATTCAAAGATTCACTCAGTTTTCTGTTACCGACCGTTCACTCAATGTAAAAAGAAGAACACAAATTTTAGATGAGTTCTTCCGGGCCTATGTTACAAATAAGACCAACCTGGGAACATCAAACTTCGCAGAGAGTTTTCACAGAGGTATCAACAAACAATTTATTCTCCCCACCACCACATCTTCTGATTTCCGAAATGCTGACTACCCAGGTACTTTGAAAGGAGGAAGGGAGGACGTAAGCACAGTGTACTGGGATACTCCCCTTAATCAACCTTGGGATTTTCTAAATCCTGTGGGGGAACAGAAGATATCTAGTAGGTACTTAAGCTATTAAACGTTAGAGTTTTGTCAAGATTCCAAAACCGTTGCTCTACGAACATTCCATGTCCCAATCCCGTTGTGTTTCAAGTCTTTGATCCCAAACCCGGACCCCCCTCTTTTTTACGCTCCCAATTCGTATTGCAACTGTTTTGAGATGGCAGACAGCGATTTTGGCACATAAGGGACTAAAGTTTCAAGATATGATTTAATGAATACCTAAAAAGCCTCAGCTCTTGGACTTCTATTTAGCTTCTGTGATCAACAGTTTTTTTCTTTCCCAACCTCAGCACTTCTGGGTGTTGCATTCATAATCGTTCCATCTCTTGAAGAGGAGATATATTCATTATTATATTCGTCATCGCTTACACGATTTACTGTTGAGTCAGCTCATGCATGCAAAGAATGTGTCAATTTTTGACAGTTTTGGGTTCAATCAGGCAATAGAAAGGGTGTATTTAGATCGTCTTATTTTTCAGGGACATTGATGAAAATAAAGAAGACATTCCTTGTCCTATCCCCTTGACTGTTAACTTGGCTGACAGGCGTGTCTCACATTCGTCTATAAATTTGTCTGACTGGTCACTTCTGGACTGCACATTTGGTGTCCCACTTTTTGATGCTGACGTCAACAAAGTCATAACTTTTGCTGTGATCAATCGACTATGTCATCATTCAAGGTAAACAAAATCAATCTGTTATGATTATAAAATGTTGATAAGCCATTTACAGTAAGGTATCTTTTTTATTAAGTAGATATGTGTAATATATATATATTTTTGAAGATATGCGTTATCATTGGGTAGTTGATCAATATCAAAGTTTGATCACCAATAATTAATCAATCACGTTGACCAGTTTTGTTATGGTTCATTTCGGCAATAAAGTCCTATCGTCTTAATTCATAATGGTGTAACATCATTTTACCCTCTTTTTTTTCTTCCAGTTTATCAAAACTTGTGATGTCCAATGAAGCACTCTCTTCACGCCTGGCAAGCTTTGTGGAGCAAGTTCAGGTAACATATTTTTGCTAACTTACCTCTGTATTTATTTTTTTAGTAGCGTAGCAGAACCGTGGTTAACATTATTGAGGTGGATTGTTTAATCATTCATTCGATCAATTTCAGGGTTGGGGAGATGAAAAGATTAAAAGTGACTCTTCCTTCAGTTTCAACACAAATCCAAACAACTGGCCGGTGATAAGTGTGACATTCGACAAAGGCCAACTCAGCCCCTGGGATTACGAGTAAAACATTTAAATGGTAAATGAAGTTGTTTTTTAATTTTTTAAAAAAATATTGTTCACTTATGCTATTCAGAAACTTTCAGGTGTCTGAATTGATGTTTATGGTTCCTTGAATGAACATGAATTGCTGATCATCTTTTGGTATTCGTTAATTCATATTTAGTGATACTCGGTATAATTATTCATAGTAGCTTTCTGCATTCTTAGTAGAGGCCTTGTGCATAGTCTGAAATACAGAGCGATCTATGGGGGAAACGCCGTATAAATGGTACCTCTCAACACAGCCAGGTCACCACCCTTCCGTGACCACCAGCCCCCTGGCCTAGTCTCCCACGGTGAATGTGAACCACCTTCCTCCATGCTTAACGGACAGTTTTCTTCCAGTTTTTCAGACCCAACGAATATTGAAAAGAATGATAACAAATCGGTCGATTGTTGTGATTAAACAGTGCTGTGTTGTTGACACTGATGGTACCAAGATAGATAGGGGATCCGATCCTTCCTCTGGTGTGGATATGTTCATACCCAGCCTTCAAGTGGCAGACTCGTATAGCCTTAACAAATATGCAACTGTTTTGCAATCAGAAATCTATGCTATCAACAGGTGCCTGGTCACCTTACAAAACCACAACACTTTTTACCGATAGTCAGGCCAGCATAAAAGCACTCCTAAACCCCCTCACGACCTTAAAACTGGTCTGGGAAACAAAGAAATACCTGAACAATTTGTTTCTTAACAACAACAAAATAACCATAAAATGGATTCCTGGTCATGAGAATCACGAAGGCAATGTTAATGCGGACGGTTTGGCGTGAGCTGGCTCAGGACAACAGTTTCTGGGCCCTTCTCCTGCCATCTGCATTTCCGAAAATGCCTGTAAAACTAAAATTAAAATATGGGTCACACAGGACCTCAACATTCTCTGGAGTAGAGAAACAGCTAAATATAGACAAACCAGAATGCTTGTTACGTCTTCCGATCCCAAACGAGCATATTGGCTTCTAAGTAAAAGTAGAAATTCAATTAGAACTATGATTGGCATCCTTACCGGACATTATGATTTCCGCAGGATGCTAAATATTATAGATAAGCACATCTCACCTATGTGTCATTGTGGACTCGAGGAGGATTCCGCAGAGCACTTTCTTTGCAGGTGCGACTGGTACTGGAGATCCAGAACGGAGGCATTTGGGCATCATATAATTGAACGTGCTTCCCTCAGAGATATTGAGTGGAAAAGAATAAAAAAATTTGCTGATTTAAGCAAAAGATTTGCTTGTGACGACTCCAACTCGGGGTAACCGGCGGAATCCTCTTTTAAATTAAAGGTGCCTCTTCTTGAGGGAGAGTATAAGCCGATTATGGTGCCTGAAACTCTTTCCCAATGGAAACCCCGAGCAGTGAGTGAATGACTGTTACAATCATTTGACTCTTGATTGTGTTTAAGATGTCTGTGATAATAATTACTGTCACGTATCGAGTCAAATTTTTTTCAGTCTCATTACCAGTGTTTTGTTCGGAGAAAGGATAGATGAATGGAAAAATATCATTCCCACGCCAAGAGTCCGACGAGTATTAGGTACCTATGTCGAGTGTCTCCTTTAAGGGGGGGGGGCACACACACAAAACAACTGATCACACACAAAACAACTGATCACAAACAAAACAACTGATCACAAACTTTGCGCTCCCTCTACCGGCAAATTCTACAACTTTCCCTCGTTGTTGCACTTTTTCTTGTTTTTTAATATGAAGGGATCTGATTTATAACTTGGTAGAATTATCTGCTCCAGTTTTCTTCATGCCGGTCAGTTTAAAAAAAATTTGAAGAGAATCGGTGCAAGCAATTGTATGTATCCTATTATTATAATAGATAACTTAGAGTAATAAATCAGCATTCCTTGACACTGCAATGGCTTATAGGTCATGAGATGTTGTGATAAAATGAGAGCATTCGAAAAAGTGGCGAACGATTTTCCTACTATGAAAACTATGGGAGTTACTCTTCCCTAGTAACTCATTGGTTGTACGTGAAAAATCAAAAGAAATTCTACCTAGCCTTCACTTTTTGAATTAATAATAATCTAAAGTGCCGGAGCGTTGCATTTTGTGTGGAGAAAATTTATAACTTAGCGTAATAAACAATGGTTCAGGGATCATGAGATGTTATGATAAAATTAGAGGATTCCAAAAAGTGGCTAACGATTTTCCTGCTATGAAAAAGGGAGTAACATTTCGCTAGCAACGCCTTGGTTGTACGTGAAAAGCAATAGAAAATGTGCCGGTCGGGAAAAAAAAGTGTCGGTCGGGAAAAAAAGTGTCGGTCGGGAAAAAAAGTGTCGCGAAAAATTCCTTGACCCACAGCCAAAAGACATATCCATGTCAATATTACTGTATGCAGGGCATGTGTTACATTGTAAAGAATGGTAGGGTAATTTGGGTATTTGGTATTTGTTTCTGTTTTGCAGCAGACCTCCGCAAATGGAGCTCCTGCAACCATAGAAATTGCTGTAAGAACTTATATTACAGCACTTAACATAATATTGAAATACCATAAGTTCATTACCACCTGTCTAATTTCAAGGTTTCTGGACACTGGTGGAATGTATAGTAGGTAGTAGTTACCTTCCTGTTGTGATCACAAAATTTACTGACATTAGTAACCCGATTTTTTTTATAGATAGCTCAAAACTTTGTGACTGTTTGGTCGTTTAGTCTGTACTGATGAGAGAAATGTGATTTTTTATTTATTCATTTTTTTAGACTTACATTCTTTAATTAACTTCTGAAACCATGATTTTGTAGGTACCAAACGTAATTTTTAGGTTGTACTGACTGTCACAACCAACAACACAACAATATCCCTTCATTTGAAAAACTAAACTTGTCAAAAATAAAAAAATTTTATAATGGAACATGTAAAAGAATACCTAACTTGGTAGAACCGACACATCAAAACACATTGGTCACATCAGATTGGTTTGCTTTATCTCTCTCTGGCCGTGATTCACTGTTGTTCTTTGGCCTTTTGTTCTTTCATTCAATCACTGCGTGTCTCCACTCTGCCCATTCACAGTTCTTTTTCTGTCTGTCATGCTCCCTCTTTTGAATAAATGATAAATGAAAACTTCTTGAAGGTTCTGAGAGTCTTCTCTTCCTATCGTTTTACCCACTCAAAGTTTATAAGTCGTTTGAACTGTGAATGTTGGTAGAGTTCAATGCCACTCCTAGCCAATGACTGATCTAAGCTTATGCCTGTCACCACCACTAGCGCCAGAATCGTTGCGCACAAGGCCCATACTCCATATTAGTATATAACAATGATGATGATTTTGTGTTTAGGATTATGTGGTGTGGTTTTGTGTTTTGTGGTGTTAGCTCACCTGAGTTATGAAGGGCGATGGTCAGCTGGCCCGGCCTAGTACCAACTAACTGGTTGTCACTAATAACTTGCTCTCGCGAAAGCTTCACCAACTGGCCCTCTCTAGTAAAATGAAAGTAGACAATTGGCCATCACTCTTAGGATAGGCGCACCCCTCATAATTCGGGATTGGAGAGGGAGATGAAAGATTTGTATCATGCATAATAGGTATGTTAGTAATAGGTATAACATTACAATTTGGGGGGTCATGGGGCAGACCGGTCAATGTACGCCAGATGATATTCTCTTCATGAATTTGTACGAAGATAAATATCCCACATTAAACTATACGGTTGTGTTCTCTAATTTGTAAGGGTCCCCAACCCACCTGCTGCTTTTTTAAAACTTTGGAGCCTTGTAAATATCTCACTTTTTCTTAAATGATTCGCTAAAACGTTTTGGTTGACAAAAGAAGAAATTTCAAATTGGAAAACCTAGATATCACGATATTCATTTTCTGCAGTAACAGTTGTATCCGCAACAAACTTGACTAAATTTTATTGTATACAATGCAAAGTGTTGTATCTTTGTGTATTTCGTATCAAAATGGCCAATTGGACTGCGTGGGCATGTTAACCACCCATCCAGCTGGCAATGCGGCCAGTGGGTGACCGATTTGGAGAACTTTCTCAGCATGTTATGAAGGCTTGTAAGGGGATGCTGTGATTGGATTTCTTAGATATCACGATGTTTTTCCTCCTGTTTTCAGAATTATCGGCTCATTATGAACATCTTGCTGCCTGCAGTCTCTCAGTATTCATCAAGGACCGCATTACCTCAACCTACCGCCAACACCAAGTCAACCCCACCCTCGAATAATCGGACTGTCCGTGGCTGCTCTCATTGAGCTTCGAAGGTAGTAGCTAAATCTAATCTTGAGCGGTTTCATCATACTAAGGTTGATATTTTAATTTGGTTGCGTCTTAATCAAATCGTTCTTTTTGATTGGAGAAGATAATATAATTTATGTTGATCTAATTTGACCATAAAGTGCAAACATTTAATTTTTAATGGTCTTCCACATTCCTACTAATCGTCAAATTGTTGACACAAATTGACACTCCTTATTGTGAGCTTGTGTACCTACCTACTTAGGTACCGTGTTATGCATTTAGTTTTTCAACATTTATAATTATTGAGTTTACATAAAAAAAACTTGTTTATTATTCAAAATATGTTACCACCTTCACCAATAACATAATAAAATCGTCTTGCTTGTTATGCATATCGTTTGTTCGAACTGTTAGGAGATCGTAAAAATATGGACATTACCAAGCTATTAGCTGTTTTTCAATTCTGTCCTCTCAAAATGAGTAGTTGTATTACTTTGTTGGTTACAATGGACAATTTTCGTGGGTTTTTGATCACATCTTCCACCTGTTACGACTTTCGGGCAACAGATTGTCAGAAAACGAAATTACTTTACAGGTTGATGCCGTTTCAGCTTTCTCCCTCCGATCTGTTCATTTTCCTATCATTCCACTGGTCTACCCCACACTTCCGATCACGATACCCCTCATATTGCTCATTTTTGGATAGCTGTTATTGGATAGTTTGGCTGAAATCACCCATTTTCATTAATAGTGATTTTACATTATATTAGTACCCAGCAAACATAGTTGTGCTCACTTTAACAGAAATATTAATTAAATGAAGGAGAGATGCCTTGGGGAAACACCCCAATCATGTTGGGCAAAGTCCAATTTAACAAGGTTGTTGATGGGTTCACAAACAATCATAATTTGGTTCTTGTTGACTGTATTTTTCTTGTTGACTGCAATTAAAATGTCTAATTAGGTTCCTAATGCTAATTGACGTTTCCATTTCTCATCATCATGGCAAATTTTAACGGATGATTGATGTGAAACTCGAGTATTACCATTCAGTACTCCCTAACATCAAGTTCATGTTTAGAAGAAATAAATGTACGAAAAGGGCGGTTTTTGGCTTCGTGATAGTAAGTATCATCCTTGCAACCTTACTTTGAACCTATTTCACTTGCCGCCTGGATAAACTCAGCTTCCTATGTGCCAATAAGAATATGTCTTACATGAAACTCTAAAAGTCAATCAGGATTTATTTTTTCCGTGGAATAGTTAATTTGCTATTCTCGCAAACGACCCACGGTTATTAACTTAGTTAGCGTGAACAAAATTAACAAAAAACAATTCATTTAGTTGCTGTTAGGTTGCTACCATGTCTTCAGTCTGTAATAGGAGCGTCTGGAAACCGTGACTGAGAAACGCCGCCAGCGCATTCTCCTGAGAGCGTTGTGACTTACTTGCCGGGACTCGTCAGTCTCTTTTCCTTCCGCTTTCAACTGACAAGGGAAGGCTACAGTACTTCCCTCTCCTATTTCATTCCAAATTTGACTGTTTATTCTAGAATCAAATTAAGTCGATACGCATTCGGTCGTTTTTTGAATGGGCCTCAGGAATCAATTCTTCATGTAAATACTGAGGACCTTTTCTATTATCGTCCCACCTGGCCCCCAGCTACCCACCGTTATCGTTCCACCACCCAGACTAGGTACTACCTACCTAATTACTATATTGCTGAAAAACAGTATTATGTTACCGAAAATACCCGAAATTCGCCAAAACTAGTTGTAATTAGTCATAACTAGTTAAAGCTCATGTACAACCACTAGTAGAGACATTTTACACGGATCAGTTTTAAGCTTAGATTAGTGATCTGGATGCTCGCTACGCTCGCATCTCAAAAATACATAACATCAAGTAGTCAATCTCTTAGTAAAAATTCAGATTAGTTGGATGTATAGATTAGTATCAGGGTGGCGGAACGATAACGGAAAAGGTCCAATATAGATAAGTTGGACAAATAATTCAGAATTATGTATAGTTTGGTGGTCTGGATGCTCGGAAGCTTGCATCTCATAGAATAAAAAATATCAATCCTTTCAGTAAATATAGATTAGTTGAACAAATAGATCGGGAACACAATTAAAATTATGTTACTGAGATTGAAATACAACTCAAAAGTTTTATATTCTGATTAGGGTTTGAACCCGGGACCTCCAGCATCGTAGGCGGATACACTAACCACAGAACCTTGAGAGGATTTTATTCAATTACTGTACTTAGCGGATGAGTTGGGGATAAGCTCGGTAGTGCGGGATCCAACCGTATGCTTTTGAACGTCTCGAGCGCTGGCGGCGTTTCTCAGTCTCAATTTCCAGACACTCCTTTCCGTAATTTTTCTGCTCTTTATTGTCAAACGTTTTTAGCCGTAATATGGCCTCTTCAGGACTCTCCATCCTATCTCGAACGTGTGAGGTTTCAGTGACGTCTTTTCACCCAGTGAGGTGTGTCAGTCTCTCAGGACTCGTTAAACGGCTTCTTGCTTTCCGTACGTTCAATCGCTTCCTATCATGTCCGCAGCTGAAGGACCTTTATTTCAAGTGTTGATGACTGTAAGTGCGTCCTGCATGGTGCTGTACATGTCCAGTACAGGTATAGCTCACTCATGATTTAGAAGTGCAAAAGGACTGGGGACGGTGCTGCAGCAGGCCGATGCGAGACTGGGCCATTCGCAGCCCCCTCCCCTCCTCTTCCCCCTCTCATAGGTGAATTCGCGGATTGTGATTCATGGTTTCCTCTTCACTGCAGGCTCCCGCAAATCACGGGGCCGCGAACGGCCCAGTCTCGCATCAACCGTCCACTGCCCCGTCGCCAGTCCTTTTGCACTTCTAAATCCTGAGAGAGCTATACGTCCTCCATGCAGTAGGTACGCACTTGCAGTCACCATCAATGAAATAAAGCCATAAGTCTCTTGAAAGATGGGTGGAACCTCATTGGGCATAAATACGTCATCGACACCTCACACGTTCGTGATAGGAGAGTCCTGAAGAAGCCATTTGGCAAAAACGTTTGACAATAAAGTGCTGAAATATTTAGGAATGCCATTTACGTCACCTCAGCTCCACTACCCCCATCCATTTAGTCCCGAAGACGTTTCCTCCCTCTTTACTTTCCTTGGCATGAATATTGTCCATTGAAGTCATGTTGTATTCATTGCTCAAGAAATTTTGTAATTCGTGGTTAACGCTATCAGTGTGCATAGTATAACCATCAATAACTCGGAACCATGAACCCGGTCTTGGTGGCTTCTGGATATATGAAAAATTCATAAAGCTGGATTCACATGGAGCAGAACAAGCGTGGAAAGCGGAAGGAGGGAAGGACGAAACGCAATCTGATTGGCTGTTAGGACAACAGTTGAGGAGGGTGGCCGACATGTTGTCGGAAGGGGCGGACAGCGGATGGTGGTAGAAATTTCCATACCGTTTCTGCGTTCTGTTGAGCTCCGCACAAGCACCGTGGACAGCAATGTTGATAACCGCAAGTAAAGGCTTCAGATCAGAGAGGCTTTCAGTAGGAAGGTTATGATTCCGTTCACCATGGAAACTGCTTCATGTGAACACTCTTCCTGACTCCACCGCCCCCTCCACTGGTTTTTCCTTCCTTCCACTTTCCGTGCTCGTTCTGCTCCATGTGAATCCAGCTTAAGGACGATTAGAATTTAGGGTGTGTCATTATTTGAGTACATATGTATTCCAATATGTATGAATACATCAGTAATAAGTCCATTTTGTTACAAACTTTTATTCAGTTAATGAAACCCTCGATTACAAAATTAAAATGTGGAAGTTCAATAAATAGCGGGTAGGCCGTTTACATTATACTATTACAACTACTCATATTTCGCTTACGATTTCAGTCCGGTTATGGCATAACACTTTAAAAATATTAAATTCAATCAATTTACAATGTTTTTTACTCGATACTGACTGTCCCTACACTTCCGTAGGCGTGAGTCCGGCTCACTTAATCTTCGAGGAAACTTGAGGGCACTTTCTAATTATGATATCCTACCAACACTATGGCTGTGAAATTACTAGTACATTACAATATGAATTTTATTACCAGTGGCTAACAATAACAGAAAGCGGGAAACATAACTAACCCTAACCACACCTAACAATGTTTTCCCATTATTGTTACGTTTGTTCATTTGGTAGAATTAAAGTAATAAATATTATATTCTTTTAGTGGTATAGTGATTATCATGTACTTTGTACATAACGTATAATAGATGTCAAGTTGCTTTCGATGAGTAATAACATGATATTTTCCTTGTGTATGTAGGTGTTAGTACTTGACTGCTCTACGAGCTGCTTATCTAATTATCTAAACATTATTGCGTAAATAACTGTTACTGGTATAAAACGCTAACCCCATTATAATTGTTTTTAGGCTGCAAATATTCCGGTTACTATCATTCCACCTTGATTTGAACATAGAAAATGAAGGGATTTTTGATATTATTATTATTTATAATAATGTGCTGTACTGTTTATTGAAATCTACCCATTCTTCTCACATGTATTTGTTCAGATGAGGAACTTTCAACAATTTTTGAGCGTGTACAATGATTTAGTACAGAATGGAAAAAAAAGCTACGGATGCTCAATGTAAAAAGATTGGTCAGAAATGATCAACCTCGTTCCTTACATTTATTCTTGTAGGGTAGTGTCTCGCCAATGTTCCAAATACCATGTAAAGAATAATGTAGACACATGTGTGTCCCACATAAGAAGCAAAGTGATATATCTGGTTCCCACTTGATACAATCGGTGATATACCGACGTAAAATGGATCATCTCAGTTCTGTCACTGTTTAGCCACTTATGCACTTGTAACATCCGTCCGTACCGTTCCTCCAGACTGATCGAATCCGAGATACAGGGACTATTGCCTGGAAATCTTACGAGCTTTAGTTCCTTCCCTTCCGCTGTCTATGCTGTCATCAGTGATAAACCAGCTGATATAATAGATGGCCGTTGCTGGGTTGCAACGGACCTTGTTTCCGTGGCGTAGTGATTAAAGTAAAATACTACAGTAGGTAAGGTCCTGATTTCGTAGTTTTGGTGCTGTGGTTCAGGTGACAATTTGACCGGTTTTTTAAGACCAAACTACTGATAAGCGATTTGGAGCTATTACCTAGAAACTTAGTCAACTAGAAACGAAAGTAGAGAACTCTTTAGCGTGGAACATGAGTTCAATGGGACCTATTGCTAAATTTTCTCTGTTCACCCTGGAAAAATGAAATTTGACAGCGAAAACGCAATTTGAAAATCGTCTCTGGGACATTAAGAGATTGAAATTAAGGCTCTATCCTGATCAGCAGAGTGAGCTAACGTCCCTTCTGTTCGTCAAAGATAGTTGAAATGAATGTGTGACTTTTTATTATGGGATGTTGAAATTGGAAGGAGGGAAAGGGGGTCCTTTCCATTTGGTTGGGGTAGTTTGGTACATGGATATGACTTTTCGGATTTGGTAGGCTTGGGAAAAGATGATTGGAGATGTTCAGACATGGTTTGGTATGGGTGGGGCGGTTTAGGCCTCAGGCCATCCCTCAACGTCTTTAGACGTTAATATTATTTTTCCAATGGCTAAACAATTTCAAAAAAGTCCAGTCATGCAGCATGACCCCATGAGCGAATTTTTGAAGAAATCTTCGACATTTCAGCCGCTATTGATCGTGTAGAGAAATTTTAGTTTATGATTTTGATAGACAAACATGGAATCAAATTATTAAAAATAATTGGGAGGTACTCATACTTTATTATTATTAAACTAATCTTTAAGCCACAGTCAGTATTAAAGCTACATCAAGTCCTAAAACATTTGAGCGTAAAACATTTAAGAGAGCGACCGAGAGAATCGGAGGACGGAATATTTCACAGAGTAAACTCATCAGTTGTGATTACATTTTTTTTTTTTTTTTTTTTTTTTATATTTTAACAAGCACCTACTACCTACGTTTTAAACAGCATGGTTCTAGGATTGGTTATACAGGGATACTTTCATAAGAGTACTGAATTTGGACAATGTTTCATGCAAATATTTTAACAACTAGCGAACGGCATTATTTCGATTTTTGACTGATTTTTCAACTTTGAAATTTTTGAAAACTTGATACATATTCTTATAGAACATTTTACGCTGATTCCGAATATACCACATGTTAGTATGCTGAAAAAATTATTTCGCACAACGAATCGCAAAAAACAGGCTGTTTTGAAATTTTTGACTACATTTTTGAAAATTTCAACCCGAAGATGTAATCCGATCATGCTGGCCAACGAACTTGAACTTTCGTTTTGTGTCCTTAACATTTTAAACTTTGTTTGAAGTTTCTAGCACAATTCTACGGACAGTTATCGTCTGGAATGACACATACATACATATATACATACATATATACATACATACATACATAAAAAAATGCGTTAAACTTCAGAATATGATTCAGAATAGCCTGAAACGGATTTCTGCATAAATTTTTTTCAAAAATTCACATTCTACAAATTTTGAGGCGAGAGCAATTGCTTAATTTTCTTCAAAAATTCGCTAATAATTTTCTTCAAAAATTCGCTAAAAGACTTGACAACTCATCACGAAAAAGTGATGAGAAAGCGATTGCTGGTGATGAGTGATAATGATATTCTGACAGCGCTGGAAGTGGAAGGAGAGGAACTAAAGCTCAGTCAATATCTTAACAATCGTGATGTAGGGTGGCAAAAATTCAAAGGGATGAGGTTCAGAACGGAGCTATTTATCACCCGTCACTTCAACGGTGACGCTAGTGCAGATGGAATTCCGTATCACACAAGCATTTTTTCAGCTTTTCTTTCGCATTTTTAATGCTCGGACGTGAAGAAGGCAAAGTGCTTTTTTCCAAGGTCAGCTGTGAATGTTGAAGAGGAATAAGTGTAATAACTGCACATTCTGGCGGAATGCAGTTTTATTGAGTCTTGTCAGGTTAGGGCTCCTAGGGGTTTTCCATTGAATTTTTACCTTCCCAAGGGTTATGTTTTAGCATTTTTCGCGTTGTGAGTTAAAAATGCTCCTCCAGGATGCGCAATGGTCGAAAAAGCTGGCCTTGAAAAAAAGCACTTTGCCTTCTTCATGTTCGAGCATTTAAAATGAGAGAAAAAAGCTAAAAATGCTAGTGTGATACGGCCTCAAGACACGGTGGTCCGCTGAATTCAAGGCCGTCTGAAATGCCGACGAAAACTGACTACAAGGCGGTGTTCTGGAACCTTGTACGAGTAGAAATTGACCCTCCGGGAAATCCGGGCTGATCGTTTACTCGTACAAGACGCAAATCAAACATTCAGTTTTCGGGTGTTGTAACAACCTAAATTATGGGCTCAGTAAAAAAAAATTGGGTGAAACTAGACCCCAAATGGGGTAGAATGCCACCAACCGCACTTTTTTATCTCAGTTGCCGAGATATGATTTTTTAAAAGTTTTTTTCGACAAAAACACGTTTTAGACCATAAAAACCTCATTTTTCTCCACTATAGATACACTTTTTTTAATTGTTGACTACATATCTGAAATCAGCGTTAAATTTCGTATAAGAATACTGTTCTCTGGATCTTCAGAAGTTCAATCCTTAAACCATAATCCTTGTTCAAACGTGAGAAAATTATAAAAACCAAGTTTCCCGAAAATCTTCGAAGCTGTACTGTCTCCCAATAAATAATCTTGAGACTTATTAAACCTCACAAATTTATTCTTCATTTAAAGAGCTTTCAAACGATGGAGACGCTTTTGAAATTTCCTTTCAAATTGGTGCAGTTATTTAACCTGGAAGATGAAAAAACGTGTTACCTTTTGGTTGTTTTGTTCTTGATGGACGGGCTGGGATGAGAAAACAAATGAAAACACGGCGGCTGAAAAAACGACTAAGACTTCCTAATCTCGTTGAATAGTTGAACTCTGTCTCTCATCAACGCGTTGGAAAGTTTTGACTGAAGAAAATGAGTTAGCTCGTCCATTCACTCTGTGACGGTGGGGTCGTATCGAAAAAGGGCAAGAGCGTGCATCCGCAGTCGAGGGAGCCACTTCGAAAACACAAAATTGTGAGTTTCATTTGAAGCAATAATGTAAATGTAAAAGTAAATTTGTTTTCTCTTTATCCAGGAGTAATTTTCATTTGCAATTGCGTTTTTTCCGTTGCCGAGTTTTTATTTGTTTTTTCATCCCAGCCCGTCCATCAAGAACAAAACAACCAAAAGTAACACGTTTTTTCATCTTCCAGGTTAAATAACTGCACCAATTTGAAAGGAAATTTCAAAAGCGTCTCCATCGTTTGAAAGCTCTTTAAATGAAGAATAAATTTGTGAGGTTTAATAAGTCTCAAGATTATTTATTGGGAGACAGTACAGCTTCGAAGATTTTCGGGAAACTTGGTTTTTATAATTTTCTCACGTTTGAACAAGGATTATGGTTTAAGGATTGAACTTCTGAAGATCCAGAGAACAGTATTCTTATACGAAATTTAACGCTGATTTTAGATATGTGGTCAAAAATTGAAAAAAGTGTATCTATAGTGGAGAAAATGAGGTTTTTATGGTCTAAAACGTGTTTTTGTCGAAAAAAACTTTAAAAAATCATATCTCGGCAACGGGTTGAGATAAAAAAGTGCGGTTGGTGGCATTCTACCCCATTTGGGGTCTAGTTTCTCCCAATTTTTTTTTACTGAGTCCATAATTTAGGTTGTTACAACACCCGAAAACTGAATGTTTGATTTGCGTCTTGTACGAGTAAACGATCAGCTCGGATTTCCCGGGGGGTCAATTTCTACTCGTACAAGGTTCCGGAACACCACCTTGTAGTCAGTTTTCGTCGGCATTTCAGACGGCCTTGAATCAGTTAGCGGACCACCGTGAAGAAGCACTGTTCCGAACCTCTGAACTTCCACTTGTTGCTCCATGACTGAAGACCACAAGATCGGAACGATGTTCGGAACACAGGTGTTACGCTCAAAGGTACATTGGGACGGAATGACCGTGTGTTACTGGCGCGTACGTGGCTTAATGCTGACTCCTGAACTTTGCTTCCACCCCCCCCCCCCCCTCAAATTCACAGTTGCATAGCAATATTCTTTGTGTTCAACCATTGCGTCGTCAATCACATTCCATCGCAATCAAGTGCAATATAGTTTGTGAGTTTCGTAATAAGTTACTCTGTCAAGTATTTAAGAATTTCTTTATGTAGATAACCATATATTTAATAATCCATTAAATGTAACATCTAAAATAAAATGTAGATGAAATGTTTGGCTTGTCATTTTTTCTTTGATGATTTTTTTCCTTGTACCACTGAGTTTGGTGGTTGTAGTTTATTTATATAGCATGCTAAGAGCTGATACTAGGCGTGTTCCAACCACCGCGAGTTCATGAACTTTTCGGAACTGGTTCGGCGCCGAACCGTATGCGCACGTGAATCGTGTTCCAACCCTTTTCAGTTCAGGAACTCAACACTCGCTACGGTGTTCCCACCGCATCGGGTTCGTGAACTGAGTTCAGTGAGTTCATGAACTTTTCAGACCTGCTCGGGGATAGGGTTGAGAACTCGAACTGAAGGAAACCTTTCGTAACATTCCAAAAATCCCATTTCACTGCGAACCTTCACGCTAAATTAAATTCTTGTTCCTAACTTGTTCCTCACTTCTTTGTTCATTCATTCTTTCTTCATTCGTTCTCAATTCATTCTTCATTTATTGTTTCTCACTTGCCTTGCAAGTCATGAATCTCAATAAAATAGCGGGGGGATTCTTTCTAGAAGAATCGGATTCGAATTCGGAAGTATATACTTCAATAGCAGATTGGGAGTGGGTCCTTACTTCCGATGAGGAGGAGGACTTAGATCAACAAGAATTTGAGGCGAATAGAGTCGTGCCTAAGAACATCGGCTTCTTTGAAAATGTTCTCCGATTCTACGAAGGTGACCGGTTCATAGAACATTTTTTATTTTAGTTATTAGAGCAAGAGGGCTCATAAATAACCGAGATGAGGTTTTCACGTTACTAAAGACGACGCTAGCGCTAGTTAGTGCATTGACTGTCATGTGAACTACAGTGTTCCCACCGACGGGTTCTTGAACCTAAAAGTTTCATGAACTCATGGAACCCGTCTGAGTTCATGAACTCAGAGGGGTGGTTGGAACACACCTACTATTTGCTGAGATAATCTGCAATCTGACGTTTGGTCATCATTTCAAATTTACTAAAAGTAAACACAAAATAGCTGATCTACCTTCTCCAAACATCCACTAGAGTGTACTGGCGTCATTTCATCACTCATTCCCACGCCAGAAATCCGACCTGTATTAGGTATATTGGGTGTCACTCATGTAAGTATTTCAGGAAATGAACTTTTTTTTTTCCACATAACCTCGAATTTTTCAAAAACGGATTTTTATAATTTTTTTAAGTTCAGTATACCTACTACATCTTCATACTATCCCCAATAACTACCAATTTTATGGAAAAAAAGTTCAAAATTCTGCGATTCAAAAAATATTATGGATTTTTAGCATTTTTTTTGTTGCTGTTTTGTCTATTATCTGGCAAATATTAATGAATTTTAAGTACATTTTTCAACATAAATTTTTGCTTCAGGTTTTCAATGTTCTGGTTCATCGCTGATAAACTTCTTTTGACTCAAGTTCTGCTAACAATTATAAATATAACAATTTTAGCAGTATTTAACCCATTTTTAGTAATTTTTTAAGAATTTTTTTTAATTTTACCAATTTAATGTGCTCAAAAAATGCTGGCCAACCAACTCATCCTTTCGTTTGGAAAGCTTGATTTTTTTTTGGCGCAAGAACGGAATTTTCATCAATCAATCCTAAGGAAAGTTATCGTCTGGGAGGGACTCACACACGACACACACATATGAAAAAGTTTTGAACTCTAGGATTCGTTTCAGAACAGAATGTCTCAAAACGGATTTCAATGAAGCAAATGTTCGAAAATTTTTGGAGCCACTGCAATAGCTTCATTTTCCAGGAAAATTCGCTGTTTATATCATTATTTTGTTGTTGAGCACATGGAGATTTTTGATTAGGAATTCGAATATCTTGCGCGTCCCATAAGAAAAGTGCGGGCTTCCTTACAGCATATATAATCTATTTACTATCCACCAGTGTGTTCTTGGACCTCAAAAACAGAAATAAATCGTGTTGCAAGAAGTCTTGCAGGATTGCCACACATTGGTTGACATTCATTCAGTTTACAACTTGTTGGGAAGCTCTTGATTCATCACTAGCTTTCATGTTCCTTCAGTTTCATGTTCTATACGGTTGGTTCGCTGAGGCGGTTTGCAGTGACTTGCAAACCGTTTCAAAGTGGTTGGAGGCTGGTCAAGTGCTCATGCGCGACTTCTGCGGCTTTCGCAGTGATTTTGAACTGGTTGGTGGTTGGAGTTCCCAACCACTGCTGGGTACCAACGTTGGTGAAGATCTACTTATTTATTTATATTGGTATTATGGAAGACACGATTCATGTACAGCATTAAATACCCATCATTCAGTGCAGTATGTTTTTCTTTATTTGTAAGTAGTAATAAATTTTTACATAGCCTTACAACTAACATCACAATCATATTTTCTTCTTTTTATATCTACTCTACAAAACTGTAGTAATTGTAAAAATCATTGTTAACTTATCTTCTTGGAAGAAAGGTTTAAAAATATATCAGGTAGTTACAACATTAATGAGACATGTAAAAGTTGGATTCGTTTTATGTACATATATTTAGTTAAGTAACAACCAAAGTTTGACCTTAAGTAAACAAAACACTCATACTTACTCATTTAAACACTATTTACAACACTAACGATATTTTGGGTTTAAAATCCATTACTAAAATCAAATAGTGATTATTAATTATCATAAGATAACGTTGAGCCAAGAAAAATAATAATAATTGGTAATCAATCTCAATATAAATATCTATATTTTCATCTCAATCAAGGTGGGCATTCAAATAGGTTCTAGTAATTTAAATTGACAGAAGGAAATTTCAAATATAATGAATTACAACAAATAAATAATTTATTCAAGACTCAATCCCATGTTTGGTTGCTAGGTAAGATAGATCGGTTCCTAGACATTTACTACGAGTATTAATTATTTATCCTAGTGAATCTAACCTAACAAATTAAAATACAAAAATACGTTTATTTTTTTCGCAGGAAACATAATTATTAGGTCTTATGTTGATGCGTTGGTAGTGACATCTTTCCATTTTAAAAATCAATCAATAGTGTTAAAATCGAAAATTTGACTTCAATGGGGAACGTCCATCTGCTCTAATTATACACTTTTGACCTCAGATTAGGATTCAGCGCAATTGGAAACCTCTTAGTAGCAATTTTCAGCTCAATAGACCGTTCAGTAAACCCAATAAATGGGTAGGAAGATCAGGTGTAACGTAGTTGGGCAAGTGAACTGATGGTTCCCCCAGGGCTTGCGGGAACCGTGACGTCACCGTACAAACTTATTCCAATGGCCGTTTTACTTATCAGATACCCATCATATAACACCTTTTTGGAAACCTCTCGCTCATATCTTATTGTTGAGCAAATACGAAATAACCATAAAAATTTCCCATTCAACTACGAGAGCCCGATCGGCAGGACCAGTGACGCCAGTTGCAGCCTAACCAAGACCATGCCCGAACCCCCGAAATCCATATTGTGAGCCATTCCAATAGAAAAAGGTTATTATTAAAATTAAATTCAAGGTAATTAACCCCATTAAGGGTTATTTTAATATGAAAGGTTTTCGTTTCAATAAATTGAATTGATAATTGAATAATCCAAATTCCACTTGAATTGAATCAAGGTTTCCACATTAATTTATGCTGTGTTTCTCACTGTTTCTGAACCTTGTTCTTGATACCCACTTAAAAAATTCGAATTTTCGTGATATGGAGGCTGTAATAACTGTCATCTCTTGAAATCGAAAGTCATTATACCTACTCGTATTCTTTAAATCGTCATCACCTACTGCGATTCAGCAATAATGCTACTCCCTGAACTGCTTGAAAAATCTCTCATTTTGTATCAAAACATCAACTAAAGAAGTTCCGAATTTGTAATGGAGATCCTAAACCTAGCGTAACTGGCTACGGTTTGCTTTTTTCTCAAACTGTCGATGTCAATCTTGTCCCTTGCTACTTACAATACAATATCCCTTTCGCTGAAGATAATGATCCCGGAATACTTGTGTGCGTAGGTTCCCGCATTTTATACAGGTAATAAATAAATAATATAGCAATTATGTATAAAAATATTTACAATTTGTGGTTATGTTTAGTAGGGGGTTTACCTGCTACATCACAAGCAGAACCCCAACATTCGTCGAAAAACTTGGTTTTTCGGCAAATTATGTTGGCTTAGCCAGAGATTTGGGTGCGTTGGTTGTTTCATCGCTTCTCCGTAATTCTGAAACAAAAATTTAGGTATTTTATTAACCCTAGACCCACGACCTAGACATTTCAACCATTGAGCTAATCACAATAACCTACTGAGCCAATTACCGTATTAGGTAGGTTGGTATAGGTAGCTCTACCTTACATTTTACTCGTATCAAGTGATTTCTCAAGTACGGGTATAAAGCGGTACCTATAAGTGTTTGGCTGCAATCTAGTTGTTCCCAAGTTTTATGGCGAAACTGTTATTACATCGTTGTTTATTATTCTGACATTTAGAACTGATGAGGAAATTAGGCACTTGCTTGTAAATATATCAAAACAGAGATTGGGTTTTTTTTGGGGGCACCTTTTTGGTCCTTTTGGATTTCAAGAATGCATTTGGTTCTGTTTGTCTCAATCTTCTCATTAAAAAACTAAGTTTCTACTACAATTTCTCCTCATCTGCTTGTCGCTTGATAGCATCCTACCTCAGTGACAGTTTTCAAACTACTGTGAGTGGTGACAAGCGTTCTAATTCTCTTCCTCTTGTTTCTGGTGTTCCCCAGGGGGCTGTGCTGGGACCGATTCTATTTTCACTCTTCATCAATGATTTGCCTTATGTCCTCAAATTCTGTAATTATCACCTTTTTGCCGACGATTTTCAAATTTACCTGGCCAGTGATCTTGGGGAAGCCATGATAGAATCCATCAGCTTACTTAATAGTGATCTAGTGTCGATATCTAGGTGGGCAATCAAAAATGGCATACTTATTAATCCTAGCAAATCTCAAGTTATTGTGTTGTACAAACAAGATTTACCTACTAATTGTCTGCCCCCCATCTTAGTTGAAGGGATGGTGGTGCCTTACTCACCACATGTAAGAAATCTGGGACTTTATTTTGACAAGGCCATGTCTTGGGACTACCATGTGGTTCAGGTGTGCAAGAGAGTTTATGGATCTCTCCACAGTCTCCGACGTTTATCTAAATTTACTCCTAATAACTTCAAAATACGACTTGCCATTGCTTTAGTAACTCCTCACTTCTTTTATTGTTGCTCAGTTAACTCCTATGATATTTCTGCTTCTTTGAAATCGAGACTCGTTGTTGCCTATAATGCTTGCTTGAGATATGCATATAATGTTAATGTACGCCAATCTGTATCCCATCTCACCCTTCTTTGCCTTCCCCTGGAGGATTATTTCATTTTCAGGCATTTAAAATTAATTGCAGAAATAATTAATGGTTCAATGCCAATGTATTTGTCCAATTTAGTTAATAGAGCCTCTTCTTTTAGATCCCACTCTCTCTCTGTCATCAGGCATACCAGTCGAACTATGTCCTTTGGGGTGACAGGAGCAAGGATCTGGAATTCTCTTCCGTTGTCTGTGCGTGCGTCCCCCTCCATTGGTCGATTCTTGAAGGCTACTGTTCAGTATCTAGACAACCGATAGTAGCCAGCATTTAGTGCACTCCCCTTCGTTCTCCTCTCCCCCTTCTCCTTTTGGTGAAGCAGAATATCTTTAAACTTTCCTTTATCTTTTAATTATTTTCTTTATTTACCTAAATATTTTTAATTTGTACTTTATTTTTTTCTTTTCTATGCCACCTCATGTCTAATTTTGTCTTTTGTCTCTGTTGTTCATGTGTGCTCACATAAACATATTGTTTCCTGCACAATAAATTATTTGAATTTGAAGTAACTATTTACATGAAAAGTAGGTACCAAAACCGTATTGCACAAGAATTTCTCAAAAATCACAATAGTTCTGACGTACAATTGAAAAGTTCAAACTAATTGAAACTTTATTTACGAATCGAATTCAATATAGACGTAAGGGCCTGGTCTAATCTCGCACTGTCCAATTTTTCTTTTGCCTAGCTTGTTTGGAAATCACTATAGCATGAAATTAACGTCACTGTAAAACTGAAGTTGCCAAAACACAATTCAAATATCTAATAAACTTACAGTGTACTCCTTGTTTCAGCTTTTAGCATGGAACATGCTTTACCTTTGAGCTAACTGGCGAAAAGTGTTACGTTTTTCGGGAGACGCGGTTGAGAGACGGCGATTTGTCACGAAATTTTTGACATTTTATGTATTTACTTTGGTACATGAACGAAAAAAGCGTTAACAAAAAGCGTTACAAAAAAATGCGTTAAAAAATGCGTTAGGGTTGGTTTTCTGATGATTTCCGCTTACAACCGAGTCGTTGCTGGGGAAATGGTACTTCGTTGTTTTTCATCCCACAAAATTCGTTGACCATTCTTTCGAAAGCTCTCGATTTATCCAACCATATTATGTGAACCATGTCATGATGAAGTGCGTGGCCAACAAGCTGAGTTATGAGCATGGTTATATAAATAATTGTTTACACACAGGTGATCATTCTCAATAATTGATATTGTGAACATGATTGCAACCGCTTGTTAATTTCTGATGATTCCATTGAGCTGGTGTTTCGATGATTTGATTCATAGCAGGTGATCCGAATATTGCGAGAACGGTTTGATTTGTGAAAAGGTGGTTAAATCATTTTAATAGGTAATTTCTATACTTTACACTCTAGGAAGCTGTAATTTCGTAGAGAGTGAGAGAGAGAGAGAGAGAGAGTGAAAGCGTTTATTAATATATACAAGTACCTACACAAATAACTGTTAATACAATTAGATACACTGAACATTCTTTTAAGTAAAACAAAATGGTTTTTTTCTCTCTTAAGGTGAATATAATTATCATCTTCAAGTATAAATGTACGTGTACTAGAGATTATAATAGCCTTTAAACGCTTATACTGTTGATCCAATAGGATCGTCACAGGGAATTGATAACTTAAAGAATCATTGCTTCGAACGAGTAAGTAGATTAGTCTCCTAAAGAAAAAAACTACAAAAAATAAAAGAATAATAGACTCCACTGCCAAAAAGAACTCCTACTAATTGTCTGTAAAATTAAATTGCTCTACCAGGAACTGACGGTAACTTCCAGCACGTCTCAGATATTTAACCAACCCGAATAAACCCTTATTCCCATTCAGTATGGATACTAATTGTTCCATTGTCAGTCTAGGTTCACCCAGACAAGCAACCCGAAACTCACCCAACACTGGGCAGACTGCTAGAAAGTGAAAGGTGGTCTCCAATTCACCCAAGTTGCAAAGTGAGCATTTATTTGTCATGCCCTCTCTCCACCATCTGTAGTTAACATTGAGCATCTCAGCTCTGGCTCTGAAAATCAAACGAGTGACCGACAAATCCACACTAGACAAGTATTTCCTTCCTCCCTCCACTGACCTGTCCAATTGCGAGTATAACCCATGATGCTGCGAGCCCTGAACCGCCCGTCCCACGTCCAACCACCAATCAGCCCTCAACCGCTCCCTCATCACCTCCAAGATCTGCGCCCATTTTACATTTCCACAATCCCCTCCCAAATCCAAACCAAACCTTTCTGCCAAACCCTGGTACTCCTGGAACCAGCATACCTTGCTCCTTACAACTTCATCAGCAACAATCTTTGGGTATCTCTGTGCTGGAAGCTTAAGAACTCTGATGGTATAATCCATTTGTAGTTTCATCATATGAAACTCCAACGGCTCAACTCTACTTTCGGCATACAATATATAGTTTGGGGTATTTTGTGGTAAGGCAAACACCTTCTTAAGGTAGTATCTGTTAAACCTCTCCACCTGTTCGAATCTCTTCCAACCCCATATTTGGGCTGCATATCCAACTACTGAACGGCATGTGGCTGAAAATACTTTGTGTTTTGTTTTAAGCGGCGCTTTTCTTGACCTAATTAGCTCTCCCCAAACTCTGTTTAGACCAGACTTAGCTTGACTGATTTTCAAACTGAAATGGATTCCAAGATCTAAGGTCGGAGTCATTGTCAAGCCCAGATATTTATACTTGGCAGTTATGTTTAGAGGTTCCCCCTTGTAGAAAAACTTGTCGCCTCTTGCCGCTTTACCAACATGCTTACCACATACCTTAATTTCCGATTTTTCTTTGCTCAATATAAGATTCCAAGTATCCAGATACTCTTCAACTTCCCGAATCATAAGTTTCAATGAAGTGGAGTTCTCTGCAATAATAGCGATGTCGTCTGCATACATCAAACATTTAATCCTCGTTCTACCAATTCTCACACCTCCACTTAAAAACCCAGGCAAATCATTTACAAACAGTGAGAACAACAGCGGTGAGAGCAGACAGTCCTGCCTCACACCACAGTGAGTTTCAAAACACTCCGCGAGCCCCTCCTTTGTCCATACTCCCATTTTTGTTGTGTCGTACAGACTTTTCAAAAGATTGCAGAATTTTGTGGACACACCATATCCACTCAACTTGAAGAAAAGCGCCGATCTGTCTATTCTGTCAAAAGCAGATTTTAGATCTATGAAGAATATATATGTTTTCTGGGCATTACACTGCCGCATACACACTAAATTTACGAGACAGAACAGGTTGTCAATAGTAGAATATCCAGGTCGGAATCCTGCCTGCTCCTCACATAGGATCCCCCTCTCATCCACCCAACGTGTTAACCTCTCCAACAACATGCCTGCAAGGAGCTTCTCACCTGAGTTAATAAAAGCTATACCCCGAAAGCTCGAAGGATCCATGACATCCCCCTTTTTGTGGAGCGGAAATAGTATGGATTCCCCAAATGACGTTGGTACCACTCCTTCTCTGAATAGCCCATTGAACACCTTCAGCAAGCAACTCAACAGTGCGACCGGTGCGTTCTTGAAAAACTCACCTGATACTCGATCTGGCCCCGGAGCCTTACCGTCTCTAAGTTTCTTTGCTGCTGTGGAAAGCTCTGCCAGTGTGAAATCTTTGTCCAAGTCCGAGTCCAAGATTAGGGGAGCTACAAAGCTCATTTGCCCACCAACAGAAGGCGGGTTCAGCAGATCTCGAAAATGAGATACCATTTCCTCAACATCTATTTGTGGTGCCCGAAAAACCGATTTTCTTTTTATTTTATCTAATAGTTCCCAAAAACTCTTCCCGTCCTTCACAAGACCCAGCTTCTCATCTATTTCTTCGTAGTAACGCTTCTCTGTATTTCACATTAGCATCCAGATACAACTCTCTATTCTCCTGGTTGGGTTGCATCCTACACTGATTCAATAGCCTCATTGATTCTGCTCGCAATTTCTTACAAGAAAAATCAAACCAGGGTTTTCTAAAACTCGAACAAGTCTTACTGTTCATTACCTTTATCCCCCCCGCTGCTTCTTTTATTGCAGAGATAATAATATTGTAGGCCTCCCTGTAATTTCGTATGTAGCCTCTTTAGGACATTTACTTGACGATGCTCAGGGTCCGGATCAGATGAGTGGCTCTTGAAGCTAATTTCTATGCTTTACACTCAAGGAATCTTTAGTTTTGTATGTAGTCGCATACGAGTCTGCAACTAAAGACATAAAATGTCCCAATGTGTTGCAGACTCGTATGCAAGCGTTTCTTTAAGATAAAAATCAAATTCCAGGAGTTTTTTCAAATGGAAACACCCTTTTATATTGCACATTTGAATTCTACAAAAAATTTCATGAATTTTCGACCACTCACTCGATTGTTTTGACCGCGCGTAACCCGTTCCGCGAGCGCGCAAAGTGGTCTTACTACCAATGTGGTAAATGAATATTCATTGTACAACGCTGATTCATATGGCGCTATCCTTTTCTTGAATTGATTCGATTTTAGTGGAATAATGGCTGAAATAAAGTTTTCTTTTGATTTTCACGTACAACCAAGCCGTTGCTGGGGAAATAGAACTTCTTTAGTGTTTATTGGACCATAATCGTTCTCTATTCGTTTGAAAAGTCTCGATTTATCACGCATTTCTTTCGTTTTTCTATTTATGTAGTAGTTTTATATTTATTTATGTTATAAATGGATATAGTAGATAATACCGCTTGTTTTGTTGTCACTTGGTTGAGAAGTTAACCTTGGTTGTAGTAATTGTAGACGCGCACCATAACAGAAAATGACCTACCTAGGTACTTCCTTCTAATTTCGATTCTATTTGTCGTATGAAGCTCCTGAAAAATTTGGTTTTTGTTACTTGGTCACTTCTGCCAGGCATGTTCCATGTTTCTTGACTTTTAGCCACGGGCTCCAAGTAATAACATCGGGGGGTTTGGTCTATGGGTCTCCCCCAGCGTGGTCAAGGGGCAAAGCCCCTTGCGAGGCCCGAGTTTTATCGGCTTATGATACTGAAACCTGAAATGCAGCTCCTTTTTGGAGATCTGGAAAAGTATGGACTCAGATCAGCTTCGGAACCTCTGAGACTAATTTCTTTCCTAATCGACTCTTGGTGTTGTTATTCTTTTGCACATTATGTAAAGGGTGATAGTTGAAAGGATTTGTTTTAAATAATTTCCAGCATGATAGTGTTCAGTGTGGGGGTCGGTACCTATCTAGTAATCCAAATTTGTTTATAAGGTGCTCGATTGGGACTATTCATTTGGTGGAAACTTGAGAGTCATTATTTCTTCGTTATTATTCCTTTCACTCGGAAGGTAACTTACCTTTTTTTAAAGATGACTAGATTCCGGAAGGATGAGAACGGAGAGACCTCCGAGAATGCTGCAGACCCCCAAGATTGCCATAGGCTCGATCTTCAGCATGGCAGCCTGTTGAAATCATTAGAAATATTTCATTGGTATTGGTTCTCACATTAACCTTGGTATCAAAGGACATTTTTATGACTAGGTGCGCTTATTTTCTGTACACTACATCATTCATGTTTGAAATTTGAACAAACTTTATGAAACAACAACTCCCCACTTCGAATTAACCAAACAGTCAAAATTTGAGGGAATTAGAGGATGGTATCTAGTAGAAAGCCAATAAATTAATTTTATTGATTCTATAATATTGCCACAATGCATGAGCTAACTTAAAATTGGTAAATATACTATTAGACAAATTGTTTATGAGATTTTATAAAGATTGTTTCTGTTAGCTTTTAGGTCACCTCTACCAGTTTTACAGTCGCTGGCTCATAAAGAGATTTCTAGAAGTTCTCTTTTAAATTTCATCGCCTTCTGTATACTACCATAAGCTAATGTACAATGATTAAAATGTAATGTTGATTACTTTCAACAATATTTTCCCATTTTCTCCCCAAGTCCATGTTGGAATCAGTAAGGAAAGCTTTGTGTTCGCGCAGGAAGTCGAAAAAATGTTTGTTTTCCAAAATCATATTAGTTTCCACTTGCACTTTGTGATCGCTTGCTTATCAATTTCGGTTCCGTGCCTGTCTGTCTGTGCCAATCCGATTGTGCGGGTTAGTACCTAGATGGTCCCCCTAAAAATTTATAACGTTGGTTCAACCATGCGCAAACGCGAGTTTCTTATAACTTTGAGTTCTTACGATCTATTGATTCGATTTGGTTCAAACTCGGAGGTAGTTAGTTATAGAAAGGTGCCATTGCGCATGCGCGAAACTAAATTTGATTGACACATGAAACTCCGAGACTAATTGACATTTTGATGAAACTTTTAAGAATTATGTTGGTTAGATGATCCTAGATGATCTCTTATAAATTTTAGTGCCGTCGGATCAATAGTCGTGTGCACATGCGCATGAGCAACCTTGAATTTTTGATAATGGTGAATTTATGGTCGCAGGTGGTTCTTTTGAGTAATTCTATGTATCCACGTTAAAATAATTAGGTACCATTTCCAGACCAAATACAACCTTTTTCAAACCAAATTAAATTTTATCGAAACCAAATTAAACCTTTTCCAAACCAAATTGAACCTTTCACAAACCAAATTAAACTTTTCTTTTCCAAACACTAAAAACTCTCAAAATGACCAGCATAAATATAAACTGACTTGAAATGTTATGTTATGGACGTATGTAGACTAGAAAAAAGAAAAGAAAAAAACCCCTCAAATGACAAGGTTGCATAAGGTAACTAACTTTTTTCTAACAGCGAATTCAGGGTACCCGGAAAGTTAGTCGAATTATCTCGGTTCAAGATAGGGGAATCAATGTTAAACTATCCCAAAAACGGTACATTTCCCGGGTTCCCTTAATTTTCTGTTAGAAAAAGTTACCTTATTATGAAAGCTTGTCATTTGAGGTTTTTTTTTTTAATTTTTTTTCACATACGTCCATAACACAACATTATAAAATGTTTCGGGTTTCTCGAGGGTTGGTCAATGAAAAGTCTACATTCTAGGCCGACGTTTCGAAATATTTATATTTCATCTTCAGGGCTTGGAAAACTGTATTTGGACGCTTATTTCATATCAATCCTCGTCATAGAGCTTTAGTAGGTAGCTATCTACTTATGTTATACTGAACAGAGACGAACATTGAAGTTATAAGAGCAACGTGGACTATTATATAGAAGTTATAACTTCAATTTTCGTCTCTAACTTAAATAATGTTTTCTCAGTAAACCTCAATGTTTTTTCTCAGTATACCCAAAGATGTTGTTTAAGTGAATAGAGGCTACCTACTAAAGCTCTATGACGAGGCCCAGCACACAGTTTACCAAGCCACTGAACAGTACAGTTTTCCAAGCCCTGAAGATGAAATATAAGTATTTCGAAACGTAGGCCTAGAATATAGACTTTTCATTGACCAATTCTCGAGAAACCCGAAACATTTTACTTTTAACTCAGTGGTTGAGGAAACCTGAACAACATTTTAAGTCACTATACACAACATTTTAAGACAGTTTATATTCATGCTGGTCATTTTAAGAGTTTTTAGTAGCAATAAAAAAAATTAATTTGGCTTGGAAAAAGTATTTTGGTTTGGGAAAAGTTAAATTTGGTCTGAAAAAGGTTTAATTTGGTTTGGAAAAGGTTTACTTTGGTTTTGATACAATTTAATTTGAACTGGAAGCGGTTGTATTTAGTCTAGAAATTGTACGTATATTCACCTATACCCTAGCACAAAACATATCCACGTAGTTATCTATATTGTTTTAGTTCTAGTAGGAATGCCCTAACTTACAATGTTCCACAAATAAGGGATGGTAAGGAGAGCTATGCCAGCTGGAGCGTTGGACGATCCGACTCCCAGATTCCTCATGGCCGTTGGAAACTTCTCCGCTGTGAAGACCGGCATCACCACGTTCGACGACGAAATGCAGAACCTCGCGATCGTAGCCAGCGTCACGAACTTCCAACCGTCATCACCTAGAAACACAGAACACTCAAATACATAAGTTCTTTCGTTTCTTCGAATTCAAATCAAGAATTCCTTTGGAGCAGGTCGAATTTTCGGGTCAGGCTACTGAGTTCGGAGGTTCGTTCGCAGCACAGTCCCAGACAGTTCTAGGACTGTCCGGCAATGCGCACTAGAGGTTTTCGCTTTCTCAATGCAAGTGTTCCGAACTATGAGTCCCTGTCCGCTATGTTTTAGTATTGACAGGAGAGTGCGAGTCGTGTCAAACTTCTTTGGGCCGGTTTCACCAAACTTTTTAATAAACATTTACTCATTAAACCGAAGATCTCAGCTGTTAAACGACGATATTCGGTTTCACCAACTCTGGTTCAGATAAATTGTTGATCAAATGCGCTCAATCAACTGTGTAGTTTTTGAAAGTCGGTTGGTACCTCCTCAGAAATCGAATTAATTGAGATTGAAATCCCCCGTACTCTCTCTAATCCAACGAGAACGGGGAATAGTGAAGTAAAGTCTTCATCATCCTCATCAAATTCGTCCTCAAAAACCAGTTTTCTACTCAATCCTCTGTGACTCATTTTCGTGCACGTAGGAAATAGGAAAATGTAGCAAAACAGATGGGAAAACGTAGCAAAAAAGGATTTTGGTCATGTAAACAAAGATGGCGAAAAGAACTACCTACCTAGTAAATCGTTGATTTGAACGCTAACCACCCGAATTCGACCGGTTAGATTTGATCGTTGATTTAGCGCATTTGATCAGTGATTTATCTGAACCGGAGTTGGTGAAACCGTATATCGTTGTTTAACAGCTGAGATCTTCGGTTTAATGAGTAAACGTTGATTAAAAACTTTGGTGAAACTGGATCTTATGGGTGTTGGGTTATAGGATCTACGAATACATGAGTTGCTTACCATCGCCGGCTCCCGAACTGAAGAACAGTGTGAGGAGGCAGGCGACACCCGCCAGGACTGTGGCGAAGCACAAGGGCAGCCTCCGTCCCATCTTGAGCAGAATGAGGATGCTTACACCGATCGCCGGCAGCTCCACGGCAGCTGCAGACAAACCATCACCCTCATTAACACCAAAGCATTATTATTTTATTTTCTTAGGTTGGGTTGATTGAGGGTGAGATAGCTCAGGCGTCTCTTAGTATGTAGTTTATTGTAGTTTTGCTGAGCGCTTTCTCCATATATGGCCTCATCAGATCATAATTTGCAAGAGGTGGCTTGCTAACTTTTAAGTTTTGTAATTTCTGACTATATGTGTGTTTCCACATAAATTTTTATTTTTCTCAATTCAAAAACATAATTGACCCCAAGCAAAGTGACCAACCCTAACTGGTCATAGCAAGATGAACTAGGAGGACTCCCCCATTTATAAATACTTTACAAGCCACCTCTTACAAATTATGCTCTGACGAGGCCATACATGGCAAAAGAGCTCAGCAAAATTACAATAAACTACATACTAAGAGATGTCTGAGATATCTCACCCTCAACTAACCCAACATTCATAAGGATAAGGCAACACACCACAACCATTATTTAATTTTCTAGTCAGTTACAATTATATCACAAAATGATATTAATTATAAAATGTTAGTATATAAATTATTGTGTAATTAGGTGTAGCAGAGTAGGGGGCAATCGTAAACATAATTACGATTATGACCATAGGGTTTTAGAGTTGCGATCACGGTTACGATTATAATATCAGGTCCTGGAGATTTGATTAAAATTTTGATTACATTTATAATTACGATTACATTGGTAATTACAGTTTTTTCATAATTAAATTCGTAGTCACAACTTTTTTGTGATTACGACTCTTATCACAAGTTTTTTAATGTGATTTTGGCAGTAATAACCTATGTTTCCCTATAAATAACCCCGTTACCGCAGATTTTCCCCTGAAATTACAGTCAGAATCTTTTTTCCCGTAATAAATTGTAATCTTATTTTTTTCTGTGATTACAGTCATAATTTCAACCTCAGATCTGATTTTGGGCCGTATCACCTGATAAGCCACTCCTTAGTGCTTTAGACATTTTCAACATACGTACACCTGGACCTTTGGACAGGTCACTTAGGGTGGAATTCATGGACGGGACTGAAGACCAAGTTGGGGTTCAAATCGAAAAACCTAGTGGCACAGCCAATTCAGGACCAATACGGTCTTGAGTCGCGATCATGAATTCCAACCATGAAATTAACCATCGGTGACCACGAAATTCCCTGTAGCACTGATGAGTGGGTTGTCAGGTGTTAATAAGGCCCAAAATCACACCTGAGTTTAAAATTATAACTGTAATCTCAGCAAAAATTAAGATTACGGCCCCACACTTCACGTCCAGCACAGGCACATCTCACAATGCCATCATTAAGGAATTTATGTTTCACTAAATGCTCATTCAATGCTCAAAAAAATTTTCACAAAATGTTTCACAAAAGATTGCTACATGTAATGCCCATTACATGTAGCATGAAAATAAGTAACTTTTTTTGGATGTTTATTAGTGCAAAGTCCTAGTCACTCAGAGTCACTCAGATGTGGAACCAGAAATACATTGTAGATGAGATGCCTACAAAATGAATCAGATTAAAATCGTTTGCCTCTTTTTGCCTTTAGTGGTTATATGTTCCTTCGTAGGAGAAGAAAACATGGTTTCATAATTTGTATACTACTTATCTTCGCAAAAGAGTCAGATGTGTGTTTTCCAATACCTTCAAAACAAAGTACTGAGCTGTGCTAGGTCTCATTTAACGCATATTTGCATCTGGTATACACTAATGTTTTTTCTAATTCCCGCCTGACTTAGTTATCTCAGAACTTAAACAAAACCGTCCTACATTTTGAAAAATGGCAAAAACAAGGTATTCTTTATTGTCTTCTTTTATTTATTTTATTATGAAGTCTTCATTTTTGACCCATCATGTGGCAGATTCGTTCAGCGTTAATTATCTTTCATTAACGTTTTCGTTTTTTATTTTAATAGAAAAGGTGGATTTGAGCAAATTTTCCAAAATTCAAACGTGCATATCTCAAAGCTACAGCTAATAATCACAGGAAAAACTAAGATTAGAGCTGAAATCACAGGAAGAATTTTGATTATGACTGTAATTACAAGCAAACATCTGCGGTAACGGTCTTATTTAGAGGGAACATCGGTTATTGCGGCCAAAATCACATTAAAAAACTGGTGATTACAGTCGTAATCTCAAAGAAATTTGTGATTACTATTAGAATGACAGAAAAACTGTGAATGCGAATGTAATCGTTATCATAAGTGTAATCGTAATCATAATTGTAATCACAGCTCTAAAACCCTATGCTTGTAATTGCAATCGTTATTATGATCTCGATTATGCCCAATTCTGATATGTAGTGACGGAGTTTTCAATTTAATTGTAGCGAGCCCTTATAAATGTATTTCATTTTGCGAAGACAGGTGAGTTCATAACGCATAAGTTGAATACGATCATCTACTGATAGTGGCTATCTGAAAGCGGTCGGATTGTTTAATTACGGAAACTCTTTTCATATGATCGTCTCAATGAAGGTCCTATCCTTAATTTCACCGATCGGTATCCTTGGCAATACAAAAAGGAAGTTAGTGAACAAATGTTGTATATTTCCACGAAAAATAAAGAGTTACAATGTTAAATCGATTTCGACGGTTAGGCCATCATCAGTAACAAACAATAACTGAACACACATTAGAAAGGACACGGCTTATATAGTCACAGGTGAAGGGAGATTGAATACCATTGGTCGAGAGAAAGGAAAGGGGGCTGGAGGTACAACCGAATAGGTGCAAGCTAAGTGAAGGGGCACTATAGCTAATGAAGAGAAAGGAGGGGAAGAATTATTGGTTTCCACAGTTTGAAGGGATAATTCCAATCTTCATAATTTCGAATTTTTCAAGTACATTCACCATACCTCTCTTTGGACAATTTCAATTTTTCAAGTACATTCAACATACCTCCCTTTGAACAAAAATGAAGAAATTCGACAAACTATCTGTCAAATTAAAATTGAAATTATGAACACATATTGAATTGTGTCCTTTCTAATGTGTGTTCAGTTATTGTTTGTTACTGATGATGGCCTAACCGCCGAAATCGATTTAACATTGTAACTCTTTATTTTTCGTGGAAATAGACAACATTTTTTCACTAACTTCCGTTTGGAAATTTGTTTCCACACTTCGTCGCGAGTGATTTAGTTCGCATGACAATACGTTGGACAGTAGTTATCGATAAATCTCGCCTACCTGAAATTACGGAATTGATGTAGACGTCACCGCCCCAATTTTGGACGTTCAAGACCAGGCCGTAGTAGACGAAATAGACGGTGAACCAGATGCTGTACATCACGAATGAAACTTTTCGCATTTGCGGCGTGTTGAAGAGATCCTTGAGGCCAACGCTAGGCGCTTGGTTGTCTCCATTGTCCATTATCGCCTAAAAAATAGTTATATAATTAGTTTTGTTGTTTGAAATGAAAGTATATTTTGTTCAGCATAGTTTTTCAAAAATTAAACATCTTATTTCATTTTGTTATCAACACTTTATTATATTAACGTTATTCTAAACTTAATTATTAATATTTTATTTTAAAATTAAACTTTTTATTAAAAGTTTTATGAAAATTAATATTTTACAAAGGCATATGGTAAATACAATTTGTTGAAAAATTATGTGATGTAAATTTGGTATAAAAACTAAATGTTCAAAAGTAGCGTATTTATATAAATACTAGAGGCCTGTTAGGGCTTGGAAAGCCCTAATCTAGTCCGTATAACAGTAGTACCTAACAGGAACTCAGCACATTCTAGTAACGATATAAGTCCTACCTATCAAATTTCAACTTCCTACAGTGAACAGGAAAGAATTTAGCTCACTCAGCTGATCAGAAAAGACCCCATCACTTCACTCGTCTCTTAATGTCCCAGAGAGTCTACCTATCAAATTTCAACTTCCTACAGTGAACAGGAAAGAATTTAGCTCACTCAGCTGATCAGAAAAGACCCCATCACTACGTCGTCTTACTTACCGACACTTTAGCAACAAACTTGGGGCCGTGCTGATTCGGAATTATATATAAAGACCGTTCAGAATTATTCAGCTAAGTTCTTCAGTTTCAATTTCTTCGTTCAGAAATAACTCTCCTAGATGTTACTAACTACAGAACGTTTCTTACTTACCGTCAATTGATGGAAACTGTTGTTACCGCCACGGCCTAATAAACAACTCTCGTTGATAAGGACCGCCTAGAACACGATCAAGGCGGGTATAGAGACGAATGGCGACACTTTTGCAACAAACTTGGGGCCGTGCTGATTCGAATGAGCTGTCTTACACTAAAATCGGACTGCGAAGTTCTTCACAATTTCAAAGACCGTTCGGAATTATATATAAAGAAGATATGTCTCTACACATACAGGGTGTCCCGCAAAAGGTGGTCGATTTTAGAGCTAATTTCTGACTGAAAGTTTCTCTTAGAGATTTTTTTTAACGCTTAGTTTTCTAGTAATTTAATTTTTAAGATTTTTTTCCCGTGTTTTCGACCTTTTGTCACTAAAACGATTCATAACGATTTTATCTAATTTGGCAACCTTGAGTTTTTTCAATCGGGAATTGAACTATGACAACCAATATTTTTTCGAAACACAAGAACGGTAAAAACTGCGCGAAAATCTCATCTTTTCAACGATGTAGTTAATTTTACTTTTACTTTGCTAATTAGGGGAGAAAGTAACGTTTTAATATTGAAAAACATCGTTTTTTCACTGAAATCGAGGGTTTTCTTGAAAAATGCCGGCTTCTATGTTTTTTATTTTTTCATTTTATTTTTTTTTTTTTTTTTTTTTTTTTTTTTTACGCTGAATCGAAATGATATCTTGCATATCTCCCCAACCCCGTTGGGTTGATCGACTTTGATGCCGAGCTTTTATGACCCACTAGACTTTATAATTGATTTTTGGTCCAATCTCCATAAAATTTGGTCCAGTAGTTTCAGAGAAAGCTCTGGCAAGACGGACGGACTGTTTTAATTCAATTTTTGGATTCTAAGAATAATGTAACGAGAACAAATAAACTTGGGGAGGGGAGGGGGGTATTTTTTCTTTCTTCTTCGCTTAAAAAGGTTCATTAGTGAGAATAATTAATCAAAAGCATTAGAAAATACAGTAACATGCATTGTTTTTGTTCGTTGGGCTATGGCTAAAGCTTGTTCCATACTAAAACTAAAACAAAAAATTGCAGCACAGCATCATTATTTATTAGATCATGCGATCTGTATGTGCTAAGAGCGTTAAATAATATTACGTTGTATCAATTAAGGTAAAACGATTAAATTCAACTCCAATAGTTATTACAATGGAACTATCAGCTTGCTGCTTGTTATAGCTTGCTACTCGTCGATAGGAATTTATGACTAATTCCTAAAGTATTTAAAATTGTGTAAAGTTTTAAAAACTCTTCAGAATTCACCGTCGACAACTAGATGGCAAATTGGTATTCGTTACTGTGGGCTAGCGTGCAATTAACCTCTCGAGATTATTGGTTAGGTAATTCAATTATCATCATCAAACAGACTTGCTTGGAAATTCAGTTTCACTATAAATGTCCGTGCGTATGCATACTATGCATCCATACCACACGTTTAACTCTTTAAAACTTCAATGAATCTAGTCTGATCAGCAGAAGTGAGCTATATTCTCGAATTTCTCATCCTAAGAAGTTGAAATTTAATAGGGAGCCTCTCTGGGACATGAGAAGAATGAAATGATGGGTTCATCCTGATCAGCTGAGTGAGCTTGATTCTATGCTGTTCACCCTTGGAAGTTGACATTCGATTGAATACCACTGAAACAAGTATAGTTACTGAGTACTAAATTGGTTACTGAATCAGAAGTGGTCCCCAAGAAAGCCCATTGATTTACGACTAGGGAGAGGCTTTCCCTTTCAAGTTTTAATTAGGTAGGTATCCTAGTTTACTTTTGAATTACAAAGTTGGATTCAGCCATGAGACGTTATTTATTTGGCCCAAGTTTCATAAAGTTTGGACCAGTACTGGCAGTTTAAGAGAAACACTTCGTTTTATTCAGGTACTTAAGTGTTCTAACCTGTTTCAATAGTTTGTCCGCATTTGGAGGCAGCTCTTTTTTATTGAACTCAGCGATTTCTTCCATCACTTGCAAAGCCTTGTCGCCGTCTTTCATTGTGATGAGCCATCTGGGAGATTCCTTGAACAACCTGAAAACGATAAAGAGAATCTAAAATGCCTTTCATACAACCATCCTGTTATTAAAAATCTTGAATATCTCGATACTTTAAAAATATAATGCTTTCTATTTATTGCCACTAGTGTTGGGTACATTCAATACTACGTTACTGTGGCCATGCTCCCAAAACAGCTGTATGGCAGAACTAAGAGGTTCAAATGAACTCAAATGTTCGTGAAACACTACTGAATTAGCGGATACAGAGAATGTTGTATTTACGGCGTTTTCCGATCTGAAAAAATGGCTTACATCTCGATACTTTAAAAATATAATGGTTTCTATTTATTGCCACTAGTGTTAGGTACCTTCAATACTACGCTACTGTGGGCATGACTGTGGCTCCCAAAACAGCCGTATAGCAGAACTAAGAGGTTCGAATGAACTCGAATTTTCGTGAAACACTACTGAATTAGCGGATACAGGTTGCGGCCCTAATGCTGTATTTAAGTCGTTTTCCGATCTGAAAAAAATTGATTAAGGAGGAAACGAAAAATAATGACTCAAAAAAGTTACATACTGGTTTTTTGTAAACGATAAGACGTGCTTAGATCTTCAACACAGATTCCAGGTTTGTTGTGAAACGTTTCCTCCTCTTTCATTGAAAATTGTTTTCCCACTCATTTAAGCAAGTACGTCTTTTTCTTCATAAACTCGTTGGTGAGCAGGAAGTAAAAGTCTTTAATTCGGAAGTTTTCATAAAAGGTAAGGAGAAATGGACGAGAGAAATCATTCGTTGTGTGAAACCAGGGCTCGAAAATGAACAGCGACTGATATTTATCTTAAACTTTAAATTGCCCTCCGCTGGCCTGAACTAGTTTAAACTAGGAAACTAGAATACGAGCGAGCCGAATTACCTGATTGTCTGGCTATTCTTCAGATTTGGTTTTTTAGAGGAACATTCTGTCTATTTCTATATACGTCTGAAAACGACTTCGCAACTCATAGTGTTGTTGAGGGTTTTCTTATATTTTAGCTTTTATTTAAGCCCGCTACGAGAGCAGTTAGTCGTATGCCTAACGCTCTAGGTTGTCCCTTTTTACTCATTGAAACAAAATATATCAACATCTAAAGAAAATACACTATTTAACTAAGTTGAGTATTAATTCTGAATTGGATTGCGCTTCTGCGCACATCACTAGTCAGCAGATTGGTAACTATTAAATTGAGCCTATGGTAGGTACCTTCGTCTTTATCCAAGAGTATCAGAATTCTTTTGAAATAATATCAGCAGATTTGATCGCCGTAGTTTAACAGGGGATTTTAACTATGCTCTCGTGTGAAAATACCTGGGGCCTATTTTACAAAACGACATGTTACAAGTGTACAAGTTAACAAGTACAGGTACTTAAAATGCACGGTAAACTAGAACAAGTGTTTCACCAAAACAAAGAGTACAAGTGTAGAAAAGTAACACTTGTAGAAGGTAAGTTTACAAGTCTAGCAGAAAAGAAAAATGGCGTGTGGGGACAATCGAAATGAACAACGTCAAGCGGGATCCCGAAATTGAAGTTTTGTCAGCGAATCATAATGTAAAAACGGTGGTAAGTACACCATAGGATGTTTATCGCGACTGACTAGATGTAATGATTGGAAGGCAGACAAATTATTAACTAAAAAGTGGAGAAAGTGTGTAATTGATTTCAACTTATTCTGATGGCAGGCGTAATCGGATTTTTCTCTTTCATTCAGCGGAAATGATTAATCAGTTCATCAAGCCTTAATGCTGCTGGGTTAGTAATGTCATCTGTAACTTCGAGATGATCTTCACTTTGTTCTTCAATGATGGGGAGATCCTCAATACTCGATCAGGAAAAATTGCACTGGATCCCGCAGCATTTGAATCTTTCGAGGGTCTCGGAAGACATCCTAAATCTCTCGTTAAACTCAAAAATACCCGAGGCCGAAAAAATCTTTGGCGTCTTCTACGCTGAATGCTTCTTTCTTGTCTGTATTCTTCAGCAGAAGATGATTCCCATATATTAAACACCGAAAAATTCTTAACTCACAATGCTGAAAAACAACAAGTTTACAGGCGAATGGACGTAGGTTAAAAATCGGCCATTTTTTACAACTGTAAAACTGTGACTTGTACAAAATAATGGGGAAACACTTGCAGCTTGTCCAAATTCGCCTGCACACTTGTTAATTTTCACTGTGCATTACAAGTCTACACTTGTACTTTTATGAAACGCTTGCACCCTCATTTTTTACAACATGAACATAAAATCGGCTTGTAACTTCTCACATGTTGCTTTATGAAATAGGCCCCAGATCGCATTCACACTCATATTGCGCATGCACTGTCGGTGTAGACAGATCGTTTAGTTCTTTAAGAACTCGTCTCTTCCTCCGCTTCTCAAGATAGAAGATTTAAGTAGGTACTTAAATGTACAGCAAATCATGAGTAGGTACGTCACAATTAACAAAATACCTACATTGTTTTCCCACATCAAATGTGTGATGATTCCAATGTACATCTTTTTAGTCTGGTAATGAACAATCGTATTTCCGATAGACAACCTCACTGTACGTAGTCTTACGTATGTTTTACTGAAGCAGTCGTGTTTGATGTTCTCTACTAAGATTTCTGAATTCCATATCCTGGCATATTGCAACAGGTAATTACAATAGGTAATTTCGTCGCGTTACTTGTCACCAACTAATTCTATTTACCAATTGTCTATGTTTCAATTAATGTGGAAATTATACTGCCCACCCAACTTGGTAGACTTTTTTTCTACTTCTTGGTAGAAAACAACAGCTTTCTCACAACGTATGTTAAACATAGAATACATTCAGCTGTTGGTGAATGAATGGGAGATTATATAGAGCAATTTTACTCTCCCATTATGAATGTAATTACTCGTAACGTCGGCGTCGTAGGGAAACCACCTATTTCCCCGAGCAATTTTCGTTTTTGTGTATCAGACATCATCGGAATGACAGGCTTCCTCCCGATTCGTGCCCAATTATTTTTCTGACAAAAAATAGGTAGGAACTCTCTAACTAGAGTAGTCAGTTAAAAAATTTCAAACAATGGTTGGCAGGTTGTGGGGTTCGTAAGTGTTGCCGAACTATTTAAAATATGGGTAGGCATTTAATTGCTATGAGTACAAGCTACCGTCCTTGGTGTTTTATACTTTTTCAGCACCTCTAACTGCTCAGTGGAAGTTATGTAATAGTCCCGAAAATAATCTTCGTAATAAGGATCTGGCCCGAAGTGAAACAGTTTCGTTAAGGAATAGAGAAATATATATACGTAAAAAGCCTACATTCCTATATGAGTAAATGTGTATATGGATAAGTTCCATTTGCCACCTTGCTTCTATGTAACTGGCGAAGAAATGTAAACCTTTAGCAACAACACATGAAATTCAAAGTTCCTGATTCAAGAACAAAGCAATCCGCTCTCAAAATTCACAAATGAGTGGAGTATTATAACTCTCTTATAAGTATGGTCAGTGGAGAGAAACTAGTTAATACTGAAATGATAAACCTTTGTGTAATAATTTGCAGTGCTCATACATTTAGCTGATCTACACAATCATGTTAAAAAAATCGAAGATAATGTCCTTCCCCTTTGTAATTTGCAGTGCTCATACATTTAGCTGATCTACACAATCATGTTAAAAAAATCTACACAATCATGTTAAAAAAATCGAAGATAATGTCCTTCCCCTCACCTTTTTAAGACATTTTTTCCCTAGCCTTTTCCGTGTAGTATCATAATAACCGCGTGGTACGTGCGGCAAATAGTCTAACTTTCCGAAAAATAGACGAAGATGAGCAAATGACGCGGTTTTCAGTAATTTGACCGACAGTGAGGAGGTACGTACCTACGTACTCGTTTTTTGCCCCAATCCATATTTTCCTGCGGTTGAAGACGCCAGGGAAACAATTTTCTCACCAAACGATCCGTAGTGATTTCAGGACGGAGTCTTTCTTTTTTTTTTTTTTTGGTATTTCAGGTTCAACGCTCCTGAACGATGTTTTTCGACCCTGCTACGAAGTAGATAAGAGCAAAAGTAGGTACTGATTGATGGTGCAATAGGTAGGTGTAAGAAATTGTTATCAGCATGCCTTAGCTGTGTATTCAGCATTAAAATTTAGGTACGTGGCTAGGTATGGGCTATAGTTTAGTTTTCATCAATTGAAACAGCACGCTCTTGACTGAAATACCTACATATTACAAAAACATTTTGGTTTCCACGAGTCCATTATGGTCTCGATTGTGCCAAGTTCCATAGATCAACCCTTCAACTCACTATTGAACTTTTATGTCACTATTATTTCTTTCACCAGTGGGAGTGTTGGACATCCACAGAAAGCGCAATGAATAATATATCTTACTATAGTCACCAGTATGGTAATACACCAAGTAGGTAAGACACCTGGATGGGGCGTTTGGTTACACAACTTGGATACTACACCTTTATTGCTTGACATAATTATGTTGGAATCTGGCATGCGGTTGGTTTCTTTATGGGAAATAACACCTTTGATTTAATATTGCGAGGAGGGTAAGTTTACAAAAATATCCTTATCATAGAGCAAATTTCGATCGTTTAGGCAGCGTATTTAGGATTAATTCATAAAAATCTAAAGGAATTGGAATATGGGATAGATTTCGACAGCTGTCTCAAGGAAACTGTTTTCAATTCCTTCAAGCCGAGAGCTTTATACTAGATTCAGCCAAATGAGGGTTCCATCATGGCTCAGCTGATTCGATTGTTTCAGTTTTGACTCAGCAGTTAATCCTCGGTTTCCTATTTGCTTCCGAGTTTACCTAAAGGTAGCGGAAGCATTGTTTTCACTTCTGGGGGATGAAAAATTGTTTGTCTCCAAAATGAAAATTTCCTCTCGTATTTCACGTTTTAAACCATTCTGAACCACTTTGTCCGTAAATCCTCGTAACAAGCTTGATTTTCACAGTTTTCATCCGATCTTGATAAAATTTTGAGGGAATGTACGGGTTAGGCTGTAAATGGTCCCTTATCAGTTTCATTGTTCCCGAATCAATAAATTACTTTACGCTTCCCAAAATGCGAATTCCATTAAGCTTCATTTCCTCAAGCCCTCGTCGTCCGATCTCGCTCAAATTTAGAGGATAGTTGGGAGAAGACTATGTGGTCATTCCATAACGATTTGGTCATGATTGCATCATTAGTAGCTGCTGCGCATGCGCGAACATGATATCCTAGTAACAAGCTTAATTTCCATAGTTTTCATCCGATCTTGTTGATATTCTCAAGGAATATTTCATTCTTACAATAAGGAAGTTTTAATTGGTGCAAAATCGATTGTGTTTGATTGAGGCGGGGGGGGGGGGGGGATCACTTACTGTGATGTTTGGTTTAGCTGCACCGGAATGATGATAAGATATTCATTAGCTGAGAATGAAGATACATATTCCGGACAGTTGAGCTGTCGACCACTTCTTTTCTCTTATGTAGGGCTCAACTGCAGATGCTCAACACCGCAGCCTCTCACTCGTAATATACCAAAAAACTATTTCTATATGTCTGTTTTAAAATGTATGGAAGCTATACTGCCCACCCAACTTGGATTAGTAATGGGGTCGGGGTGTTCACTTTTCACGTAGGGACTTATCACATCCGTCATGGCACGGAGCCAAAAGTAGCCTATTCATATTCACGTTTGTTCTTGATACAAAGAAAACAAACAATCGGGTCTTCAAGTACTTACCTGAAGCTCCGGTCCCGACGAATGTGGACGTATCGATGATGACTTTCGGGTATTCGTTAGTAACATAAGACGACTCTAATCAGTCAAGAGATGAAATAGGCGATCAGTTAAGAGGCGATGAAATAACCACGCAATTCAACAACATTCACGCTATAAATAAATAATCTGTGATTATACCTATTAACCGCAGGTGGTAGAGGGAATATTCCCCCATTATTTGTTATCTCAAATGTGATTTGCAATTACGTTACGGATGGCATTATGTAACACTAAAAATCATGTCGAGAGTTCATTCACCAATAATAATGACGTAGCTCGTAGTAGGTAGTTATCTATAGCTACAAATTGACACCCCAAGTGTCATTAGTAGGGTGGTTTGAGGGGATGAAAGGTATTATTTCTGGCTTGTTCTCATCATGGTACATTGTTATTCCAAGTACTTTCGCCCTTGTATTAGGCCTCATCAGGGAATATTGCATCTTTTATGTGGCAAGTACGTTTTGTTTTATAATTTAAAAGGTGTTTAACATTGTTCCCTTGCTAAGGGATGGGCTGTGTTTTCAGTGGTTATCCACGTTTGGAGTGCATTTGATCTCCTTCTAGTTGTGTAATGGATGATCTTTGACTTTATATAGATTATTTCATGAGTTCAATTTAAAATTGAATTGTACCTGTCCCATGCGGCACCCTTTCGTTCACAATTTTAATTTTAAATTCTTTTAAATTAAATTGATTTTTTTTTCTTTTATAAACACCACTTTTTAAATTAGAAGAGGAACAAAACAATACTTACGTTTACCACATAACAAATGCAATATTCTCTGATGAGGCCTAATACAAAGGCGAAAGTACTTGGAATAACAATACACCATGAAGAGAACAAGCCAGAATTACCTCTCATCCCCTCCAAGCACCCTTACCATGTAAAATGAACGGTTACCTTTCCGTATAAGTATCCGTATAAGTAAATTTTAACTGGATTTTAGTAGGTATTTTTTAGGGATTTTAGTAGGTATTTTTTAGGGAAAGATTTTGGTAGGCTGAACTGAAATTCCAAATCTCGCGAATTGGCATATTTTTCTAAACAAAGTGTCTTTTCAACGTGGGAACATGACCTGCCAGCCAGAAGCCAACCAGAGTATGGACCTAACAAACCCCTAAGTAACAAACTTCCAAACACCCGGAAAGCCTAATCGTTTTTCGATCAGAACAACTCAATCGATTTACATGGTGTTTAGATAGCAATGATTGGGTTACGGTTCCATTCTAATGGGCTGAGAGAGCTGTAAAGCTAATTCCATTCCTATTCAACCTACAATGTGGAAATTCGGAAGGAGCCCGTATAGGATTGCTGAATAAAGTTCAGAGCTACACTAATTACCCGAGTGAGTTGAAAAGCTAATTTATTTTGTGTTCAACTTACATTGCTAAGATTTGAAATGAAGCATGTTTGAGACTGAACGGTGACAATGAAAAGGCACGGCTCAGCAATTGAGGAACCAGCCCGCAAAAGGCAGGGACCATTTCTACTTTAACTACATTAATTTTATAAGTCAAATAAAGTATTTCGAATGAATCAGCCTGTGTTTTATATTTGTATCAAGCCCTTGCCACTATTTTAATATGTGAATTCGATGTCTATTCCTATCTGAATTCCATGATATATACGTTCCTGTATGTACATAGACCGTAATGGTATCAAACACAATAAAGCCTAAATGACTATTATATAAAGGCTAAAGTTATTAGCTTCGTTCTCAGTGTGCGTTCTGCCAGTTCGGAACGGTTCTGGGCAAGTGCAGTAGAATTTTGTCGTTCGCAGTGCCAGAATGCCCAGTTCCAGAACGCCAAGTTCGACGTTCGTAGTGTTTTAGCGAACCCAGTTCCGAACGGTTCTAACAGTCCCCAATTTTTCTAAGAACTGTAAGAACTCGAACCCAAGGTAGTTAACGCATGCGCACTTCACAATTTTCGGAGCTCGTGGAGTGAACAATACGCTCTCTTCGGCTTTGGTTGCCGTGTGTTCCCTGTAAAATTTCGCTTTGTTCTGTTGTTCGCTGTTATTCATTTGAATTTCTTCATCGAAATGTCAACTAGTAGCTCATTAAGTTCGGAAAGCGGTAGTTTCGACGATGTTGTATTAGTAGTTGTACTTGGATCTCATCCACATCTACAAAACTCGAATTTTTTCGACGAAATTGTGGGTTCGACGACGAAGAGTTTGTCACAAACAACAACACAGGTTATTCCACTCCCAAGGGCTGAAATCGTTCGTAGTGCAGAACGCGGTTCCATAAGTTCCGGAACGCCCCGGGATTTTCCGTCCCAGTTCTGATGAGTTCGAGAACTGTCAGAAAGCGCACTGAGAACGAAGCTATTATTGTTTTTAACCCAGCTGTTAAGAGAGATGTAATTCTCACTATGCTCTTTTAGGGATCGTAAAAGTGGGTATGGTGGAGAGATTGGATGAATGAGGAATAAACTCACCAAGACAGGAGCGGGAATACAACAGCTGTGAGGGTGATCGTCATCTGAAGCTCTCGCCAGCCCTTGATCCAGTAGGAGATCCCGGCGATGGTAATGTAGCCCAGAGGGATTGTGAAGAGGTACGAAATACCCGATATCGTCACCCACTTTCCTCCCACCAACTCAATACCTTCAACAAACATTCACTATTAATTTTGACATGTTTACAAAACAAAACTATATTCGATTTGTTTAAACGTCGCAATCAATAAAAAATTTGGTTAGGGGCAATCGGCTTGAGACGTGGCTATCTTGTTTGTACAGTGAAACCTGGCTATAAGGAACCTGAATGTAAGGAAAAACTATATGCAAGCAAGAATTTTCGCGGTCTCCCTCCCTTGGAAGACAAAAACCTGCATGTAAAGAAGTTTTTTACCTCCATGTAAGGAATTCGATTTGGCCACTCGTTACCTTTGTGTAAGGAAGATGATTGAGGGGAACCTGGATATAAGGAAGGGGGACTTCCACATAAGAAAGACAAGCCAGCTCAGACCTCTGTGTAAGCAAGTTTTCAAGTGTCAATATTGATTGTTATTCGATTGTCAGTGTTGATTCGACCTTGTCAGTAGTGTTGTTTTACAAGTTGTTGTTGCAGCGCACGCAATGACGTCCATCTGAATTTTCTATTTTCTTCAATTTTTTTACACAATATATTTTGACGCTGTGTACATTTGCGTACTCCGAATTACAATTGCATCCTTTCAGAATGGCATTTTCTTTCAAACTTCCGAAGGAATTCCACTAGTAGATACCTGTTATAAGGAAAATATGGTTATAAGGAAAATCTCAATATAAGGAAAACCTCTATCTAAGGAAAAAAATCCTTTCCCCTTGCGATTCCTTATAGCCAGGTTTCACTGTAATTGATTTTTAAAACAACCTGAAAGATCAAAGTAAAATGATGTAATCGCTTGGGGGAAAAGAAGAAAAAAAAAATTGTTTTAGACACAGATCTAGATAAGAGTCAGAAAAAATGTGTGTACCTATTACGTACACTATGCATATGTGTCTTGTGTAATTGAACCCAATACTCCGATCTCACAATCAGTGATATTTTACTCTATTGGGTTTGGAAGCTCAACAATATAGCAAAAACTTTAATTTTTCAAGCCAAAAGATACCATTTATTTACCACGTTCAAATTCAAATATGGGTTCAGCAACCTGACCCCCCCCCCCCCCCCCTCCACCTCTAATTACCGATTTTAAGCTCAAAATCTGTTTATCATTTAAATATTTAAATAATAAATCTTTGTAATTAATTGAAAAAAGGGGGTGGGGGTAATAGCTCCAATAACGGTTCAAAAAACTTCAATATCGTAGTTTTGTCTGGTTTTTTTTTCTTTAGTTTTTCTGGTGAAAAATAGTGGAAATTTTGGTGAAATTCACAACGTGTCACTGTTACTGTATCTCACTGCTGTATCTCTTGCCAAAACTCTTAAGTTGTGAAAGCTCGCCCGACATTAAACTACTACTATAAGTACCAATTGTTATCTATAAATTTAGGGCAATGATTAAGGATTTTCCCTTCATATTATTAAAAACTGAACAGTGGGTTGTTTATAACGTTATAAGCATATCATAATTAACTTTACGGAACAACCCATATTCAAATTCAACTATTTTCATGTCGTCTTATTTCTGTGTACATAACTAAATTAATAATTCACATTCAAGGATGATTACCTACTGGCTGTACTTATAGTGTGATTTTTGTGTTAAAAAATAACCAAATATTCAAACTGCGTCACGGTAAAGATTAACTTACACAGTACGAATCCACAAAGAACGATGCTGACTGAGAAGAAACCCAGGAAACATCTCATGGCGACGTAGACCCAGTAACAGGGAGAAAATGCTACAGCAACTCCCAAACCGATTTGGGCCATTATGGACAACATCAACGTCCTTTTACGGCCAAACCTACATACACAATAAAAGCAACATATAAATGAAACAATATTAACGTGTATTAGTTTATTGTTTGAATAGGTACCTACAGTATTCGAACATTTTAACATGAATGAAAACGCCAAATTGTCATACTCGCACAAATTATTGCAATTTCAATGGCTAAAAGTTAATTATAACTTTATGATAACAGGTTGATTGCTTTTACAAATTATATTTTCACTACTCCGTGACTATAGATCTATAAAACCGAAATAGGAAAATGTTGGAATCCAAGTCCTGCCTCCACATTGTTATAGTTCATATGTTCATTAACCTGGCCCGTTGACAACATTGTTTACATTATTAAAATAAATTTCAGTTCCGTATCAAACCACAAACCTTGGTACCACATTATTTAATTATAAGAAAAAAACTAACCTGTCAGACAGGAAACCTGAAGCCAAACCGCCTACAGCAACACCAGCCAAAAACGCCATTTCCGCAAAGTTCTTCATTGGCTCTCTGTCGCACACTAGATCCCACTGAAATAATTAGCCAATGATTGTTTAGCACCATCGTATAAATGACCGTTAACCAATATATTTAATAATATATTTCAGCTCAATATTTGAAATATGAAACATTTCTTTTTGGAAAACCTGTGGAAGCTATTTAGGCTTCTTCGCAACAACCAAAAGTAGAAAAGCTCCTTCAGGGGAAAAAAAACTTTTTTATCACGATTTTACGGTCGTGTGTTCTCAAACATATTTAAGATATTGTGCTGATGAACTAAAGAAGGAATATTGAATATTGTAAGTTGGTATTCTACAACATAACTTCTCTGTGTAGTTTTAATTCTATTTCTAGTGTTCTTTTCCCAGAGTCATGTCCAAACCTACTATATTTATAAAAAAGGGGATTTGAGAGGTTTTTGTAGTCGATATGGTCCTTGGTTCTCGGAGAATGCATCGGTTGTATGTCAAAATCTATCGTATCATCATTTGAGTCAATACCAAAAGACCGGTTTCCTTCCAAAAGCTACAATATCCATTCTGCATTTGGTTCCAAAACCTGCCTTCCAGCTATTGCCTAAAGCTATACCTTCGTAATGTTAAATTTTAAAATAACATGAATTTTATAATTCGAATGCTAGGGACGACATACCTACCTACCTACCTGCAACACACCAAATGTTACGTAAAAAGAAACTGAAATGATTGTTAAAATAGTCGTGTCGTGAAAACATAATATTTTTTCTACAATTTATAAAATAAACATTGTCAAAATAACTGTCTCTTAGTTATTTTCACAACAATATTTTCTATTTGTCATTATTTACCTCAAATTATAAATTTGTTATGCCAAAACCGACCGTATCCGAAATTTTGTCAAATTTTATAGAAAAATACTTGCTTTCCTTCCGAATATTGAAATAATATTGAAAGATATGGGGTTATAGGAGATGATCAACAATATTGAAAGGCGAGCTCTCAATAAAAGCTTGAAAAAAAAGTAACATCCCAAGTTGAAGAACATGGTCATGATTTAAAAGTCAGGTCTCCTAAAAAATTCAATGGAACGAATATATTAAATTAATACAAATGGGGAATTTGTTTCTCAAACCTGATACATTAGTTTTATTGAATTTTATAGGAACTTTTAATATAGCCTTGTTTGAAAATTTAGTGTCCTAAGTCATTGTAGGTCGAGTTTCATTAAGATTTTAATGTATTCATAAAATATCAATAAACTAATTTCAAGTTGAATAAATGTTGAAATAGCACTTTCTGAACAATGATAATATAAGATACCTACTTTACGTAGAAAGTACACAAGTAACAATTATTTTAGAGCGATTCAATGGCAGCAAGCGATAAATTGATAAGGACAAGATTACTAACCTCAGAAATTATAGTTTCCCCGAACGCCGCCTTGTCGTAGTCCCATTTTTGGCATTTCTTCACACTGGCGACCTCCGCGGACTGCCGGTTAAGTTCGGCTATACTCGCGTGCTCGTAGTCCAAATCTTTTATATGACACCGATCAAAGCTCTGAAAAAGAAATGACGATAATGTAAAGATCACCTAGGTATGAATACGTAGCTATGAACGTAGAGAAGGTTGGTACTACATTTGCTCTTTCCATATATAATACACTAAAGGCCTTGTGAATCACAATACAACTTGAAACAATTCTTTTTCAAAAAGTTGGAACTTATAATTAAATCCGGTTTAAGCGCTTTTACGGCCAACAGGAGCTCAAATCGTTCTCTGTTGATCTAACTGTCACTAAGTGGAGCATTATTGCTTTGCTGAAGGACGTAAATGGTAAACACAGCGACTTTTGTGAGGTATTCCAGGGCCTCATCGATCACCATTTCTTATCGAAAGGGAAGGTAATTGATAAGTAGTCCGGACTCATTACAGACATGGTTCTTGAAAGTTGATCCTTTAGCTTTGGCTGAGCTTTGGCTGAGACGGATATATTTTTCTGAGTTTCTGACCATTTCGGGAAGTATTTATTTATGGAGAAGAGATGTAAAAATAAGAAATTAAATTGAACGGTAACCCTCCTTCGAGAAGGTCGGGTGGCCTGTCAGACAGCAATTCCTATGGAAATTGAAGAAATTAAAGATCCTCCCCGGAGACTGATGCACCTGACCGTGGAACAGAGGCGGATGAGCGATAGAGGATACTAGACAGAAACGAAGGGGCCTGAAGATGACATTTTGATGTGGAAAGCTTGCAATAAAGAAACTCAGAGAAGAATTTTTTCTGCTTATATCCGTCTCACCCTGACAACCCCATTGGCCATAAAAGCCTGACGGATGGATCATGAATCAATCAATCATTTCGGGAAGTATAGCTCATCCATTGCCCAACATGGTGTCCCAGAGTCTCATCAGTCAGCAGCAGGCTTACAGTGTCAACTCAGAAGCTTTTTTTTTGCTCCAGTATCTGCCTCTGAAATCTTAGAGACCTACCACAAGCTGAAAAACATTATTGGCAGTCATGATGGAATTCCAGCTGCTATATCCAAACATGTCATTGAGAAGACTGCTCTGTGCTAAGTGTTTTTCTGGCATCTTGGAACATGCTCTTGTTACGGCTTTTCCAAAAAAGGTTGCATTTTCGGATGCAAACAATAAATTATAGGCGGTTCAGCTTATATGTTTTCTAGTAAAAGTTAAGTTCTAGAGTGCTCAATGCTGTCTTGACTCCTAGGTAGGAGTATCCAGAGACGTAGGTATCTAGACTCTGTTAAGTTTTTCACAGATGTTCAGCACAGATTTTGGAAGAAAAGGTCAATTGTGCTGGCCTTAGCTTAGCAAATTTTGACAATGTTTGCTTAAATGTAGACAAGGGACTGTTTGTAGTAGTTTGTATCGCGGACCTCACTAAAGCCTTTGATATTACCTCCCACGATGTCCTACTTGCAAAGACGGAGAAAATTGGTTCAATTCCTTCCTCACCCGTAGACAAATTTTGGGAAACTCTCCTCAAAATCCTCATTTCTCCACTACTGAGTCAAACTTTAGGTCAGTTCCACAGGAAAGCCTGACCGCACCCATTCTCTTTTTCATTAAGGTTAATGACCTGCCTGAGGGAGACATATTTTGTAGAGAGAGAGTTCAATCGTGGGATTCTAAACTAAAACTATTTGATACCATGGTTGAATCAGTATTATTGTATGCAGCCGAAATATGGGGCCTACGTTTTCTAGATGAAGTTGAAATAGTTCAAACCTCTTTCCTAGATCTTCCCTAGAAGATCTTCCCTTAACAGGGGAATCCCTGGACTCTTTTTGAGGTTAGAGATAGAACGACTCCCTCTAAAAACACTAATATTCACGAGAGCGATACATTTTCCCCTTAGAATCCTAGAGATGGAAGAAAGACAATGGCCTATAGTATTCCTTGAAAAGCTGATTAATTGTTACATGAAAAAGCGCATAAACTCCATAGAATTTAATCGGGTCACAAAATTAGACCACATATTCCTTGGGTTATGAAGCTGACTGGAAACACCTGTCACATGAAGCGTTTGAAGTTGCTCTCAAGGATCTCATCGAAAGCTATCAAAAACAATGCTTGAGTACTGATATTGACCGAACACTGAACTTAAGTTACAACCCGCATTTTCGGAAAATGATAAATTTGAATAGCCGACAAAACTACTTGGGATCAACAGCAAGTATATACAGAAAGAACAATTGCGCCACTAAGGCTAGCACCTCAGTCAGGAGCAATAAACATCACATACTTCTACCAAAAAAGGAAGATCTACAAGCTAGATCATTCTACTGTTTGCTTTGCTTGCAACGAGGCTAATGAGAATATCATACGTTTGCTACTTGAGTGCCAAATTTATCGACCTTTGAGGGATCAATATATCTTAAAATACGTTGGCAATACCTCTTTCCCATCTAATGAACATGCCAAACAAGAAGTAGTACCCATCAACCTACTTGATACAAGAAACGAAAGAAAGACATGTTTGAAGATGACACCTTCAACCGCGGCCTTCTCACCAAATATAACCACATCCCTCTTCACGTTAACAGCAATCGCCTCGAAGTTTTCAAGAGGTGCACCCGCTACAACGTCATAATTATTATTTCCCTCTACACACAACGATATGTTTTACAACCCACTGCATTTATTTCAGAAGTCCTTGAAGAACTTTCTAATTGTCAAAGAACAATAGTCTGACGGAGAATTTTTCTATTTAGAGTGACAAACAATCCTTGCCTGTAACATTGCTGACGTTTTGCTCTATTCATTTTTCTTTGATGTTATACGGTAATAAAAATGTATCTATTTGTTTATTTTTTTAATTAAGGTTTAAGCCGCACCTCAACCAGAAGGGTCATTAGCGGCATAATAAAAATTTATGATTACCATTATTATTAATTGCGAACGTTGCAACTTCCCTTGTTCGTGAAGGTAGCATGACACCTTTTAGGTTTCCTATTCAAGCTCTTTGTTGAAGATTTTATTAAGAAAAGTGCTGTACTCGTAGTTAGTCAATATGTGAAGGGGTGAAAGTCAAAGTGGTGTAAGTCAAGTAATCATCATCTTGAGAAACAAAAGGCTTTATTACAAGTGATATAATAAATTCTGAAAGCATGTTAAATCGCCCAACGCTATTTTAACATTATTATGATGTCTGACTTGAAGTTGTGGAGGTGAAAGATTGATCTAACCATAGCAATGTTCTCACTGGTAATGGTATTAAATGACTTGCACCATTATGAAAGTAAACAGTTAGGATCCTTGATGACTTAGGTTGGCAAAAAACAAAAAATAGGCAATAGAACTTGAACTTTATCAAACAAAAAACAAAAAATAGGCAATAGAACTTGAACTTTATCAAACAAAAAACTTTCACAAACTATAGAAATCAATATTAGGAAGTAATTTTAAGCTCTCAAGGGTCTTCCATTTCTTCAACAAACTCCAAAGGACCCTCGTCCTCCGCTTCTTCTTCTGCGTTTTCTGTAGATAAATTTAGAAAAAACTCATGGTGAATGGGAGGAATGAATTTCAGGAGCTCAATCATTCTCATCTGTAAAAGCAAACAAGCACAGATTTTACTTCTTCTCACTACATTCTTACCTATCACAGATCGCCAAGATAATGTATCTCCATAAAATACTCCAATTTGATTTCATTAGTCCATTATTTTTAGTCAATTCATTACAAAACAAGTTCAATGAATGTCTATAGAAAGATCAGAATAAGCGCACAGAAATAAAGTAACTAGGTACGTAAGCAAAATGTTTGGAAATAAAATAAAATTGTGTGGGTACTAACCTTCACTTTCCGAATACGATTCACTGGCAATGTAATCATCGCTGGTTCCTATGTTCTCAACAGGATCATCATCACTATCACTAAATTCGGATGCCATAGTAACAAAAAACAAAGAGTTTACGAACAAGTACGTAGTACCTATACTGAGAGACCACATGGAAAACTCCAAACGGGAACAAGTTAACAGCCAAAGTGGTGCAAGTCAGACTTGCGCCAGTATCACTGGTAACGGATGAGCTGTTTCGTTTCCTTGCGTGCATTGTGCTGCACTCTGTTGGCACAGAAGACAAGTTATGACTTACTTCAATTTTTCTTTCAACTTATTACCATGAGTAGTTCGAGAATATACCGATAGTCACACATTGGTCAAAAACTGACTTACACCACTTTGACTTTCACCCCTTCATGTAGTCGCAAATTTATATATTTAAATCTTGTATTCAATTATGTTGTAAGTTTTAAGTAGTATTTTCGCATTATTTCAAGTGTAATTTCAGTACGGTTTATGCACATTAAATATAAGAAGAGGTGCATAATAAGTATATGAGGAGGAGGGTAAAAGAGCCCACTAACAACATTAAAGCGAATTTCTCTGCAGTACTCTACCCTTGAGGTAAAAATCCCAAAGATATCGCCAGATTTGGTGTAATACACATAAGTTAGTGTTATAAGATAAGATGGTTATAAATTAAATGCCAATTTTGTTTTCAATTTGATATTTTCTTTGTCAAATTTTGAGAATTTTCATGGGTTTTATTTAACAAGAGGGGCGCTTATGGAATTGATCCAGGGGGGTAGGGGAAAGCACAAGCATGAGAAAAAAATAAACAAATAAAATGAAATAAATAAATATATAAATAAATAAATAACGGCATACAAATCCGTTTCAGACAAGAAAGATTTAGAAGACTTAGACAACTAAGACCGAATCCATGAAAAAACGCTGCAAATTATTTCACAAAGGTTTATTATTTTTTCAATTGAGTATGATCGTAGTTTTAGTTGGCTTGCGTACGTCATAAGGCCCGTCCAGACTCCTCGGCGTGTCCTACTTCGAGTTGCCACAACCTATACTTCTATAATTATATACGCATGTTTATATTTCTCGATTTGAGCTCCTATCTATTCAAATAGTTATTGCCTTAATAATATCATTATCTAAGTACGTACGAAAAGTCGAGAGGATATGTTATTAAATATGCGTAGGAAAAGCTTTGGTATTAACACACAAATATGACCTTGAAAAAAACATACTTATGCCTCGAACGAACGCCGGCCCCGTACCCACCACAAGCCGCGGCGCCGGCGCCTCCTCTCACTCCACCTCCCCCCCCCCCCCCCCCCCCCCGCTCACCCCCCCTCGCCACCCACCGTGACCCCCTGCCAAGCGTGCCAGGCGTGCTCGCGTCCAAAAAGACACGTTTTTGCCCGTTTTTGGCCCATAGCATTTATGCGAGTAAAGCGATCGGGATGGTTAAACGTTAGGACCAACTAGACCCCAAATGGAGTCTATGTGCGAAAGAACGGGTTTTAGCGAATTTTCTTAGAAAATAAAGCTATTGCAATGGCTCCAAAAATTTTAAAATGAAAATTTTCAAAAATTTTCTTCATCGAAATCTGTTTTGAGGCATTCTGAAATGATTCCTGGATTTTAACGCTTTTTTATATGTATATATATATGTATGTGTCATTCCAGACGATAACTCTCGATAGAATTGAGATAAAAACTTCGTTCTTTCGCCAAAAAATCAAGCATTTCAAAAGAAAGGATGAGTTCGTTGGACAACAATTTTTGAGCACATTAAATTGGTCAAATTTCGAAAAATGTACCCAAAAAATCACTAAAAATGGCTAAAAACGGCCAAAAATCGTTAAATTTCTATTTTTTTGCAGAATTTTAGTCAAAACTAAATTTTCAACGATTAACTAGGACATTAACAATTTTTGCTCAAAATTATGATGAAAAATGTACTTAAATGTCATTAAAATTTGCTAAAATATCGATAAAAACTGCAAAAAAGTTTAAAAATCAAAAATCCCTTTTGAATCAGTGGAATTTTATTTAGAATAAGTTTTTTGCCATAAAATTGGTTTTTAAACCATTTCTGTCAACTATTTAAGTCAATTCTTAGGCCTTTTATGGCCCGGACGGCGGACGGCGGACGGCGAACGGCGAACGGCGGACGGCGGACGGACATTTCAAATTTGGATTCTACGTACCTTGAAACGTAAAGTGACAAAGTTTGAGGGGGGGTTATAAAAATTGTTTGCTACACGATCACATAGGCTTATTATTGGAAATAATAAACCAAAAGCCACAGACTATGTCTGTGTATGAGTGTGTGTGTGTGTGTGTGTGTGTGTGACTGATTAATTTTGTCGACGCTGTCCAGGCCACAATTCTAAACCGATTTCGATTTTCGAGATTATTTCTTTGTTCTACCCCAATTTTAGTCTAGTTGTGCAACAAACCTAGGGAATTTTTAATTCCGTCATGAAGGAGGGGGAATGGAGGGGGTAAAGCCGAAAAAACGTGGTTTTTTTCGACTAAATTTGTCGACACCAGTCAAGCTACAATTATCAACCGATTTTCGTGATTCTTATTAAATTCAATTCAAACTTTAGTCTAGTTGTGCAATAAACCTTGGAAATTTCGGATTTTCCGTCGAAGCGGGTGGGGGGAGGGGGTGGAGGGGATAATTACCGATTCAAGTCTCGATAGATTTTCGTGATTCTTATTTTGTTCCATTACGAATTCGATATAGTTTTGGAAAGTATGTCGGGGGTTTCAAATTCCGTCATGGGAGGGGGAGAATGGAGGGGGTAATACTAATGAATCTTGATGTTTTAACAATTCTCGTTCGATTTTCGTGTTTCTTTTTCTGTTCAACTATGAATTCGGTCTAGTTTCAGAAGGTATAACAAGAGTTCAAAGTTGAATTATGAAAGGGGGTGAATAGATGGGGTAATAGTAATAAATCACAATGTTTTAACTATTCATGTCAGATTTTCGTGATTATTTTTTGTGCAATTATGAATTTGGTCCAATTTGATTTTTCAAATTTCATGCTGGAAGTTGTATGATGGAAATAAAGATGCTGTCAGTGGAGGGGGCTAAGGGGGGTTAATACCGAGGAGTCATGATATTTTCGTATTTTTTTCTTCTTATTTTAACTCTCGCCAAAATTATGTACAATCTATTCATAGGGACGTCCCTGAAATGCATGCATTACTTTTTAAAAAAATTGTTATTATTGTTTAAGCCGCACCTCGACCAGAAGGGTCATTAGCGGCATTGAACAAGGTGTCCAAAGGGACACTAGAAGTGGCACGATTCTAAGGGGAGCCATGTTGTCACCCTTGACTAAAAAGGAGCGCCAGCATGGTCTCCACTGGCAACTCGGAGGGAGAAAAAATGAGGGGTACAGTGATGACCACTGATTATCCCCCAAAGTGGATAAAAAAAAAAACCCAAAAATAAAATAATACAACTTATACTAGTTGTAAAATAGGCTAATAACTATATACATGCTACTATATACAATCAGCAGAATGAAATAAAACTACGACTAGATGTATATAAATATATCACAGATCAGATATCAGCTCTCAGGTACAACAACAGGGATCGGACCATGTCTGGTCCGGATAAACCGTCAACCCACTGAGGGGCGCATGCATTACTACATTCCAAAATGTTTTCATTAAAATTTTTTTAATAGAAGAAAAAGGAAATTTTAAGGTTTTTGCTAGCACCTTTTTCTGATAACAACTTGTGACTCTTTAAAAGTAAGATATAAATTACCTATATCTAATACTGTTGTACCCTTAAAACCACTCTGTTAGTTAACCTTCAGGAGCTCGGTATGATATTCACAAATTAACACCAATAGCGTAATTTAATTCTGTCGTTAAATACAATTACATTGTTAGTTCGTAATTATATCTATTTTAGGTGAGTAATTAACAGCCTCGCACCAGATACAAGTTGTGATTATGTCGCTCAACTACGACTTACTCCAATTTTCCCGCTGCCTGTATCTTCCGCATCGTTAAACTTGACATTCCGCCATGTACTTTTTGAAATTAGGTCAAAATATGGTGCTGTACCACTTATAGGTCGTAGGTAATTAAATGTCGTTAGGTTTGAGACCTTCAGTTTAATGAGTTTCTCGTTCGAATACTTCAGTAATTTGTCGGCAGCAATCACTGTCACGCGTAATCCCAACTAATCAGTTTAGCAATTTTGGCTGATTTCCGATCCTAGTTTTGCTGATTTCCGGTCCTAGTTTTGTGCGCTAGATTTTGTACAACGGAAGAATTCGTGCAAATAACTCGCAAGAGTTAGGATATTTATCTACTGCTATAAATTATTACTCAATCGATTACCATTGTGTATCTGCAGATAATAATCGACTCTGGTAACCGATAGTTTTCACCAGCACAGCCATGTCTATCTAACCACAAGCTAGCAATCGAGAAACGAAAAAATCCCAATTATTTTCCTGCTCTTATATATATAAGCGCATAAATTCCTCTTTCGAGTCAACCAATCATTGTTCAACCACCTTCGTAGAAACAACTTTTTATCCTCCGTCATCAACAGAGACAAAAATAGTGAGAAGGGAAGTATCATAAAATGTCCAAATGAATGAACCAAAAGTTTTCCCAACCCCAGTATCATCCCAATATCACAGGTTCCTGACCACAACCCTATCTATCAACACATCAAGGCAACCGGACCTCCATGCCACGCTCGCCTCCATCGACTCACTCCTGCCATCTTTCAGAAAAAAAAAAAAAAATTTCGATGAGCTCCTACGTGAAGGCACAATTCAACCCTCTGGCTCCCCGTGGTCAAGCCCTCTGCATGTTATCATGCAGACAGGAGACGTGCAAGTACGTCAGAGACTACAAGGCTCTAAATTCGCCAACTATACCCGATAGGTATACCATACATCACCAACACGACTTCACGAACTTACTCCATGGCACCACCATATATTCAACTCTTGATATCTCCAGAGCCTTCCTACACTGCAGAATACATCCTGATGACATATCCAAGACAGCAGTCATTACTCCCTCTGGCACTTTCCACTTCACTCGCATGAACTACGGGCTTTGTAACGCTCCACAGACTTGGCAGCGTTTTATGACTATGCCCTCCGGGATCTACCCTTTGCGTACTCATATCTCGATGACATCCTCATCGCCTCATCACATCCAACCCAACACTACCATCACCTTCAACAGGTGCTCTTTACACTCTCTCGACACGGCCTCCAGATCAACAAGACGAAGTGTCAACTTGCAAAAACTTCAGTCACCTTCCTGGGTCACCGAGTCTCTTCCAATGGCATCTCTCCACTGCTTCATAAGGTTGAAATCATCGAAAAATTTCCCAAGCCTCACAGGGTTCAGGATTTGCGAACTTTACTGGGACTTCTCAATTTCTATCGACGTGCAATACCTCATGCTGCCCAGGCTCTCATTCCATTATAGAAACTCATATTATTTTTTTCTCCATTATTTTTCAAGTTATTTATTCTCAGTCTAAACGAATGAAGTTCTTTAGTTTTCGCACACTGATTAACCATAATAGTTAGTCCCTAGTCCAAATAAAAACTCGTTCACCACTAGATCGGTATCGTTGTCTACAACCAAAATCTTGCTGGCAGGCATGATTACTGCGACCATTTAGTTTAATTGAAGCTTTATATTACTACAATATTACCTTCGCAAAATAAAACTGTTGAAAAATGTCATTATAACAACGTATTTAACATATAGTGAAAAATAGTTTGGTTGAGTTGCGATCTAGTAACATCTACCACGTCATGGCGGACCTTGGAAGAAACTCAAACCTACTCCAGGCGTGACGTCACGAGAATATGGGCTATAGGTACCTACTTAATTATTGAGCTGCATGATTGGCATTTGTCACTGTATAATTTTTTAATGCATTTTTCAATCTGCCTTGCCGAATTGTCCGGTATTTTTTTCCATACCACCTGGCAATTCTGTCCCACACTGATCTGTCCTATATCGTTGTGGTCTGTGCTGCTCCATGTTGCAAACTCATATCACGACTAATCCTATTTAAATCCTACGCGATGTGACTGTTTAAGGGAAAAGGGAGCTTAACTTGCCAGAGGTCCAATATGAGTTTATATTTTTCTCAACATTATGCCGAACAGAATTTTTTTTTAAATTTCTTCTAAGTATCATTTTCCAATTAAAATTTATGATTTTTCAAAGTTTGAAAAAAAAAAAAACAGGCCTGAAAACTACACATTTTCAGTAGTTTTCAGCAGACTTGCAAAACTACAGTTTTTCGCGATTAATTACAATGAAAAATGTATAAAATTCAAGTTTTGATGTAGGTACCTAATGGGAAAAGAGAGGATAGTTTTGGGGCCCACAAAAATATTACAAAAGAAAAATCATTAAATGACCCAATCTTCGATTTTTCGTTCTCCTGAGAAAAAAAAACTTGGTTAAGCTCCACCTTCCCTTGCGCGTCACATATTTACATTTTCTTAGACAAAAAAAAAAAAAAAAAAAATAAAATAAAAAAAAAAATAAAAAAAAAAAAAAAATAAAAAAAAAAAAATAATAATAATAATAATAAATAAATAAAAAATCGCCTAAGCGAAGAAACCCTTACCTGACCGACGTTGACGTGGCTGAGGTGGATCCACTGGTCGACGGTGAGGTTGGCCGCGAGGCGCTGGGGGGCGGCGCCGGCGCACCAGAACGGACTCTCGCCCGCCTCGAAGGTCGGCACATATCAATAGGTACCTAACTACTTAATTATTGAGCTGCATGATTGGCATTTGTCACTGTATAATTGTTTAATGCATTTTTTCAATCTGCCTTTCCGAATCGTCCGGTATTTTTTCCATACCACCTGGCAATTCTCTGTTCCACACTGATCTGTCCTATATCGTTGTGGTCTGTGCTGCTCCATGTTGCAAACTCATATCACGATTTATCCTATTTAAATTACGCAATCTTACCTGACCGACGTAGACGTGGCTGAGGTGGATCCACTGGTCGACGGTGAGGTTGGCCGCGAGGCGCTGGGGGGCGGCGCACCAGAACGGGCTCTCGCCCGCCTCGAAGGTCGGCGCCACGATGTGGAAGGTGCAGGGGAAGTTGACCATCGACAGGATGAAGGTGATGAGGAGCTGCCACCGCCCGAAGTCCCCGATGCACTTCGTCACCACGTCCGTCTCCGGATCCCCGCCGCCCGCCTCCCTCGCTCCCACGTCTCCCCGTCGCTTCTCGGGGCTCTCCACTGCCCCAGTTGCCGTCATATTTGCTTCTGGATCTGTAAATCAACGAATTCGGTATTAATTGTTTATCCTTTGCCAAGTGTATTTATTTGTTTATGAACATAATTCCCAGATTACAATAGAAAACAACGAAAAAGTGAAAAAACGTAGGTATTTTCTAGTCTATTTCTACGAAAAATGAAGAGTTACAATGTTAAATCGATTTCGACGGTTAAGATGTTTCGCAAATGTAGACTTACCCTTATTTTTCCTGAAATCCTCCTGATGCTCGTCTATTCTTTCCCAGAACTTCCTACCAGTTTGACCGCAATATTCGTAGTCACAAGAACATTTTAGTTTATAAACCCCACTTTTATCCTCAACATTGATTTTGTCCTTAACAAATATATTGCGGTCAAACTGGTAAGAAATTCAGGGAAAGAATAGACGAGCATCAGGAGGATTTCAGGGAAAATAAGGGTAAGTCTACATTTGCGAAACATTAAGGAATCCAATCATAGTTACAATTTTGATTTGAAAGACAGACAGTTTGTAGAATTTCTTCATTTTTGTCCAAAGGGAGGTATGTTGATGTATTTGAAAAATTCGGAATTACCAAAAGTGACTGATTTGGTAAATGTTTAAATGAGGATATCCCTCAATATATTTCACCAATGATTGGTCCATTTCTATAAAGCTTGGAATTATCCCTTCACAGTGTTGAAACCATATTGAGATATTTTCCCCCTTTCACTTCATCTGATTAGCTATAATCCCCCTTCACTTTGCTTGCACTTAATTGGTTGTACCCCCTTTCCTTTCTTTCGACCAATGGGATTCAATATCCCTTCACCTGTGATTATAAAAGCTGTGTCCTTTCTGATGTGTCTTCAGTTATTGTTTGTTACTGATGATGGCCTAACCGTCGAAATTGATTTAACATTGTAACTCTTTATTTTTCGTGGAAATGGACAACGTTTTTCACTAACCTACCGTTTTGAAATGGGTTTCCACAACTTCGTCGCGAGTGATTTAGTTCGTTACAATACAAATCAGTCTTTCCTTGACATTGGTTCTGTTATATCCCCCTAGACTGTCAACATTGTTAGGTATAGTATAGGGCTTTTCCTAATAGTGTAACCAGGTAAACGACCACGTATAACCAAGCCCCTAAGAAAGAAAGGTGAGAGTAAATCATAACAGGTTGAACACAGTTGAAATCGCTTCATAAACTATGACGATTGTACCAGCTGATATAATTTCACTTGCATTCATTCTTCTCAAAATCGATTGAAAAATCAATTCATTGAAAATCAATTCTTCAGATTTGCTAATACCTAGCTTGAAAGATCTTTATGTCAGTCACTGTGCCAGACCTATTGATGTTTGTCATTGTCCTGAATGTATGAGAACATCATCATCAAACTAAAGGGTAAATAGAGAAAGGGAAAGATCAGACGAATAGCGACGAATATCTCTCTTGGTTCAATGTTATCAATATTTATGTCGCTCTTCAATGATATCAAGGGTAAGCATCAATTTAATCAGCTAGCCGTAATCGTGGGCAGGCCCTATACAACCATTTGACATCGGTGACACCTCTATTGTCATTAGCGGCGGCGTGAACGATTAGTGAAGATGGATTCTTGATTAGTCCCAGACGTTGCATTTCCTCTTACGAGTCCCGGTCGTGTGAAAGTTCTATTGTCTGCTAAAAATAGATAAAAACCCACTTTCTATGATCAACGTAAGAGGCCCTCAAGTTCTGTGTGAAGCTCTGTCTTCTCGCCCTTTATTGCACACTCGAAATACTTGCAACATGTCAGGTTGACACAAAATAGGTGTGGCAACGCCATCTTACTCTAGCTACAGCTCAGGGAACCAAACAGCTAACCCTTTCAGTGCCGGATTTTTTTCCTTCACACAAAAATTGTTTTCTTTTAAAGGTAGACTGGTAATAGTTCAAAGACGTCACATGGTGAATTTTATGCAGATATATACGATGTGTCCACAACGATGGACATCGGGATCGAGGTGAACTAAGAGTATATTTTTCCATGTCCATGTTAGTGGACATTGGGACTTGGTATAACATGAAACAAACCAATATAATGGAAAATAATATAGTTTTATTTTGTCAAGAAATCGGTATTTTTAAAATGTTGTTAAAATATAATAAAACCAGAATTATTTTGTAGCATGATATTTGTAAAGACAGTTTCTATATTTCAGTAAGCATAACTTAGCTAGTCATCATCATCATCACCAAAATTAGTTTCACTTTAACAGTGTTTGGCGTTTTTCCCCACCAAGTTCCTCATATAGGCTTTCCAAGTTTGAATCGTCCAGCCATTCGTGCAGAAGTCCGATGTCTTCTATATCGTCGATATCAAAAATACGCCTACCTGAAAAACTTTATTTAAAAAATTTATCAATCCACCTATAATACTTACATCCTTACTTCGAAAGTAGGGTACAAAATATATGAAAATCTAAGCAAGGTATCTAACTACCTAATTCGATTCATGATATTCCAAGTTCCGGTGAGAAAAGAGTGAAGGCAAGTCCTTATGTCCAGACTAGTGGACGTACTTATAAAATTACTCCATTTACTGTGGAACTGGACTGAAATGTGTATTGCAGAGCTGTAACTAGTGTTGACAATGTAAACTAACAAAACTAAGTGCCATCCTAGTGGGTTTTTCGCCTAAAATACTAAAAAGTTGTGGAAAATAAACTTACCTGCCACAGTGGATATAATATATACTGTTGAGATCGCGTACAAAAACACAATAATTTACACTTCAAACAAGAATTTATTATTATGTTAGTCAATAGCGTCAGAAACGCGATCATAATGTTTGGATTTGAAAAATTGTCATTCAGAGTTGCGTCCAGAGTGATGGACAGTGGGACTGAGGGGGCTAAGTAGGAAGAGCAGAAGCTGTTCTTGTGGTGGACAGTTTCAGCGAATACCAATGGCGGACAGATTGATTATATTTAATGGGTACATAATTATTTTTGCTTTCTAGTCTAACTATAGATAGCGGAAGAATTTTTTGTACTTTCAAAACACTTTAACTTAATATACTAAACATAAAACAGCATAATTTTCGAAAATTCGGTCATATGATTACGCTGCATGACTGGAAGTTTGTTATAATTGTGTTCGTTCGTGGTCGCCTACGTATAGCAGGAAAGGAAGAAGGATTGTCCAAGACTCATCGGCCTTGATCATGACCACTGTTGTGAGTCCTTAGGCCGGCCGACTCCCCCGTGTACTGCACCGCTTGTTTGACATTGACCTCTGAGCTGCGTTATTTTCTCCAAAATTACCGTTGTAGTTTTGTTTAGATCACGTGTGAAATCACCTGAGTCGAAGAATTAATGTAAAGTGAGATTACGATTAACGGTCCTCGCACACTAGACGGGGTAGGGAAGGAATAGGGTGGGACATTTATACCTCCCTAATTTACTTGCGGCAGCCGTCCTAATTTCTATGCGAGATGAGGAGGTTACGGCCTGGGCCAGGCAACGGACGGGAAACGTTCCGTCCTGGCACCGGAGGTCAAATCAAATCAAATAAACGTTATTGTACAAAGAAATATTGTTTCCATTATGTACAAGCAATAACTTAGTAATAATTACAGCCGCTTGAGATCTAAATAGAAAGAGATAAAATTAATTTACAAAAAAAAAAAAAAAAAAAAAAAAAAATGCAAAGAAAAATAAAACCTCCACTGTTATCGTTCCGCCACCTTGATACTAATCTATACGTCCGACTAATCTGAATTTTTACAAAGGGATTGACTACCTGTTGTTATGTATTTTTGAGATGCGAGCTTGCGAGCATCCAGACTACCAATCTTTACAAATCCGATCTATTACAATATCAATCGCTACATTGCAGGGTGCACCATAGACGCTGAAGTCCGCTGATCTCGTTGGAACCCGTCATCGCATCTGTCTCTTAGGGCGGAATTCATTGTGGCACCTTGAGATGGGAAATTTCTTGGCTCGAGCCAAGGTCACTTCTGGCTTGAGGAGGTGAACTGGTTGGTATTCATGATCTAAGGGTGCAGGCATCAAGGCCAGCCTCACCTCCAACTTTTCTGAAGGAGGGTTTGAAAAGACCTGGAGTCTAGAGCGAGCAAAATGAAGGTACTTTTGAGTATTTCGGGCTTTTTATATTGATTGCATGCAAGGAATTTCATGGTGATTGTTCGCCGCAACCTGGCTGAAGACAGAAAAAATAGAGCTCACCATGGCAACTGATGAACATATTATTATATAAATAATTTTTGATCTTTGTTTTTCAGTTAACTGTTCGTTAAAAAGTACAATCATACTGACACAAAATAGATTAGGAAGGGTATTCGTTCGTTAATTTCCGTTCATTAGATCATAGAACATGAACTCATCTGATGCGAGGCTCTTTATCTACTTCTAACGCATTTTTCGGATCTTTAAAGACATTAAGGTTACTTTCGAGATCAGGGGCGTATTGGATACCTATTGAATTTACCAACAATAAGGATTAAAAGGTAAATCGGGTCAAAATATTTGAAGTTGTGAGGCAAAAAGTTGAAAAAAAGAATGAAAAGAAAAACTGAACATTGCTTACGTGTAAAACGTTCTACCCGCAGTTTTCTTATTGCATTATTACCACCAACCTGGATAAGTGGTTTGGCCTGGTTAAGTGGGTCGACCGATTAGTGGATCAACTTGGATAAGTTGTTTAACCTAGATAAGTGGTGTGCGTGTGTGTGTGTGTGGCATATGACCCCTACTTTGGGGTCGCAATAGCGGCTACGAAGATAGAGGCCCATGTTGTTCAACGATACCTGTATGATTATTTGTATACTGATATACTTGTATTGTATAGGTACTTGTTATTAACTGTTCTATAAGCTGAGTTCTTCGTTGCTCACCTCACGAAATTTATTTGCTTCTTCAATATAGATCTAATGGCATAAAATGAGTTTATAGGTAGATAATATATTAATTAAAGGAATAAAATGGTTCATATCTGTTGACGATTTATACGGTCTTTACCAAAACTCAGAACAGGACGATCTGTCTCTTTGTCAAGATGAAACTCCGTATAACGAAAATACAAAACCAACAAATGAGAACTCTACTGGGGAAAAAACTGATGCAATTTTTAAGGTTGGGAAAGCAGAAAGCAATAAACATCGCTCTCTGGTGGACCGAGGATCATATAAATTCAAACGTCCGTCAGAACGGGCTCAACTGGGGGTCGATAAACTCCTTAATTGTTTCATCTGAAGGATAACCCTAACCCACGGATTAATATGTTTTTTCCTTGGGATAAATGTTACTGATAAACCGGTCCTAAAATAATCATAACATATTTGCACAAATGCGTTCAAAATCCTATCAAACGTCCTAAGAACCATTTTTTATACGGGAAGAAGACGTAGGTAACATGTGAAATTCACTATGTTAATTTTTTCAATTTCCGGTTCATTTGCTATTCATATGTATTTTTCAACGCCCGATCGATTGGTGATGTCAGTTTTAAGATCCGAGGAACAGTTTCCTTGGAAAATGGGAACCTATAGTGAAAGCCTTAGAATTCATCAGCACAGAGAGCGTTAACAGGGGATTTTATCGGATATGCACCGGCTCTCTAAGCACGTTGCAAATCATCAAAACGAGTGGCGTTCGTAGAGAAAAAAACAACTTGATTGTTCGATTACTCCAACTATTGCTATCTTGTAGCGAGAGCAATAAAGATGTAGAATTCATCTGGGTGACAGCTCATGCAGGACTAACCATGAATGAACTAGCTGATCAGCTGGCGAAGGAAGGGTCTTTAGGGTATTGGACATTCCTGTAATGGTCGAAGAGTTGATTCCCATTCTAAAGAAAAATTATTATGATAAATGGAAGCAAGAATTCGAACAATCACCGAATGGACAAAGCTACAAGAGAATTCAACCGCAAACACCCCCCCCCCCCCCCCCTCCGTGTACCTTGGTTCACATATAATGATATCGTCAAGTCCATGGCACGTACGATATTTCGAATGAGAACAAATCACGGTTAATGTGATGCATACCTGCACCTGCACCGCATAAACGTACATGAAGACCCGCAATGCCAAAAATGTTGACATCCAAATGGATCCCTCAAACACGCAATCATGGAATGCCCAGAATTTGAAAACCAAAGAAGTATCCTCTTTAGTGAATTGGAAAGAAAAACAAACGTTATTTTAGAATATGAAGTGATATTTTCATCTTCAAACATTTTAATTTATACTGAATTATATACGTTTATATCAACATATAACATAACAATATAAAGGAGAATTCATTAAATAATGTTACATATCATAATTACTGTATGGCTGTATACAATATATTGTAATGCCAATTACAAAAAAAGTCAGGAGAAATACATCAAGTCCTTATTATGCTAATTATTGAGACTTAGTGAATTTCTCCAGAGTAATGATTGATATTCCCAACGAGCCATTTACTAAGTCACTTGAGTCCACTCATGTTTGATCATTTCGTGTGGATCCAAAATGAAAATGATACTATGTATAAACAATTCGTGGCTCATCCACCCCCAGCATCAGTTTACTTGGCTCCAGTTGATCAGGACTACCCATTGGTCTGAAAAATGTACATTTACTATTTTTAAATGAAATTAGTTTAATTTCTGAGAATTATGACAACACCCGTACGCTGCTATGGTACTTGGTTTGATTTTCATGAGTTATCAAAGCTTCAGCAAATTATGAATTCACGGTCTGCCTATTCTATCTCATGCTGTAAAGGGGGAGGAAGCTCACGCCAAGCTACAAAATTATGCTAAAAAAGTCTGCACTTGGTCCAACTAATGGAGAACAAAGCTAAATCCAGAAATATCTGTCCTGATCTACTACACTCTAAAAAGCAACGTCAACATCCCAACTTTTCATCTCCAAGGTCAGGCAGTCGAACCTAAAGATTCTGTGAGATACATAGGAGTTATCTTATACCCAAAGTTAACATGGATCCCTCTTATTAATGACACAGTCACCAGAATTCGCCGTAGACTCGGCCAGCTTTGACATCTCTTTAGCTCTCCTCACCTACCACTGGACCTGAAGAGATTAATGTATATTTCCCTCGTCAGACCTCTGTGGCAATACGGTTGCGCAATATGGAGCTCGGCATCTGCAACTCAAATCCGGCGGATCCAGACTTCACAGAACCGAGCTGTTCGGCTTATGACAGATTGCCCTTGGTTTGTCAGAAACGATTGCCTACACAACGATCTCAATCTCCCATGGGTTAATGAATTGCTACAGGCTGCGCACACCCAACTCGCCGTTCGAATCAATACCCATCCTAGCACCTTGGTAACGAGAATTCTGGAGGATTCTCGCCCAGCACGAGCATCGCGACGTCTGAAGAGAAAATGGCACTCGGACCTCCTATGACCACTTTGCGAACTGCTGCAATCAGAACCTTTAATCAGTGGCATATCAATCACACGGACCCAATTAACAATGCTTAGAAAATACCTTTTATTATTCCCCAATTATTGATGCCTTCCTCAATGCTTCAGCTACCAAAGGGTAGCCTGATTTCTTCATGTTTCATGTCATGTTATATTACTTTGTTCCATTATGTACACTTGATAGTGGTACTCAACAAAAAGTAACTAAATGAGAAAAAAAAAGAGAACGGTAGGCTGGGGGTCCCATCCTAGCGAATAGTTACTATTCCTCCGAACCCAAGGAGAATTTCGATGTTGCCTTAACAACTTCCCTTCCAAGTTCCCTTCCTTCTTCTACCACACCTATTTCTAGTGAAAAAATTAAACCACATAGGCCACATAGGTAGATAAAGTTGTAGCTAATTTAATAGGTACTGCTTCTATTATGAAAGAAAAATAATACATTACACGTTAGGTAATCTAAGACTGGGGCTTAATTATGAAGTTTTGGATTAGTGTAGACACGTTGGTGTGACTTCTGAATCGTTTCATTCAATCCCACAATTCCCTATTCTTACAGTACGACTCAGTGGTTAGCTTCTGGTTTGCTTGTGCTAGAAAAACCTCTATTTGTACAACGACTAAGCTGGACGACTCAGACGAAAACCTGCAAGAAATCCCTATTGTTCACAAACCGCAAATGAGCTACCCACAAGCAAGAAAACAAGTCCTATTTTGTAAATATGTAGGTGCTGCCCCCTTGCCCTTGACGATTTGTGAGCGTCATCTTCTTTGTCGCGTCGTGAAAAGGAGGCTGTTTGCTCTGAATGCACTCAATTTAAGACGAAAAATGTTTCTCCGACGACTCACCTTATTTAGATGTCCTTTATTTCCACAACAAGCCCACTATAACAGATCTCATGACGCGTTTTTCCATTCACTTTTCAAACAAAAGGTTTCGTTGTGTATAGTTAACGATTTTGTCAACAATAATTATGTTAAGTCAATCCCTACCTACCAATCTCATATAGCAAGTGACCTTCGGCGATGCTTCAGTGAACAAAGAAATGGATCGGAGCGTTGTTTTTCTATGTAAAACTATATCCCTCCGGCGCCTTATATTCGATCTGTATTGAATATTATCTATGAAACAACCAGGAAGAGGCTTGAGAAGTTACTCTTCCTTGGCGAGCCTTAACTACGTAAAATGCCTAAATTGATTGATCTGTGTTGTGAAGGTAACAACAGCATCTATTGTTCATGCAATAGAAAACAAAAACGTCGGCCAAGTTGGGTGTGGCACATAGCTTCCTCATTTACCTATCATGATTGTATAAATCATTGCAAAGTTTTGAATGATCTTGGAAAATTCCATAGAGGAAAAGAAATAGCGTCCATAGAGTAAATCAAGAAATAGCAATTGTCATAATCGGTCACTTAAGAAACGAAAAAATGATACTCAATGTAATTTACGTTTGTGCAAGTACAGAATGAACTGATGAGTTGAAAACAATGAAATAGGTACGGGACCATCTACTACCTAAACCGCGCATTCGCAGACAATGTCATCAAAATCGGATGAAAACTGTGGAAATAAGGGTCATTACAAGAATTTCACATTTTCGCATGCGCAGTAGCTACTAATGATACAATAGTGATGAAATTGATATGAGGAAATCAAGCCTTCTTCCAACTATCATCCAAATTTAAGCGAAATCGAACGACTAGAGTGTGAAAAAATGGAGCTTAATGGAATTTACGTTTGCGCATGCGCAGACCGAAGTATTGATTTGGCAACAATGAAATAGGTACGGGACCATCTACAACCTAACCCGTGCATTCTCTGACAATTTCATTGAAATCGAATAAAAACAGTGGAAATTAAGGCCGTTACAAGGATTTCACATAGGCGCATGCACAGTACCTATTAATGAATGTTGAAATTGATATGGGATGATCAAATTGTTATTCAACCATCATCCAAATTTGAGCGAGATCGGACGACTAGGGCGTAGAAAAATAGAGCATAATTGAATTTACGTTTGCGCATGCGCAGAGTGAAGTATTGATTTGGCAACAATGAAACTGGTAGGGGACCGTATACCCCCTGAAAATATCATCCAAATCGGATGAAAACTGTGGAAAATAAGCTTGTTTCAAGGATTTTCGGACACACGACAGACACAGACAGACAGACAGACACGGAACCCAAGTTGTTCAGAATGGTCTAAAACGTAAAATGCGAGTGGAAATTTTGATTATGGAGACTAAACATTTTTTTTCTCCCGAAAGTTAAAACAATGCTTCCGCTACCTTTAGGTAGACTCGGAGGCAATAATATAACAGCTGAGGAAGGTAATTCCTGATAGCAGAATGCACCCGATTATATACATAAGATTTGAACAGAGCTCTCATACTCCTCCACCGTTATTGATGTCGAGTTTGGCGCTGAACTCTTTTGATAACTTTTATTCTTATCTTTATTCTTATATATAACGGATCTTACAGCTGATCTGAGGGGCTCTAGGCTGCATGATCCGTTTTTACACGTATTAAGGGTTCTCCATTTCAAATTTCAGGTTCATACTTAGGTCGAATAGCAAAGAAATTAGATCCGCCCTTACTTAAGTCTCTTTTTCTTGTGTCAATATTTTGTTGTAATATTTTGTAACATTTTTCTTCTAGGTCCCAGTAAAATCGTGTTCCACGCTAAAAATTTAAAGAATTACAAAATGAAAGGGTGGTGGAGAAACTAAAAGATGCATTAAAAATAAACAGTAATCTAAATTTAAAATATGGAGACTACAATGAGTAGGCAAAATAGTGTAATAAGGAATCAAATAGAACATGCTTGATCTGAGCTTCAGGGTTGTTCACTTTCAAACTTCAACAATAAACCGATCATTTTATTCTCGCGTCACCTTCAGGAATTTCGCCAAGTCAGCATCCCTGGTGGACGAGCGAAGATATTCTTGGCATTGAATCAATTTTGTAGGAGTGTGAACTTGTGTTTAGAAAGTATAACATTGAATCGAAGATCGGTCATGGTCCATCACAGGTCGGTAAATAAAGTATGGAGGCTGTGAGGTATAATACGAACTAAATCACTCGGGACGAAGCTGTGGAAACACATTTCAAAACGGAAGTTAGTGAAAAAACGCTGCCCATTTCCACAAAAAATATAGAGTTACAATGTTAAATCGATTTCAACGGTAAGGCCATCATCAGTAACAAACAATGACTGAACACACATTAGAAAGGACACAGCTTATATAGTCACAGGTGAAAGGAGATTGAATCCCATTGTGCGAGAGAATGGAAAGGGGGCTGGAGGTACAACCAATTACGTGTAAGCTAAGTGAAGGGGGATTATAGCTAATGAAGTGAAAGAAGGAAGAATTACTGGTTTCAACAGTTTGAAGGGATACTAATTCCAAGCTTTATAGAAATGGACTTATCAGTGGTGAAATATATTGAGGGATATCCTCATTTAAACATTTACTAGATCTGTCACTTTAGATAATTTTGAATTTTTCAAGTACATTCAACATACCTCCTGTTGGACAAAAATGAATTAATTTTACAAACTGTCTATCTGTCAAATCAAAATCGTAATTATGATTGGATTCCTGAAGATGTAGACTTACCCTTATTTTCCCAAAATCCTCCTGCTCTTTTATTATTTCCCTGAATTTCCTACAAGTTTGACCGCCATATTCCTTTCACTTCATTAGCTGTAATCCCCCTTCACTTAGCTTGCACTTAATTGGTTGCACCTTCAGCCACCTTTCCTTTCTCTTGACTATGGGATTCAATCTCCCTTCACCTGTGACTATATAAGCTGTGTCCTTTCTAATGACTCTAATGAGTGTTCAGTTATTTTTTGATGGCCTAATCATAAAAATCGATTTAACATTGTAACTCTTTATTTTTCGTGGAAATGGACAACGTTTCTTCACTAACTTCCGTTCTGTGATTATAACTCTACCTTTGTACTGAGGGCAAGTACGAAAGAATTTTGCTATAGATCTGTGATTCTTAACCTATGGACACTGAAGTGGTCTGCGAGACTTTTTCGAAAACTTGATACACCATGTAAAAATTAAGTAGGTGAGCGGGGACACTAGCAAGTCCGTATCCACCAATTCGCCATTTTTTTCTTGGTAGCTGTAGTATACAATCAATAAACAAGACATGTTTGGGATCGTTGACTAATGGTTACGAAATAACTGATAATTCAAAAAATGGTACTTAATCCGTTTATCGAAGCTTTACAAAAAACTTCTGTACTTTCTGTTCTTAAATTGTTTTTTTTTTCCAACCTTTCCGTCCTCAGGCATCCTCAGGAAGATAATAAAATTAAATACAAAATATCAGTTTTAAAATGGTAAAATCTCTATTGTTTTTGTTTTTATATAAAAATCAAATTTAATAATTTGTGTAAAAAAAGAAAACAATAGAGATTTCACCATTTTAGATTTGATATTTTGAATTTAATTTTATCATCTCCCTGAAGAGGCCCTTGTTCCTGGGGAAAAAAGTTGGAGAGCAATAAAAAACCAATTTAAGAACAGAACCTTTTTTGTTGTTAAGTTTTCCACTCAGATTGGCATATAGATAATTTATGTTTTTATAAAATTTAAATTTAATTTTTATAGGAGTTTGCACGGAATACAACGGGGAGCGGTGGTGATTTTTTACTGTCTAGATATTGTATCCACGCATGTTGAAGAATATCTAACAAAGAAATCTGCCGATTTGACTTGCAAAATTACCTCGGAAGAGTCACGCCTTCATGTGAATAGGCTCTTATGAATGTAAAGCATGTTTGAGAAATACCGAGTACGATTCATTCACTTGTCACTTAACGAGTCGAGAACATGTCGAGCTATACGTACAGATGGAGTTACCTTTGAGTTCAGTGATTAAATACCTACGCTTTGCTTAGTTCGTCACTTTGTTGAGCACTTTCAGATACTCTTAGAGAACGTCCAACAAAACGTTCTTATTGTTTCCTATAAATTTCTCATTTTACTACTAGCTATCGCTCTTTGGCTGTATAGCGTCACCTTGAGGCTGTAAACATCACCACGCAAGACCTGTTGAATCTTGAGTAATCCGGCGTGCACCGCACTGCTCTGCATTGCATAAATAATGAGACTGCCCGCCAACCAGGTACCAACTCTCTATAATGGAAAGAGAACGCGACTGCTTGCTCGACTAATTTCCGCATTTTTGCGCCGGTTCGGGCCCGTATAGTCCAACTGCGCAGAGACTAGATGTTATTACTGGTTCAGCACCACGACCGACATCCTTATGAAAATAAATAAAATTGCACAGCTTTCTTGGGCGAGCAAGGACGATCGAACGATTGGGCGAGAATGAGTGTTATTCCTTGTTGGTGTGAATGCGGAATAATATCGGACGGCTTTGTGATAAGTTAGGAAGTCTATCAGCTCCACTTCTGTTAAATTATGTGTTAGCAGAGTACCCCGCTCTTCAAATGAACAACTCCATAAATGTAGGAATGTACGGCATTTCGTTTATAGCTACCAGGAAGTTACAATAATTCTTATAAAACCGCAAGCAAAATTATGGAAACTAGCAAATCAGCTATAGATGATTTTGATTAGTTTGTTTTTTATTTATAATCATTTTAGCAAATTTTTGTAAAAAAGAAAGCAATTTCAATGGCTTCAAAAATTTTAAAATCAAATTCTTTGGAAGTTTTCTTCATTGAAATCCGTTTTGAGGCATTCTGAAACAAATCATAGAGTAACGCTTTTTCATATATATATATATATATATATATATATATATATATATATTATAACAAAACTAAAAACAAACCCCTACCTAATACTCCCTCCCCCTATCTTGTCTATTTTTATATGTATAAAGACATTGTATGCTATCCACGAGTGTGCTTAAGTATGATTGTTTGCAAAAGTATAAATGATTATTAGGCACAACAATGAACAAGTGATAGATATTATTACCAAATAATAATGTTAGTTTTTTGACCATTTGTTGGTCTTTAATTATGGAATAGCCTTTTGAATGTTCAAGTATGAAATGATTTTACAAAGGATGCCGCGTTGTAGTGTTTCGGACTTGAAAATATTGGTGGTTTGAACGAAGTGTGGTAAGTTTGTAACGTAAGGATAGGTAGGCACATGATATCGGTAATTTCAGTGTAATTGACAACGTTTGCTCTTAGTGGAAACAATCCACGTTGATAGAACTGAATCGCTTGGACGTACCTTAATAGCTCGCTTTTTTTAGCTGTCTACAGTAGTTGTTACACAACAATGAAGTCGATTTGATGGATTTCCCATGAACTTGTAGGAATAAGAATAGTGTTGGCCATCGAGGATAACGTAATATTTGACTACGTCAAAATCTAAATACATTGAGTACATTTGACAATGAGTGCTGATGGTACGCATGTTACGTTAGTAACAAATCCGTTAGTTATCGGGTGAATCCAATAACCGGATTAGCGTGATAATATAAGTAGTCATAATGTATAGTGTAAGGATAGGATAACCAATAGGATAGGGCTGACTAGAGTGGTGCTGAGAGGTGATACATCTTTCCCAATAAATAAACATATTTCTTTCATTTACTACCATTTTGTGAATTTACATTTGACACCAATCCCAAAGTTTCTCCTCTTAATAAGAATTAAATTAGAGGTAGATCATAAGGGGAGATAGGACATGGGCCTTCTCAGGCCAAGACTACAAGTCATTGGTCCTCCCGATTTACTCGGGCTCCCACTGTTGAATTGAATTGGTAGATCATGTTTCTTAAAGAGGAGTGGCGCTCAAGACTACGAACAAATGCCTGTAATTCATGATTTAAATCAGGCGATCGATTCCCACCTGATGGTGCATGTGTAGAATGTGCTATTGAAGAAGTACGTTCCACGCATGTCATATGCGATCTACAGAGATGAGTTGATCTACAAAACGATTTCTTCAAGCTATATTGAGGCTGTCAACAGTGTGGTGGAGAGCTGAAGGAGGTGACGAGGGCTACCCGAAAAAGTTCCTGTCATGCAGCATGATCGTATGAGCGAATTTCCGCAAATAAACGGATAATAGTATGTGATAAAACATTGTTTTAGAATACATTGTATTGAAATTTGTTGAACTGTTTTGAAATTCGAGCATTTTGAGTGGATATAACATAGTAACATAGCCTAATATAGTTAACTACAAATTTTATGTGAAATAATCTCTTTAAAAATAATATTTATTTATTTAGTGTATTTGAACATGTTTTCCCTTACATTCGAGTATGCTTTACAAAAAATACATAATTGAAACAGTTGCAGTGTAAACATTATTAACGTAGTGTTTTCTATACCCAGTTGAATAAACTATAAGAGTACAAAACTTAAAGATTGACCGTGGTGTCCAGTTATCTAATTTACTCACAATCAATGATAATCTATTCAGTATTACAGCGTTAGTAGAAATTTCAAATATTTCATAAATTACAAATTAATATAACATTCATTATTAATTCAGCTTATTCTCTTTACCTTATAAATATTGGAAACAACAATAAAAATATAACACACAATGAACTTTAAATAATTTCAAAAACATTCAAGCAGTTAACATAGGCAGTACCAGTGTATGTAAGCGAGAATCCTTCAGTCAAAAAAGCATAAATTTCTCAGTTTGCAAACTTCACCTAAGAAGAAATATAGCCTTTTCATGTCGAATTCACTTTGTACTAATACAAAATTTATCAAGTTTCCGGTACCCCCCACCAAGTCCCAGATATATCTTTTTCTGATCCAGTTACATAGGACACTCAACTAGAACATGAAATAAGTTTTCAAGAAGAACCGTGTCACAGGCTGTACATACAGTATTTGGAGAAATTTTGAAATTATAATTCCTAAATTTAATTGTAAAATGGTATTTACTTGCCAATCTTTCTTATTTGTACAAATAACTTTTTAAACTGATAAGGAAAATTATGGTAATTCAAATAATCGTTAAATCCATCATGCGCTATCACAAGCCAATAGTAATCATTATAGGAGCCAAAAAATACCGCATCAACATGATTATTTTTAAGAAAGATTTCAGCATCCTCTACACATTTATGAGTGAGCATTTGGAGAATTTCACAATCTAAAATTAGTACTAGTTGCACTCCACATTTTATAAGAAGTTACTCAAGTTGAGTCAACCAATTAAATCTTATAGAATTATTGTTGGGCTTTTCCATTTTTTCAAGAGCGAGCAAACATCTGTTAGGGTACCTATCTATGATTTTCCATTTGAGTGATTTTTAGTAAACACCTTTAAAAATAATAACCTTTAAAATAATATTCTGCAATTCAAAGAAGATTAGGAAATTTTAGCTATTTTTGAGAGTTTTTAATAGATTTTTCAGCAAATATTAATACAATTTGAGAACAATTTTCTGCATAATTGTATGCGTAAATTTTATAATGTTTAATTTCGTTGTTGATAAACTTTTGCTTCCGAGACTGCAAGGCAGCGGAAGCTTTGTTTTCACTTTCGAAATGAAAAAAAAATTTGTTGCTCCAAAATCAAAATTTTCATTCGCATTTCGCGTTTCAGAGCCTCCTGAACAAATTTGGTTCCGTGTCTGTCTGTCTGTCTGTCCGTCCACATTTCCTTGTAACAGCCATAACTTCCACAATTTTGATCCGATTTTAACCAAATTTTCAGGGATCGTGCGGGTTAAGCTCTAGATGGTCCCCTATCAACTTCATCATGATCGAATCAACGGTAGTTTCTGCGCAGGCGCTAACGTGAATTCCTTGTGACGGTCATAACTCGGTCAATGTTGAACGGATTTCGGTCAGATTTTCAGGGATGATGTGGGTAAGGTCCCTTGAGGTCCCATAAGACAATCATCATAATTGCATTAGCGGTACGCTCTGCGCATGCGTGAACAAAATATTCTTGTTACGGTCCTTGCAACAGCCGTAATTTCCACAATTTTGATGCGATTTTCTTCAAATTTTTAGGGATTGTGCGGGTATAACTGTACATGGTCTCCTATCAGTTCCGTCATGATCGAATCAACGGTAGCCTCTGCGCAGGCGCAAACAAAATTTTCTTGTTTCGGTCATAACTCAGGCAATTGTGAACGGATTTCGGTCAGATTTTCAGGGATGATGCGGGCAAGGTTTCTTGAGGTCCCGTATCACATTCTTCGCGATCATCAGCAGCGGTACGCTAGACGCATGCGCGAAAGTGATGTTTTTGTTACGGTCACAGCTTAGTTAATTTTATCGGATTTTGTTCAAATTTTCAGAGATGATCCCGGTAGAGTCCCTTAAGGTGCCATACGAATCGTACGGTACTACCAGTGATTCTGCCCATTATGCCGGGAATTTATTTGCTGGGAATATTTCCGGCCGGGAATTAATTTTTTAATTTTTTCCTCCTTTTTAAATATTTGCTATTCCATATAGGTATGGAATACCGAAATTCATGTGCAGCGAAATAAATGCATGTTCATAGAAGGACTGTCATGGGGTTCACGATTCAGCTTCCAATTTCCCACCTTATTAATTCCCTGATGCCAGAACCGGTCGTTTCTAGTTTTCTGGAATTTAATAGTGACGAGGAAGTTCACGAGGAAGCTCATGTGCCATTTCCTTGGCAGTGTTTTTTTGGCTGAAATTCTGCTAAAAATATAAACTTGGCAATTTTTAACAGTATTTAGCCATTTTTAGTGATGTTTTGAGTACAATTTTTGAAATTTGACCAATGTAATGTGCTGAAAAAGTGTTGGCCAACGAACTCATCCTTTCGTTTGGAAAGCTTGATTTACCTTGATTAGCTTGATTTAGCTTTTTTATTTTTTTGGAAGAGGTTAGGTAGGTACTACCAACGAATTCTATTGGAATTACCTTGAAGCAGATTGAAATTTGTCCACTGAGTGAATGGTTGTTGGTTCATTGTTGGTGGATTGAAAACCTCAACATCTACATCTTAATGTAGATGGCTGACGCATTTTATTTTATTACCTATTTATTTTTATTTTTCATTATTAGTATTATTTTTATTAATTTATTATATATATATATATATTTTTTTTTTTTTGCGATGCATTGTACATTCAAAACCCCGCAATACACAGAGCTTCTCAAGTACCCCCTGGACTTTGTCCAAGTACTCCCAGGGGTACATGTACCCCACTTTAGGAATCACCGAAGTAGAGGAGTGACGATCGAGCCGGAAATCGTGGAACATGGAACTGAACTTTATACAAGCCCGCAGTCGACCGCAGGTTATACCTACTAATATTTCATCCATTGTTATTGCGGTCCATGACATTGAGTTCAAATTAGGGCGTTGGAACTGAAAGATATCAGAAGGCATTACTGAGAGGATTCGTATTTTCAGTTTGGAGGTAGGAAACCTGGCTATTCAATCGTTGATATCGAGGTGGGTCGAGTCAAGGGCGTGATGTTTATCCTGATGGAAGAGAAGTTCGGGTCATGAGGACTGCGGTTTGGTCGGGTCATATCACGAGATCATTCAACCAATAACAAGGTTCGACCCTAATTCTATTTGAATCCTCGGCCTGCTTTCTTGCAGGAAATGTGGAAATCAAGTAAACATAATTATTTATTATTTATCTGCAAAAGTAGAATTTGGTAGTAGATCCGTAGATCCCAAAATTCGATGTGATTCTCCCAAGGAACTCATTATAAAGTCATTTTAATTATCTGTTTCTTTCAGTTAAGTAATTATTTTTAATACCAAACCACTGCCGATTTGATAAAGGCAAATAGCATCCTCAACTCATATTCGTATCATGGCTGTATTGATGATTGAATTCGAGAAGGTGTAGATAATATTAGTTAAGGAACTGTTATACTTACAGAAACAAAACCTAAAGAAATCGTACCTATGCCATGTTGGCTTCGGCAGTAGGTATAGCTTTCTCACTTATTGTAACATGGAACAGTAGAATTAGTTGAAAAAACCAATTTCAACCAAATCGACCTTACCAGAAATTCATGGTTATACGCCACTATTGATTCTGCGGCAGAGAAATTGGTAGGTGACCACATAGGGGGCTAAACCACACAATTCTTGAAAATTTCATCCTAATCGGTCCAATTTCGGCGACAATATTTCACTCTGTGCATGCGCAAACGTAAATTCCATCATGCTTCATTTTTCACACTCTAGTCGTTCGATTTCGCTTAAATTTGGATGGTAGTTGGAAGAAGATGACTTGATTACCTCATATCAATTTCAACATGATTGTATCATTAATAGCTACTGCGCATGCGCCTCTGTGAAATCCTTGTAACGACCTTAATTTCCACTGTTGTTATCCAATTTCGATGAAATCGTCAGAGAATGCGCGGGTTAGGTTGTAGATGGTCCCCTATCAGTTTAATTGTTGCCAAATCAATACTTCATTCCGCGCATGCGCCAAAGTCCACTTGCAGCCGAAGTTGAATAGATGAACATGATCATTACATAGTTAAAGCAGTCGTAACTTCTCGTCTCTTCAAGATATAACTTCCACAAAGTTATGTTCCCTAGGAACGCTCAAGATTCTTCGAGCCGCATTCTTACTTTTTGAAAATGTGTGTCCTGCTGGGTTGATAAGTGTTCTGTTAATCTGTGAGCAAAGGGGAATAAGGCGGCAGAAATTTCATGCTCATTTGGGTAGAATTCCCGAACTCATTAACCTCTCGAGCCTTGTGGATTTTGGCATTATCCATTTACTAACACTGTGTTTCCGGCTGACGTCCCCAATCGCAGTTCCACGTCTTGCAGAAAGTTTTAAATTAATTTGTAAAATGATCGACTTTATTTGTAAAATGTTTAACTTTGTTTGCAACAAGATTAACTGAATTTGTAAAACGGTTAAATTTATCTGTAAAAAGATTAAATTTATTTGTAAAAAGTTTAATTAAATTTGCAAAAAGATTAATTTGATTAGCAAAAAGATTAACTCTAAGTGCAAATACTGGGTTTGATCGGACACGTCGTTCGTAACTGGACACGCCCCATTTTTGGCTGTTCAGAGAACCACGCTAACTCGTTTCTTATGAAGGGCAACAGTCAATTTCATTTTATTTTATAGTTTTAGTATTAAATTCTAGTACTTGTTATTGAATATACGAAGACTGTAGGCGTATATTCTACTTTTGCCTTATTTTAACTGGAATTTTTATACGGGTTTTATGCAAACGATAGGCATACCATCCATCATGAATTAATGAAAGAATGCGAGAAACTGTTGTAGATCGAACAACCAAGCTTGATCAAGTACCTACCTAGGTAGTGAAACGTAGGGGAATTTTTGTGAATACTGAACAATGGATATTTTTCTAGGGAAAAATCGCATATGGGCAAGCCCGACAAGGTACCTAGTGGAGAACGACTTGATTTGTTGATTTCAGTTTGCACTGTTTGCAGTAGGTATCTATCCATGTTTCCTTATCTTGTCGTACAATATTATGGTCCACGCCATTTTGCCTTTACACAAACGAACCAAATAAGAGTATCTTTATTCCTAAGAGCGTCTAAAGTTACTATACAACCGGATTCGTATAATACGAATTAAATTTTCCAAGTGAAGGTGTTATTTAGCTACCTACTGAAGTTAGAAGCGTAAAATTATTAATTTTGATTGCATCCATACAACGAACTTCTGCATCCTCTATCCTCAAACTACGCCACTGTTATTCATCATCATGGATTGATCAACAGAAGGTAAACCCCATCAGCGATGATGAAGTTGTGAAAATTGTGAGGAAACATTGGCGAGTTACAATCGAAGTGGAGTTTCTAGAACACAGAGAGGAAGAGAGGATATCGGAGGTTATCAATTCCGAACTAGTAGAAATTGCGTTCGGACTGGGAGTTCAGAACCAAGAGTTCTGAACGGTTCACATCCCCTCCCTTTACAGGTCGATTCCGAACTAGATGAATTCCGAACTGGTTCAGAACTACGTGTCCGAACAAACCTAATATATTCGATATCACAATACTGCCTCCCGCGCTCGCCCTTACCGGAATCGGAAATGCGAAACTCGCTTCTCTCCACGGCTCTACCGGCATGGCAACTTTTACAGAACTCTGGAGCAACTTCCTGCTGAGGAAGTGAAGCGATCTCGTTGTCATGGAAACCTTGAGACTGTTTGAGACCTTTCGCTCCCCCGCTGCCGGCTTTCTTAGCACCGCAGCTTCCCGACGAGCCCGCGACTGCCTATGATTTATTGACATATTGACCTTTGGCCTCCCAACACGGGAGCATAGCGGGAGTTTGACATGATGTATGTTATGGGCAGGGTTGTTTTTCCTTTTAATGGCATTTTATTAAAATACAGCCATACAGTTTACAAATGAACAAATGTGATCTAGAAGTTAAAGTTACATGAATTTATAAATGAAAATAATTCTGGGTAAATTACAGGGTGTTTAAGAATAGTTACATAGTTAAAGGGCACTGGTAAATTAGCATATAAACGGTCAAATAATATTGTTCTTTGGTAGGCAAAAAAAATTGCATTCCATTATTAAACGTTTCGCGTCACATGTAAGACTCAATTCATGTGCGTGTATGAATATAATGTAATTTGGAAAAGTGTATTTTGTTATTAAATTATTTATGAATAGAAAATTTTACATGACAGGAAAACACATTCATGGTTTGCAACGAACTGAACATTTTATTATAATTTCCTAATCAACACACCAACAATATAAACATATGAGTAAACATATTGTCAGTGTAGGGAAATTATGTAGGTAGTTCCATTTGTTAATAGGAACAGTATTTTGATACGCCCCCTCAAATGGAACTACAGCAGAGAACAGCTAACCAGGCTTCAGACCAGTTATCAGTTGGCAGTGGGCATTTTTCTGTTGAGGAACAGCTTTGGTTAAAAAGTCGGCTGGCATCTCATTTGTCGACATGTATTTCAAATCTATATATCCCTCAGCAGTCGCCTCCTGAATGAAGTGGCCACGAATGTCTATATGCTTGGTTCTTGAGTGGTACGAAGGATTCGCTACAAGCTTTTGTGCCCCCTGGTTGTCGTTGTATAAGGTCAACGGACCAGAGATCGGTAATCCAATGTCCTTGAAGATTCGCTTCAGGTAGATCGCTTCCTTTGCTGCTTCTGATAGGCTGATGAACTCTGCTTCCGTACTGGAGAGCGCCACCGATCGCTGCTTCTTCACTTCCCAGTTAATAGCTCCCCCAGAAAGTGTGTAGACGAAGCCACTGAACGAATGACGGTCTATTGCGTTGTTCCCCCAGTCTGCATCTGCATAGCCAACCATTGAATTACCAAGACTTCTAACATATGTCAACTTGTAATCTTTCGTCCCTTGTAAATAACGAAGAACTCTCTTCGCAGCCTTCCAATGCTCTTCTGTATGGTTGGTATTGAATTGGCTCAGGTAATTGACACTAAATGCAATGTCAGGGCGAGTACCGATCGCAAGATACATAAGTGAGCCAATCAACGAGCGATATTTGTACTTGCTCATTTCTTCTTCCGATGGGTTTTCAGGTTTCTCTAATTTCACGTTCGGATCAAGAGGCGTTGATATCGGCTTGCACTCTTCCATTCCGAACCTTCTGAGAATTCCCAAGATATATTTTCGCTGAGACATACACAGTTTCCCCTTCTCCTTCTCATAATCAAATTCCATTCCAAGACAATAATGGATTTGACCCATATCTCTCATCTTAAAATGTTTTATAAGTTCACTTTTCACTTTTTCTAGATTGACAATACTTTTTGAAGCGAGTGTGATGTCATCGACGAACAAAGTAAGAATAACTCCGTCGAGATAATATATACACGGATCTGCACGGCTTGGTTTCATCCCGATTGAACGAAGTTTTTCATCCAATTTCAGAAACCATTGACGTCCAGATTGTTTCAATCCGTATAAAGATTTCTGAAGTTTGCAGGTATCTTTCCCGTTCTTCAAATCTTCTAACATAGTCATTGCTTTTTCTTGAACTCTCCCAGTTTCGTGTCGAATAATATCTTTCAACATTTCTTCAAAATTTTCCGGTGCTTGCATATAAATATTTTCCTCCAAGTCACCATTGAGATAAGCGGTTTCTACGTCCAACTGGACAACATGAAAACCATGTTGCACGGCAACTGCCATGATTGTTCTTATGGAACTCAATCTAACGACTGGCGAGTATGTTTGATTGTAGTCAACACCGAATTGTTGTGAAAATCCTCTCGCTACTAGTCTTGCTTTATGACGTTCCAATTCTCCGTTTGCTTTGTACTTCTTACATAGTACGAGTCTATTGCTGACAATATAATTTTCGGAATTACTTCCTCTTCTTTAGGCGTTTTTGGAACCATATGGTAGAGTTTCTTTGGTCGTCCCGGCTTCCCTGTATGAAGTACCTTAGGTCTACCTCTACCTCTCACCATCTCTTCTTCTGGCTCTGACTGACTACTGGAAACTTCGTCAAGACTAATACTTTCTATCTCTCCATCTTCAAAATCATCATCTTCTTTTTCTGATACAAATTCTTTCGGCTTGTCAACAATATCAATTGTGTTTTCATTTTCTTCCAATTGATATAAACTTTCAATTTCAAAATCATCGAGCTTCTTTGGAGTGTCTTCACCAACGAATTTCAGATCTCGTGTTATGAAAACCTTTTTCTTGTCCGGATTCCACACTCTGTACCCTTTGGATATTTCGGAATAGCCTATGAAAATACATTCCGTCGAACGAGGTTCCAACTTGTTTTTCGGTCCTTTCTTCAGCATGTACGCTTTACAGCCAAACGTGCGAAAGTAAGAAACAGTTGGAGTCACCCCATGCCATAATTCGTACGGAATTTTCCCTCCGATTCCTGAAGACGGACAGCGATTTCGTATATACACAGCGGTGCTCACAGCTTCCGCCCAAAAAGAATGTGGGAGTTTCGAGTCGATTAGCATACACCGCACCATATCCAAAATTACTCGATGTCTGCGTTCAGATATCCCATTTTGCTGAGGTGTTCCGGGAACTGTCAGTCGTCTACCAATTCCATTGTCCAAGAGATACTGATTGAATTCAGCGCTGACGTATTCTCCCCCATTGTCGGACTGTAGGAATTTGATTTTCGTTCCCTTTTGGGTTTCCACCATCTGCTTGAAATTCTTGAAAGCATTAAAAACTTCACTTTTGGCTTTAATAAATTTGACCTCGCACCATCTCGTTGCCTCGTCTATGAACATCACATAGTACTTCGATCCACCATGTGATTCAGTATTCACCGGACCCCATACATCAGAATGTATGATTTCGAGTGGTGCACACTCCTTTTTGTTGTTCTTGGGAAATGGCGTTTGTTTCATTTTCCCTTTTAAACAAACTTCACATGTAGGAAGTTTTTCTTTTGTGTTCACGTATACTCCTCGCACGTCTCGATTTTTGATTATTTTCTTTAAATCAGCTTCATTAAGATGTCCGAATCTATTGTGCCATATCATCAACTTTGAAACACCTTCTTTCTCATTAGCAGCATTGGCTTTTGAAGAATTAATTTCGGATACATAATACAAATTGTCCTTTCTATCAGCTTTTAGAACAATTCTTTGTCCATCCTTGACAATGGCACCTTGTTTAGAAACTATTATTTTGTACCCTTTATCAGCAATTTTAGATACAGAAAGTAAATTGCTACGTAGATCCGATACCAAAAGTGCGTTTTTGAGTTCAAACTGTTTTTCCAAATTGTCTATCTTTGCAGAAAAATCAACAGTTCCTTTTGCTATGATCTCAGTTGAGGAGGTGTTAGCAAGGTTCAGTTTAATATTTCCCGTTGGTATCAGGTTTCTGAACTTGGACCTGTCACTGCATACATGAGTACTACAACCACTATCCAAACACCACTGACGATTGCTCAAATGACTGCTTTCTCCGAATAGAGATACAAAGAGAGAGTCAGATGCTCCAGTGCTTTTCCTGTTCTCGTCTTTCTGCGGACAATCAGGTCTTTTGTGACCATAGCGCTTACACCTGTTACACTGTGTTCTATTTTCAGGGTTTTGAGGTTTATTCGTTTTCAGCCATTTCTTCTTGGACAACAACGCGTTCGGATCATCGCCAGACTTGCTCTTCCTTGCATCAGCTTCCTCTAGAATTTTCGTGCGAAGAATTTCCGGAGAAGGTAAAGAATCCCTTGATTCGATCGCACATCGAAAATTTTCAAATTCATCGGGCAAGCTATAAAGTAGCATGATGGTCAACAAGTCACCATTTATGACAATTTCCATTCCCGTGAGTTTATCCACAACGTCGAAGAAATTTGCGACATGATCCCGTATGTCGTCACCCTGTTTCATACGGTGCAAAATGAGTCGTTTCAACAACGTGGCTTTTCGAGCAGGGCCTTTAGACTGGTAAACTTCGTGAAGTTTATCCCACACTTCTTTTGAAGTTTCACAGTTTTTCACCAATTTAAGTTCCGATGGACTTATCCCAAGAATTATGTCTGATCGAGCTTTCAGGTCTGCTTCTTCCCATGTGGAGGCACCAGGCTCTTCAGTTGGTTTTACTGTTTTCCCGTTTACATATTTCCAGCCCTCGTTCTTAATTAACACTGCCTGCATTTGCATCTTCCATGTGTCAAAGTTGTGTCTCCCTAACACATCGAATTTCATGTTTGCACTCATTGTCTTATTTCACTGAGTTTATAAGTTCACAAACAGAAAGTCACTACACTTTTCACAAATACTTATTCTAACACAATAATTAGGGCGATTCTGGGCCCATAACCACTCAATTTATGTGCGTGTATGAATATAATGTAATTTGGAAAAGTGTATTTTGTTATTAAATTATTTATGAATAGAACATTTTAAATTACAGGAAAACACATTCATGGTTTGCAACGAACTGAACATTTTATTATAATTTCCTAATCAACACACCAACAATATAAACATATGAGTAAACATATTGTCAGTGTAGGGAAATTATGTAGGTAGTTCCATTTGTTAATAGGAACAGTATTTTGATAGTAAGTACCTATTACAGTCACAAAATGAGCACTCAGGGGATTCTCGCACATTTATACGGTGCAGATATTCCGGGGTTACCGGTATTCCTGTCCTGAGTCTAGAGAGGGCTGCCATCCGTCCCGATTTATCGGGACATGTCCCGATTTTCGAGGTGTCCCGGGCGACCCGTCATGATTTTCGAAGCGTCCCGATTATTTTTTTTGCTGTCCCGACTTCGTCCCGATTTTTAAAGTAGTTGAATCTCCGAAGTATTTTGTAAGCCCAGGATGAAAACTGGATAAACCCAGGATGAAAACTGGATAAACCCTGCGTGGATGTCCTTCATTGCAGGTAGGTAGCCGGACACTTTTGACTATTTGAAGTTTATAGGTCTATGTAATAGATGAGCTAAGCACCCAAATGTGATATTTCTTTTTTTCTTTTTTTCAATAATGATGTTTCTCCAACTTTTCAATACCTATTGTATTTTTTCCAAAAATAAAACTTAGTCGTTGTATTTTGTCAGTGACTTGAAGTATATCTTGTCCCGATTTCGGTCCCGATTTTCTACTTTAGGCTGTCCCGATATGTCCCGACTTTTAGCTTACGCTGTCCCTACTTACGTCGAAAAGATATGGCAGCCCTTCTAGAGAGAACTCTGCAGAATTTTCTCTCTCCAGGTGCATCGTTCATCCATGATCTTGTTGGCAGTGTTGGTTGATGGCTTTTGTAGAATGGTAGTGTGTCGATTTCTGCATAAGTTTCTCGCCACCGTAAATTGATACGGTAAACTGATTCAGGTGTATTTACCACCTTACATACATTCTCTATATATTCCAATAAATAATATTTTGGTACTTTATGTTTCTAGGCATTACTTCTTACTTAGATTACATATTTACGTAGAAATGGTGACAATTTCAAGCTGTAGAAAGAAATTATACAATAATTTAAAAAAGTTCCAGTCATGCAGCATGACCATATGAGCGAATTTTCAAAGCTCATCCATCCATTTTATGATTTCCTGCCACCACTATTCAAGACATGTCAGAGTTCACATGTGATTGTTGTGACACAACTCGGTATTGACTATTTTGCATCGCTAAATCAATTTTAATTATTCTGGACGTTTACTTAGACGCTAACGTTTACGATATTCACATTATGATTTTCGGCCTCCCATCACTTAGCAACGCTCAAGTTGAAATTTACTGTCTGCAAAATGAATGTTAACTATTAATTTTATTGCTCAAATTCGTCATATTGTCTGCAAAAAATTGTTAACTATCAATTTTATTGCTGAAAAATTTGTTCTAAATAACATTCTATTATTTAAACAGAGATATTGGATTTCTAGAATTTTTCACATTTTTATCGATTTTGTAGCACATTTTAATAAAATTTAATTACAATTTTGAGAATTACCAACTTCATAGTTGGTAAACTTTATTTGAGTAATATTCTGCTGAAAAAAAAAAAAATAATAATAATAATAAAAAAATAAAAATAAAAACACCTATGTTTAGCCTTTTAGCGAATTTTTGAAGAAAATTAAGCTATTGCTCTCGCCTCAAAATTTGTAGAATGTGAATTTTTGAAAAATTTTTATGCAGAAATCCGTTTCAGGCTATTCTGAATCATATTCTGAAGTTTAACGCATTTTTTTATGTATGTATATATGTATGTATATATGTATGTATGTATGTGTCATTCCAGACGATAACTGTCCGTAGAATTGTGCTAGAAACTTCAAACAAATTTTAAAATGTTAAGGACACAAAACGAAAGTTCAAGTTCGTTGGACAGCATGATCGGATTACATCTTCGGGTTGAAATTTTCAAAAATGTAGTCAAAAATTTCAAAATAGCCTGTTTTTTGCGATTTGTTGTGCGAAATAATTTTTTCAGCATATTAACATGTGGTATATTCGGAATCAGCGTAAAATTTCCTATAAGAATATGTATCAAGTTTTCAAAAATTTCAAAGTTGAAAAATCAGTCAAAAATCGAAATAATGCCGTTCGCTAGTTGTAAAAATCGGTAATATTTGCATGAAACATTGTCCAAATTCAGATTGAACTACTCTTATGGAAGTATCCCTGTATAACCAATCATAGAACCATGCTGTTTAAGGCTAGAACCATGCTGTAGATAGAATTTGATTCCATGTTTGTCTATCAAAATCATAAACTAAAATTTCTCTACACAATCAATAGCGACTGAAATGTCGAAGATTTCTTTAAAAATTCGCTCATGAGGTCATGCTGCATGACTGGACTTTTTTTTGTCATTTTTTGTGATTTTTTTAGTACATTTTTTGAAATTTGACCAATTTAATGTGCTCAAAAAGTGTTGTCCAACGAACTCATCCTTTCTTTTGAAATGCTTGATTTTTTGGCGAAAGAACGAAGTTTTTATCTCAATTCTATCGAGAGTTATCGTCTGGAATGACACATACATATATATATATATATATATATATATATAAATATATACATATAAAAAAGCGTTAAAATCCAGGAATCATTTCAGAATGCCTCAAAACAGATTTCGATGAAGAAAACTTCCCTGCTTTATCAAATCGTCGATTCCATGATCTGAGTGGGTACCTAGCACAAATTCTACTACCAACCTACTCAATTTGTTATTGAACTGACAACAGCTTTTATATAAAATCGTATTATTTAACCACAAACCTGCTCGTTGTCTGAATCTTTATGTTGGCAGTTACAACTTTGTTGTACGAAATGTACATGCAGATGCCTACAAAGAACAGGTACCTACCTACTTTAAAATCGGAAAAGTATCGACAACTGCATTCACTCCCAAGTAGGTAAACAAAATATCTGGCTGTTGTCAAATTTAATTTAAAGTATTTTGTGAAGTGCCAGTTACAGTGTACCTAATCTGGTCCATTTAATGATGTTAACATTTGATGATTTTAATTATGTAATAATGTCAAATGTTTATAACAATTTTCCTACATAATTATTCGAACCAAGTTTTCCAGTCCCCTTTCTGATCCTGATGCTACCATTCTCAATGAAAACCTTATTTTTTAACCGAAATATTTTAATGAAAATTTTATTGTAGTCATGTTTTATTTCATTCAATGTCCTTCAATAAATTGAACTGTTGAATTGAATTAAGAGTGACGTTTTTCGTGGATGAATGGTATTACCCCACGTGGCTGATATTACCCCATACAATGGCATACAATTACCCCCCAATGGGGTAATTCCAGCCATACCTCGCTTCCCAATTATTTGAGTTTATTTCACTTTACGTAACTTTTTATGCAAAAAGTAACATATAATTCAGAACTACCTAAAATTGTCTAATGAATCACGCCATTAACAATTTGTCGTGCATTACGTATAGCAGATATTATCGCATCTGAATGTTGCGGATGTCATTACCCCACCCTCCCCTAATCAACGGAATTTGATTTAATAGTACCTACAATTATATTTACCATAGTTTTAACTTTAAATGATAAAAGTTATTGGACGGCAGTCAGAGGGAGAACCAATGCTCTATTCTTCGAACTGTGGTCACCTTTGTGTTGTGACACAAGCGTTAAGCGTCAAACGTCAACGTCAAACGTCAAAAACGTCACTAGCGTCAAGCCGCACAAGAAAACGCGGAAACTAGGAACGTTGGATTGTCGAAGCTTCATGCAGCATGGGAGAAAAAAGGGTGTCCTACGTGGAAAGGACGTGGAAAGTGACTACGCGTAGGACGGGATTCCAACGAAAGCATTTTTCCCGTCAATGCGTAGGTAGGATAATTTCCCGTACCCGCGTAGTTCAACGCGTTGACGCAAAGATTCGCGCATGCGCAGTTTGTATTTCAGTCTTTTTACGTACACGGATAGAAAATTACGGGAAGAACAAAAACTCTCTATTGATACGCTTTTCCTGTATGAATTTACCACCTTACATGCATTCTCTATATATTTCAATAGATAATACCTATTTTATTCAATCTAAGTAATTTTTTATTATTATAATTATGTGATGCTTTGATTAAGTTTTTGTGCACCGATGTACCGTTTTTGTAGTAGGTACCTTTATTCGCTCCCATACGATAAGCTTAAATTTTTTTCTCCAGAAAGTTAAAACAATGTTTCCGCTACCTATAGGTAGACTTGGAAGCAATTAGATAAAAACTGTAAAACAAAGTGAAAAAATTGTCATAAAATTTCTTTTCATTCAAAGTCCTCAATTTTTAAAATAATTTAATAAAATATAGTACTATAATTTACGAAATTTCGCACATACGATCATGCTGCGTGACTGGAACTTTTTGTGATATAAAATTTCCTTCTTGGCGACATCCATCATCTGGAAGGTCTCCAGGAATGGAGATATTATAACTTGAACGTTGTTTATGATTTCTATTGTAATCAAGCATTTTGTAATACATATATATGTTTAGTACCTTTGTAGTAAAGTATTTTGTGGTATTTATTTGTTGGTATTTTATCTCTATTTTGTTCATATTCTATGTTTCAATTCTATCTTATATGTCATGTCAGTGAAGTACCTATCAGTTATGATGTTTGCCGCACAATCAGAGCACTGTGCGACGCCTCAATTTCAGGTTGAGTTTGTGAAATTAGTATTTACGACAAGGTCGGAATGAATGTCGCGGGCATCTTTACAGCCTTGTCCCCGAGGTAAATCTTTTCCCCGGCTGGTAGGAACGGAGCTCTGAAAGCTTCTCGAGGCGACAACGCTATCTTAATTGCTCTTGGAAATCGCTTATTTGCGGTGAACAACTTCTTGTGCACGTACCTACATCAATACACTGTCAGTTGTGTTATGACAAAATTTTTTCAGGAATCTCGAAAATGTAACTAACGCTGGCGATCGTAGAACATGAATCGGACTAATTGCATGCGCACAGGCGGCAACAGTGGCACATTTCTCATGGAAAGGCAACAGTCAAGGATTTCATTTTATTTTGTAGTTTTTGTAATCATATATATGTATCTAATAATCATTTCTAGAACTTGTTGTTGAATACCTATACAAAGACTGTACAATAAACAACTGTCAAGCGTTTATATAAGTAGCTACTCAATGGCTTTTTGTAATGATTTGAAATCACGTACTGTTTCATATTCACAAACCTACCTATGGATCATTAAATAACAACTACTGCTATTTAGAAAAATTATTATCCAATTAAAATCAAATATCATAACATGCTTAGTGCAAGCATAATTTTCTCACGTCCGATCTCGCTCAAATTTGGATGATAGTTGGGGAATGACGATTTGATCATCCCATATCAATTTCAACATGATAGTATCATTAAGAACTACTGCGCATGCGCCAATATGAAATCCTTGTAACAAGCTTATTTTCCACAGTTTTCATCCGATCTGGATGACATTTTCAGGGAATGTGCGGGCTAGGGGGTAGACGGTCCCCTGTCAGTTTCATTGTTTCCAAATCAATACTTCACTCTGCGCATGCGCAAACGTAAATTCCATTATGCTCCTTTTTTTTTAAACTCTTTCTTTTAACTTCGATTCTCTTCTTGAGACAAAATTTCAGATCGATTTTTAACCCACTTCCCGATATCCAATCGATCTGAAATTTTGCACACGAGTTCATGCTGGCGTACATTTTAATTTATCAAATTTTCGCGAAGAAAAAGTTAGTTATACTATAAATTTTCGAAAATTTGAAATTTAATATGGGAAACCTTACAAGTGTTGTGTATTGTAGGGAGGAGGAGTGAGGGAGGAGGAGGAGGGAGGAGGAGGGAGGAGGAGGGAGGAGAAGGATACTATTGAACGTCTGCATAAAATGACAACGAATCCAGGGTCAATAAAATATTAAATGATTTTCCTTGTCAATTTAATTTAAGTTATTATCAATGTGATTTTGAAACAATGTGATTTTGTTTCAATTTACTGTTGCCAAGAAACTACCAAATATTGAAACAACAATAAAATTAACCGAGAACATGAGAAAAAGAAAGAGTTACATTAAAAACTTGTTTTTATGGGTTCCTTTTTTCACACTCTAGTCGTATGATATCTCTCAAATTTAATGATAGTTGGGGATGACGATTTGATCATCTTATATCAATTTCAACATGATTGTATAATTAAAAGCTACTGCGCATGCGCCCATATAAAATCCTTGTAACGGACCTTAATTTCCACTGTTTTCATCCGATTTCTATGAAATTGTTTGAATGCACGGGTTAGGTTTATAGATGATCCTCTATCAGTTTCATTGTTGCCAAATCAATACTTCATTCTGCGCATGCGCAAACGTAAATTCCATTATGCTCCATTTTTTCACGCCCTAGTCGTTCGATTTCACTTAAATTTGGATGATAGCTGGAGGAAGATGACTTGATTATCTCATATCAATTTCAATAAGATTGTATCATGACCTTAATTTCCATAGTTTTCATCCAGTTTTGATGAGATTGTCAGCGGTTTAGGTTGTAGATGGTCTCCTACCTATTCAATTGTTTTCAACTCATCAGTTCATTCTGCGCTTGCACAAACGTAAATTACACTGAGTATCATTTTTTCGTTCCTTCATTGACCAATTCTGACATTTTATGCTACTTCTTGATTTACTCATTTCCGCTATGGAATTTTTCAAGATCATTAGAAACTTTTCAATGATCTATTCATTCATGATAGGTAAACAAGGATGCCACGTGCCACACCCAACTTGGCAGACGTTCAGCTAAAATTATCGTGTAACCCTTTTGCTGCTGTAGACGGAAAATATTTCACGGAACCAAATGCATTTCCATCGCCAAATTATTCATTGGTATTCGCGTAGAAAGTTTTGAATGGAAGAAATGAGGTAATAGGGTCGTGCTGCAATAAATTCCAATTCTCAACGTTATCGCTATTGATGGTGAAATGGCGGAACTCCATTAAGATAATAGTCAACAATTATTAAGTGGAATTTATAACGCCTTTGAAATGGTCATCAATCTAATGAGTTGTTCTAAGAAATTCATTAACGTATAATAATATTTAACAAAAAATGAATGAACGGAATAATCCGTTTAACTCTGCGACTCCTACGAACCTAAACTGTTTTTTTTTTTTTTTCTTTTCCTAAACTGGAAAAAGGTACTGCATATATTCATACTTGAAATCGAGGCAGATCATAATAAACATGCATGTTTCAAATCACACTCTTGTGGCAGCAGATCGATCATTTTTTATTCATGTCCTGTCCAATCAAGGTAGTCTCAAGGACGTTTTTGTATCTTTAATTGATACTAGCAGTTTATATCATAATATTATACGTGTTATACCAGATAAGTACTAGGTATCTGTGACACTTTACTGGAATATGAGCTTCCGTGACGCCATCGAACCGGCGGGGCGGCATAGCTGGGTGATTACGGTGATGACATAATTTGCGCGTCGCGGATCAGCGGCGTCATACAACCGATTAGCCCGAAAAACACAGCGGCGAATGTTTTCTGAATGGCATTATTAGCATTTCTTCTTCCCAGAAAACCTCCTTGATCAGTAGCTAGTTTTATTGCTCCAAGATTAGAGGTTTTTTGCGAATTTTCGTAGAAAATGAAGCTACTGCAATGGCTCCAAAAATTTTGGAAATTTTCTTCATTGAAATCCGTTTTGAGACAATCTGAGACGAATCCTAGAGTTCAACATTTTTTCATATATATATAGGTATATATGAAAAAATGTTGAACTCTAGGATTTTTCTAATTTCTAATTTTCTAATTTCTGTCTAACTCTAGGATTTTTTCTGAACTCTAGGTTTTTCAATATAGGTATATATGAAAAAATGTTGAACTCTAGGATTCGTCTCAGAATGTCTCAAAACGGGTTTCAATGAAGAAAATTTAGAAAATTTTTTATTTTAAAATAAAAAAATTTCCAAAATTAAACTCATACGGTGGATATAGCTTTCGTACAAGTACGCAACCACGAGAGACATTTTATGTCTTTGCGCCCCCTTTCCCCTTCCTATAAAACCCCGTATTGTATTCTAGAGCCACTCAGCTGATCTGGGATCGGTCAGTTGTGTTCAGAAGTCCCTCAAGGGCCCACATACCAAATCTCAGAATCGTGAGATCATTAGGGAAAAAACTGGATTCTAGAGCCACTCAGCTGATCTGGGATCGGTCAGTTGTGTTCAGAAGTCCCTCAAGGGCCCACATACCAAATCTCAGAATCGTGGGATCATTAGGGAAAAAACTGGATTCTAGATCCACTCAGCTGATCTGGGATAGGTCAGTTGTGTTCAGAAGTCCCTCAAGGGCCCACATACCAAATCTCAGAATCGTGGGATCATTAGGGAAAAAACTGGATTCTAGAGCCACTCAGCTGATCTGGGATCGGTCAGTTGTGTTTAGAAGTCCCTCAAGGGGCTTCATACCAAATCTCAGAATCGTGGGATCATTAGGGAATCTCCGCGTAACGCGTGACGCGTGACGCTTTTTCATTTATGTGCCATAGTAAAGACATAAGATGTCAAAAAAAAAAAAAATATATATATATATATATATATATATATATATATATATATATATATATATATATATATATATATATATATATATATATATATATATTAATCACTTGATTAGTGGCTCTAAGAGAGCTAATATATGAAACAAAAAGAAGGAAACACAGAAATACACTTCACAGACTAGGCCTTTTTCAAAATACAAGAGAAAAATACATTTTTTTAAGAGTTAATTTACAGATTTACAACGTTGGCATAGAAACTTGAATTGCTTAGGACCGATTGCATTATCTCCTAATATTTAGTCCTGGTGGATCGTAGGCTCTCAAAACGTTGCTATGAGCTTTTTCGGACTGGTGAAGCAACAGCTTATTGTCCTTGGGTCCCATTTTCTTTAAATCTTTTATCCCGAAGCAATCATCGAATGATGAACCATGGACCATAGCATGCCTGCTCACTGGTAGGTCTTCATTGGAACTGACCACGGATGCCCGATGAATGTTGACTCTCAGGTTCAGTTGCGTTTCTCCGTTTCCCACATGAAAGGCAGGGCACTCCTTACAAACCAACTCATACACACACATTGGAGTTTGGCATTCTGCTGATCCTTTGCATGTGTATGAGTTAGGATTATTGGGTGACTTGAAATGATCCTCTTCAATTACTATCGGGCAAACTTTGCATCGGCGCCTTTTTAAGGGCTGCATCCATGTAAAAGGCGCCGATGCAAAGTTTGCCCGATAGTAATTGAAGAGGATCATTTCAAGTCACCCAATAATCCTAACTCATACGCATGCAAAGGATCAGCAGAATGCGAAACTCCAATGTGTGTGTATGAGTTGGTTTGTAAGGAGTGCCCTGCCTTTTATGTGGGAAAGGGAGAAACGCAACTGAACCTGAGAGTCAACAATCATCGGGCATCCGTGGTCAGTTCCAACGATGACCTACCAGTGAGCAGGCATGCGATATATAAATTTATATATATATATATATATATATATATATATATATATATATATATATATATATATATATATATATATATATATATATATATATATATATATATATATATATATATATATATATATATATATATATATATATATATATATATATATATATATATATATATATATATATATATACAGGGTGGTCCTTAATGAACGTACCACCCTTTCAATTTCGTTGGTTGTGGAGAAATCAAAAAACTTGTCGAAGTAACCTCCCCTTATTTTTTTGCAAAAAATTCGAAAATTGCAGTTTGAAGCGTCGCGCATGCGCGCAAATGCGCGCTGCGCGCACCAACTTTGTTTTTTCAAATGGAACCCCCCCATTTTTATTGCAGATTCGCATTCTACATCAAATTTCATGAACATTTTACTTCGACAACTTTTTTTTTCCACTGCGCGAAACGGGCGCCAGGAGCGTTCAAAGTTGCTAAAGTCATCAAAATTGCGCAAAACATGGATTATGGTAAACCCCAAGTGTGGCACATGACTTTACATTGTTTTTCAGCGCTGATTCACGTGGTGCTGTCAGTTTTTAGATTTAGCTCAGTTTTTTCGATTTTATAAGCTTAATCTACGTCTTTTGGTGAAATATTACAGTTTTTCCGAATTATCAACTTTGGCAGTAGATTTATTTTCCCTCGCCCTTTCGCAACCCGGGCTTGGGACCGGCTAAGGCGGGCTTAAAAATAAATCACACTCCTCGATAATTTTTCTGCTAAAATACAACAAAAACAATTCCTTCTTTTTTAAAAAGAATAAAAGAAAAAAAATTAAGAAAATAAATCGTTCACAGTAGTCGTTCAAATGGACCGCCGTCGTCCTCCAAACAGGCGGCAGCTCGACGTTCCCATTCGGTGGTGACTGCCTCGAACGTAGATGCCGGAGATACCGAATCGCAGGCGTCGATGATCCGCTGTTGCAATTCGGCAGCACTTGCGATAGGAGGGAGGGAGGCGTCGTAGACCTTGTTCTTCAGGTAACCCCATAAAAAATAATCTAGTGGAGTCAAGTCCGGAGAACCAAGAAAATCCCAGGCCAAGAAATCAGGCTCCGATTGCCAATCCACGGAGAACGGAATCGGGCATCCAAATGGCGTGTAACAGCCCGTGCGTTGTGGGCAGGACAACCATCATGTTGGAACCACATTGCCTGCCTGGTGGCGAGAGGGACGTCCTCCAACAATTCAGGCAGAACCTCCTGGAGAAACTGAAGGTATCTCTCCCCGTTGAGGCTACCACCGGTCAAGAAATGTGGCCCAATGAGGTGGTTGCCGACCAACCCACACCATACATTTACCGTGAAACGCACCTGGTGTCTGGTGGAATACGATAATCGTGGATTCTCGTCAGCCCACGTTCGAAAATTCCAACGATTGAAGAGTCCATTGTTTGTAAATGTGGACTCGTCGGTCCACAAAAGAGCGGTGGCCAAGTGTGGGACCTGTTCGCGGAGCGCCTCCATGTGTGCGAGGAAAAGCAGCCGCCTTTCCTTATCCCCTTCACGCTGGCCATGAACGACATGAGACCTAAATGGCCTCATGCCATAGGTGTGAAGGACCCGATGAACTGTGGTTTTGCTGCAACCAACTACTCGAGCCGTCTGACGTTCGGAAGAGTGAGGATTTTCCCGTTGATACAGCAACACGTCCAAATCAAAGTTGAAGGAGCGTACAGCGGAAGGTCTTCCGGGTGGACGAGGAACGTCAACTCTGCCCGTGCGAACAAAACGGCGAACCGTTCGTAATATCGCCTGGTGGTGAACCAGCCGATTAAACACTTGCTGACAAGCGGCTGCAGTTTTTCGAGCATTTCCGTCGTGCGTGTAGTACAACCGCACCATCTCGGTCAGTTCGTTTTGGGTAAAACGCGGCATGATACGCACTCAAGAACGTTCACAGTGAGACTATTAACCGGATCAGTTGCTTCTCACGATTAAAGACAAAATAAATATGATAACGGGTACAGATCAACTTGGAGTTGAAGTCGTAACGTGAGCGGTTAGTGACGTCTCGTCACAAAGTGCAGCAGATAAGCAGTCCGAGAATCGAGAAATCCGAGTTGTTTACCTCTTGTGATTCAATCGTATTCAAACGCTTTTGGTACCATAACATTCATGATTTCTCAGAGTATCCTTCTGGGTGCAGGAACCAAGCCACTTTTTTCTTAAAAAAACGACCATGTTTCCGGCTGTTATTTCGGATTCATCAAGTTCAATAAAAAAACACCACGTAATTTATTTTTAAGGCCGCCTTAGCCGGTCCCAAACCCAGGTTGCGAAAGGGCGAGGGAAAATAAATCTACTGCCAAAGTTGATACTTCGGAAAAACTGTAATATTTCACCAAAAGACGTAGATTAAGCTTATAAAATCGAAAAAACTGAGCTAAATCTAAATACTGACAGCACCACGTGAATCAGCGCTGAAAAACAAAGTAAAGTCATGTGCCACACTTGGGGTTTACCATAATCCATGTTTTGCGCAATTTTGATGACTTTAGCAACTTTGAACGCTCCTGGCGCCCGTTTCGCGCAGTGGAAAAAAAAAGTTGTCGAAGTAAAATGTTCATGAAATTTGATGTAGAATGCGAATCTGCAATAAAAATGGGGGGTTCCATTTGAAAAAACAAAGTTGGTGCGCGCAGCGCGCATTTGCGCGCATGCGCGACGCTTCAAACTGCAATTTTCGAATTCTTTGCAAAAAATAAGGGGAGGTTACTTCGACAAGTTTTTTGATTTCTCCACAACCAACGAAATTAAAAGGGTGGTACGTTCATTAAGGACCACCCGGTATATATATATACATATAGGTATATATATACATATATCTACCGATGACGCCGAAGGCGTTCAGACGAGTCGTACCTAAGTGTTTTCTTTGTGTTTTCCGTCTCTCTTTTTTTGCAATAATATGATTATATATATACGAATATTATAATATAAATTTACCCTTTCGGACGGTAACTCTCCTTAGGATTGATACAAAAATTCCGTTCTTGCGCCAGAAACGTTCCAAACTAAAGGGTGAGTTCGTTGGCTAGCATTTTTTGAGCACATTAAATTGGTAAAATTTCGAAAAATGTGCTCAAAAATCACTAAAAACGCCTAAAAACGGCAAAAAATTGTTACATTCAAAATTTTAGCAGAATGTTAGCCAAAAAAGTTCATTAACGATGATCTAGAACATTATAAAATGTACTTATGCAGAAATTTATGCTGAAAAATGTAATTAAACTTCATTAAGATTTGCCAAAAAGTAGATAAAAACTGCAAAAAAAGCTAAAAATCCAAATTCTATTTTTAATTTTCAAAAATGCTTTAGATTGAGTTTTATTGCCATAAAATCAGTAGTTAACAATTCCTTTTTACTTGAAGTTCTGGGATTTCAAAAGAATTTAACATAAATTTTTCGTATCCATAACATGATTGATCATTAAGATGCGTAGCAGATACGGAGGAATTAGAAACGTGTGTTTATGTGAGTGTGTGTGATGACGGTTATTTTAGCCATCGACCCCGATGAGCCAGCCATAACCCTCGTTGTCCAAGTTGACAGCAGCAGCGAGGAGAAGGAGCAGACTTGGCGATTAAGATAAGTGGAAATGACATTAATTACCTTCGACAAGCGATATACGAGCAGAAAGGAGTGGAGAATATATTAAGTGGAGATATTAACATAACAGATAGAAGCGATGGTGTCACTGCGCAGGGTGTGGTGCAGGAAAAGTGCCATGAAGCTATACTCGAGTTGAGAATCTCTTCGTGGTATCACTTCCCGTATCCTTCAGGACACTTATTTTAACTGCAGTTCGTTTTATAGGGTCATTTTCTTTCAACCTCTCCCTGCTGCAAATTCTTATGAGATCTGTCTCTCTTACCTTCAAATTTTGGACCTGAGTCTGTCTGTATGCTCAGCTTTGTCCGCAAAGATTTTGGTGAATTTTCCGATAATCACGCAGGCTATGCTTAGTCCCTTCAGTTTTCTCGAACGAGGTCAACCATTTTTGAGATATTACGAGTTTCAAGTTTTGAAACCAATACAATTGAAACTAATAACGCCTCTAATATTAATGCCACTAATATTAACACCACTAGGTGATTTTGAAGGGCAAAAGTCTAGACGGGGGTGGGAGAGGACTCGCCCAAAATTAGCCTGATTTTCAATTGTTTGTAATTCGCTTATTTCAAGAGATAATTCAGAGTTTTGGGATCGAACCGTTTTATATTTTTATGCTCTACGACTTTGCTGCATATAAAAATTTCTATAGGATGTATGGTTTAGGAAATATTAGAGTAAAACTTTAAAAAAAACCCGTTGAAGCTACGTAAACGATGCTTATTTCTGTTCTAGAACCAAAAATTTCAACCATGTATCATGTTTTCTCATCAGAAATTAACAAGCGGTTGCAATCATGTTCACAATATCAATTATTGAGAATGATCACCTGTGTGTAAACAATTATTTATATAACCATGCTCATAACTCAGTTTGTTGGACACGCACTTCGCAGTAGTTAACATAATATTGTTGGATAAATCGAGAGCTTTCGAACGAATGGTCAACGAATTTTGTGGGATGAAAAACGACGAAGTACCATTTCCCTAGCAACGACTCGGTTGTAGGCGGAAATCACTGTAACACTATATATGTTTCGTGCGCGGAAAAAAATTGACTCGCAAAATTGACGCGCGACCCCACGGCTAAAACATGATACATGTTAAAATGGACAGATTAGGCCATATTTATGAGGCCGCCATTTTGTTTTCCACCAATTTTGAGATGGCAGACAAAGATTTTCTCACTCAGAACGGACTAAATTTTCAAAATCTAATCTCAATACATTCTCTTGAAATGACTACCTATTTTAGGCGTTGGCTCCCGAACCCCGAGGGTCGCGTAATTAGTTAATCAGCTTTGGTAATTAGATCATCAAGTTTTGATGGATGAGTTAACCTACAACGGGTGTTGGTGAAAGAAAAATCGCTCTAACGTCTGATTAAACTCAAACATAATGCCGCGTTAACGCTAATTCTAGATTAACTCAAACGGTGAAATTGGCTCTAACTAGAGACTCACTTCGTTTGTCAATAATAAAATTATTCATATTAGAGATATCTTTCTGGGTTTCTGGGCGAGCCCGAGCCATAGGATATTTCAAAGGACATCCCCTCAACTGATCCTCTAATTGGCGCACAAGTTATTCGGTCGCCGTTTCCCGTTTAACTGTTAACCCCAAACGTATCGAGTTTTGTGGAATCAACAGACGCTCTGAGCAGCGGAAGAGCAGACGCAAGCTCGCGTTTAGGTTTAAAAACCCGAATGAAAAGACAATTCAGTTGGCTGCCTGATTGATGTCGAAACTGTCTGAACCGGCTACTTCCTTTCGTTCAAAAATCCCTAAAAATGGCTTATAATCGTAAATTTTATATTTGTTGCAGAACATGACTTATGAAAAGTTCGACTATGTCCTAGAATAGTCAAAATCTGAGCACAAAATTATGCTGAAAAAAGTTATCAAATGTCATTCAAAAGCCACGAGCTGATACCTAAGTCAGTGTTGGGCATAATCTTATCGTCGAATACGAATACGATTGTAATCGCGATAATTATTCGTTGATTCTGAGTCAACTGCGATTATATTCGTATTCGTGTAATCGTATTCGTCTGTCGGCGATTACACGAATAAAACCCATAAAAATGCGTCACGGACATCAATTTCAATAGGGCGTCCCTCCTATAATATGCAAAGCCTTGGAATATTACCTAGCTTCAGAGGGACGTCCTATTGAAATGGATTTGAGACAAATAGGCTGGGCTCCAATCGTTGAATTCGCTTTAAGGACGTCCCCCCATCTCAACGGATACGATCGCCGTAGTTTTTAAGGTGAATTTTACTATATTCATACGGGTTCTCAGTCAAACTCATGATGGTATTTACTTGGTTAATCATTTTCATTACTAAACTTAGTACTTAATCGACCAAGAAACATTTTCAACCCCCCTCCCCCCTCAAATCTGTTCGTTTGCTTTTCAAAATACGTAGAATCTAAAACGCTGCAAATTATTACACAACGGTTTATAGTTTCTGCATTAAATAGCCCTACTACGCAGATCATTGGTCTATAATTACTAAACACTTTATATACTCGTAGTATATGATGAAAATTGGCGCAACGTGCCTCCCAAAAGAGTTTACACTATTGCAATTTCAGGTTCCCGCAATTTTACGCTTTATTAATTGTAAATGGAAAAAAGTCCAGTCATGCAGCATGACCCCATGAGCGAATTTTTGAAGAATATTACCGATTTTTACAACCAGCGAACGGCATTATTTCGATTTTTGACTGATTTTTCAACTTTGGAATTTTTGAAAACTTGATACATATTCTTATAGGAAATTTTACGCTGATTCCGAATATACCACATGTTAGTATGCTGAAAAAATTATTTCGCACGACAAATCGCAAAAAACAGGCTATTTTGAAATTTTTGACTACATTTTTGAAAATTTCAACCCGAAGATGTAATCCGATCAAGCTGGCCAACGAACTTGAACTTTCGTTTTGTGCCCTTAACATTTTAAAATTTGTTTGAAGTTTCTAGCACAATTCTACGGACAGTTATCGTCTGGAATGACACATACATACATACATACATACATACATATATACATACATACATATATACATACATACATACATACATAAAAAAATGCGTTAAACTTCAGAATATGATTCAGAATAGCCTGAAACGGATTTCTGCATAATTTTTTTTCAAAAATTCACATTCTACAAATTTTGAGGCGAGAGCAATAGCTTAATTTTCTTCAAAAATTCGCTAAAAAAGAAGTCGAAAAGGAAATTAATTAGCATGAGAGGCCCTTCAGCTGATCAGTGGGTTCCATACCTCGTAATTGTTTCTAGGTGTCCCAAAGGAGCTCCATCTAGATAACATCACCGTGAGTCGATTAGGAAAGAAAATAGCCTCAGGGGTTCTAAAGCTGATCGAAGTCCCTCCATACTTTGCAATTGTATTATAGATGTCCAAAAAGAGCTATATTTCAGGTTTCAGCATCATAAGTCGATTAAGAAACAATTCAGGCTCAGAGGCCCCTCAGTGTGCACTGATCACTGATATATTGAATTCTAGATACCACAAAGGAGCTCCATTTCAAATTGCAGATCAGTAGGTTGTCATCAATATGAGTACGTAGATAAAGGCACACGCAGAGAGAAAATTAATGCGATTTATTAAAACATCTACACTTTACAAGTCCTCCTGATCTAAGTATAACGACAATTAAGTAGGAAGATAGTTACCAACTGAAAATGTATGAGATAAAATGAAGCATCTCCCAATGTTTCACTAGCCCATCCGCTCGGACAATAGTTAATATACTTGGTTTCGCGAAGTTAGAACCAATGGAATTAGGTATATCAGCTTATATTTACACTGCATTTTTTATTTATATGTTACAATCCGACTCTCTATCTCTAAGGGTAATTAATGGGATGTAGCGATTGACTCACTAATACAAATTCAAAGGTCCTCATGTCCACTAATTCAATACTAGCTCATGATTTCTCAATGTTCTCACGTCTAGTTATCCAAGGGGGGTTTTTTTTCGAAGTTCTATCCCGTAGGGAGAGTGAACGGATTTACGTACAGCGTTCCGGATGATTATTTGGGATAATATTTATCAATGACAAAAAAGTTTCAGTCATGCAGCATGGTCTTATGAGCGAATTTCCGTTAATCATCATACTATTATTGTGTTACATTGTTTTGAAAATTAAGGACTTTGAGGGAAAAGAAACTGTTAACTACAAATTTTATGGCAAAAAACTCTTTCCAAATAATATTTTGCGATTCAAGAGAAGATTTTAAATTTTTAACTTTTTTTGGAGTTTTTATCGATTTTTTAGTACATTTTAATGAAATTTAAATACACTTTTTTGCGTAATTTTGCACATAAATGTTTTGAATTTTCTATGTATTTCATAGTTAGTAAACTTTATCTGAGCAATATTCTGCTAAAAAATCTAAATTTAATCATTTTTAGCCGGTTTTTGTTATTATTAGGGATTTTTACAGCACTGTTTTGAAATTTGACCAATTTAATGCGCTCAAAAAATGCACGTCCTTTCGTTTGGAAAGCTTGATTTTTTAGCGCAAGAACGGAATTTTTATCTCTATCCTAAGGAGAGTTATCGTCTAGAATTGTACTTAAATTTTTTAATGTTCCACTATAAAGTTAGTACGTTAAAAAAAAAAAAGAAAAAAAAAATATATATATATATATTATATATATATATATTATATATATATATAATACATATTATTATATATATTATATATATTATATATATATATATATTATTATATATTTTTTCGAACTTCAAGAAATCGAGTTGCTATAACTCTTGTCACCTTTAGTTGGACTAGTGAAGCGTAAGTATGTGATTTATTTGATCTCATCAATTTTCAGTTGGTAGGTAGGTACCAAGGTACGTAAATGTCGTTAAACTTAGATCAGGGGTACTATTAAATTGTAGATATATTTATTGATTGCATAAATATTCCCTCTGTAGGTGCCTTTATCTACGCGTCCGTGCTATTGATGAAAAAATTAGCCTTTTGCGGACCGCCACGAAATTTCATTACTCACGCAAATTTTTTATATATATATATATATGTATATAGGTATAGATTTAACAATTGTCAGCCGTTTTGGCCATTTTTGGTGATTTTTACAGAAAATGTTTTGAAAATTGAACGATATAATGTGCTCAAAAAGTGCTGGCCAATCAATTCATCCTTACATTTAGAAAGTTTGATTTTTTGGCGCGAGAACGGAATTTTTATCTTAATCTATACAATATTCACATACGTATGTAGAAAGCTCTCTAGCAAACTGTTCAGCATATTATAATATCCAACTCTGTCCAAATTTCTAATAAGTTTGCGCTACTTGTGAACAAAAACTGAACTGTATTACCATGCCTTGAGAACGGTAATAAACTTAACCAAAAGTTTGGCAAATCAAAATCTTATGACTGATCCTCAAGAAAATCATCTCTATTATATATATATATATACATATATATATATATATATATATATATATATATATATATATATATATATATATATATACATATACGAGTACATATGAAAAAGCGTTGCACTCTAAGATTCGTTTCAGAATGCCTCAAAACGGAGTTCAATGCAGACAATTTCAGAAAATTTCGATTTAAAATTTTTTGGAGCCATTGCAATAGCTTCATTTTCTACGAAAATTCGCTAATTACGAAAATCCGCAAGTTTGGACAGGTTGAATTATTGAAACATTAGTTTTGTGTAGTGTGGCAGTTCGTGTTTTCCTACAGTTCGTATTTCCATTTTGTTCGTACTAACCTGCGTCATTTTCCCCCGTCATTGTTGTATCGTGGATTCAGTTGTCGCGATCTCCTCTCGGTAAGCTCACATGACTTCGGCGGAGGCGGAGCCCCAACTGTCAGCCCTGGAAGACACACCGCCTCGTGTGCGACACCGGATGGATGAGGTATCGGCCTATTTGTTTACCAACACTCGCATCTCACGAGCGATAATAACTCGACTAACTACCGACCCGGCTCCCCCATCTAGATGATATCACCATCACCATAAAACGATATCGACTCGGAGAATTTATGCGTGCATTACATAAGTATTAATGCATGCATTAGAAAAAAAGTTCCTGTTATCTATAATTAATGGGATGCAGCGATTGACTCACTAATACAAATTCAAAGGTCCGCTTAACAGCTCATAATTTCTCTATGTTCTCACGACTAGTAATCCTAGGGGTTTTTTTCTCTAAGTTCTATCCCTTAGGGAAAGTGAACGGATTAACGTACAGCGTTCCGGATGATTTTGGGAAATGATATTGTTAACTACCAATTTTATGGCAAACACTCGTTCCAAATAATATTTTGTGATCCAAAAAGAGATTTTGGACTTTTAACTTTCTTCTAGTTTTTCTCGAATTTTTAGCACATTTTAATGAAATTTATGTACATTTTTCAACATAATTTTTCAAATAAATTTTTTAATGTTCTATTTTATAGTTAGTAAACTTTATTTGAGCAATATTATGATAAATGTTGGATAAATCGAGAGCTTTCGAACGAATGGTCAACGAATTTTGTGGGATGAAAAACGACGAAGTACCATTTCCCTAGCAACGACTCGGTTGTAAGCGGAAATCATCAGAAAATCATTGAGCATATTTCGTTACGTAACGTAACGTGACATAACGAAAATTTGTTTGTGTGCCATAGCAAAGACATGAAATGTCAAAAATATAATTTTAACGATTTTTAGCCGTTTTTTGCTATTTTTAGTGATTTTTTTTTAACAGCATTTTTGAAATTTGACCAATTTAATATGCTCAATTTTCGCAACCAATTTATTTTAAATAACTAGCTGATCATTTTGCAATCCAACTCGTCAAATTCGGTCAAGCCGTTCTCGAGTTAAAGCACTTTTACGAAGATACCCATACATATATATCAACGGAGAAAGTGAATACAATAGCGGATTTTTTTATTAGGGGAGATGCGCTAACAAGTGCACTAGTTAAATGATTTTTTTTATTTCTATATAGCGTGGGACGCGCATTTACCTGGACCTAAATGTCAAAAATTGTCTCGAAAATTACGTTTCCACGGACAACAGTAACCAGGCAAAGTCCCTACACGTAGGCCTTTCGTTGGAATCCCGTCCTACGTGTAGTCGTCATAACCTGACGCAAAGGTGACCACAGTTTAAAGAATAGGTTAGATATTCGTTCTCCCTCTGACTGACGTCTAATAACGTTTCCCTTCCACAATTACTTACCTAGTCGACAGAGGTAAAAACCAGTGATAAATATAATTGTATTATTAAATCAAATTATCTTAACTATGTGAACAAAGTACCTACTTCTTCCGACAGCCAGACATCCTGTTCACCTACTTGGGAGTAAATGCAGTCGTTGATACTTTCCCGATTTTAAAGTAGATACCTATTCTTCGTAAGCATTCGCAAGTTCATTTCGTATCTACCGACATAAAGATTCAGGCTACGAGCAGGTTTGTGTTTAAACAACAAGTTTGTATACAAAAGCTGTTGTCAGTTCAATAACAAATTGAGTAGGTTGGTAGTAGAATTTGTGCTAGGTACCATCTCAGATCATCCTGAAAATTACCATTTGATAAAGCAGGGAAGGCACTCAAACGAACTACTCCACAAGGCCTGATTAAGTAAACTTGAAGTAGATAGATGAAAATTTGAATAATTGGACAAAAAAAAAAAAAAAAAAAAAAAAAAAAAAAAAAAAAACCGTAATCGCGGCGCCCCCGGACGGTCACCCATTCAAGTACATAGGTACCAACCAAGCCCAATATTGCTTAACTTCGGTGATCGGACGAGAACCGATGTTTTCAACGAAATATGCGTTGGCGAATAGATACTATTTTTCTTAGGTCTAACCTAGTAATTAACCTATGAAGATAGCTGATATAGCAGAGTGTAAAATGATTTCAAACTTCTTCAACTTGATCTCGAATTCAAAAGAATCATTGGCTTTGAAATACTAAAGGGGCTTGAGCGTGACGATAGCATTTGGTTAGTGGAGTACATACGTGTAGAAATACGCGAAGAGCTAGCATCTGCAGTTGCTTGCTCTAGACGCTGCTCTACGCGTTAACGTGGGGAAATCGTACGGGTCGAACAACTCTCTAATAACCAAAAGGGTTCATAATTGAAAAATCATAAACCTACAGACTAAAATTGCCACATATGGTATTGCTGCGCAGCTGAGACTTTTTATATCATTGAGATGGATCATTTTCACCTCACGTTATTTCCGAAGTAATTTTCCGCGGCGTTCTTGCCAGAGATTTGCCGCAATGGTGCAACTCGCGTTCTATGCAATTCGCCGGGCATCAGAGAAGAAGACGAAGACTCATGTCCTCAGGAAACTGTAATCAGCGAGCTCTTTCTCATTTCCACTTGTCTAGACTGTTGCCAAACGGTGAGTTTTACCTTCGTAGAAAACGCCGAACAGTTGAGAAAGACTTGGGCAATCGACCTTTGTATTTTTTCTTAACGACAAGTCGGGTAGCACCGAAGCTCACCTTTCACCAAAGTCTCTTTTTTCTTTCCGAATTGATCTAACTCATCATAAAAAGCCTGATATTATCAATTTTCAATGACAAAACTATTGCGATAAACCACCTTTCTAACTCCCTTCATACCGCATCTAGGAATTCGTCGATAAGGATTTTTTCTTAGAAAGTATTCCGAAGTTAAAGAAACTTTGGCATATCGTTTGGGGGTGCCCTGGGATGTAGAATCCGAGTTTATTGATTAATGTGTTGTCACATGTTCAAAAATCACTATCTTGAATACTTGAGAAGTAAGGATAATATATGGGGACCCGGGGAAAAAAAAATTAATACACCTTGAGGCTGAATTTCCAGAAAAATGAAATTGAATTTTTCCAATTCAATAATTCAGACTTCTACCAAGCGCAAAATTTTCTAATAAATCAATGATGTTAATATACGCATAACGTTCATTTTTTCATAAGAATGGTGTAAAAATATTTCTTCCTCGATTTGTTGTGCTTTATTTTCTTAATCAAGTCGTGAGGAGCGGTGAAAACATTCATAGTCCAGGAGCTAATAGTTAAAAACATGGAATTTCTTGTTTCCACTGTATTCGACATATTACCAAGCGTAAAATGTAATTGTGGCTTACAGACTCATAATTAATTTACCAATGGGCAATTTACCTTTAAAAAAAAAAAAAAAAAAAAAAAAAAAAAAAAAAAAAAGAAAAAAAAAACTTTAATTTTTTCTAAAAATTAAGATTTTTTTTTCTAATCCTGGCACGAGAATGTTCTCTGTACGAATGTCGTTGGGAAAGTTTCCTCTTTTGAACAGCTTGCACCATCAGCGGGTAGCAGATCATTTTAACTAATTTTTTTGATTCTGGATTAACTAAAAATTTTGACAGTTCAGCAAGGTCTTTCAACTTGGCTGTCTTTGTATTATAAGTTTTCAGGATGAGGCGATTGGCCAGCTGGAGATTCAGTTTCTTGATGGTTGGTGCGAGTAGTTCCTTTTTCAAGGCTTTGAGTGTTAGACTTACGCACGCACGCACGCCTGGTCCGCTTGGCAGGGGGTCACGGTGGGTTGTGAGGGGGGTGAGCGGGGGGTGGAGTGAGAGGAGGCGCCGCGGCACCTTGTAGTGTCTGGGGTGACCAGGGGCGTAGCAGAGGGGTGTAGGAGAATGGATATTTATTACTTTTACGTGTTATACCCATATAATACACCGCGGCACCATGAGGTGGGTACGGCGTTCCTTCGAGGTATGAATATATGTTTTTTTCTAGGTCATATTAATTTGTGTGTTAGTACCAATGCTTTGCCTACACATATTTAATAACATATCCCCTACATGTTTCAATTGTAATACATCGCATGTATACATCCCACACTTTGCGAGCGAAGCGAGCAACATTCCCTACATGCCACACTTTGCGAGCGAAGCGAGCAACATTCCCTACATGCCACTCCTTGCGAGCGAAGCGAGCAATCTAATGGGGGGTCCGGGGGGCTTGCCCCCCGGCTGGACGTGGAGGCGAGCGTAGCGAGCCGGAGCGGCTAGTAATTATAGAAGTGTAGGTTGTGGCAACTCGAAATAGGACACACCGAGGAGTCTGGACCGGTTTTATGACGTACGCGAGCCAACTAAAACTATGATCATACTCAATTGAAAAAATAATAAACCTTTGTGAAATAATTTGCAGCGTTTTTACTGAGCTGAGTGTGTTTTTACTGAACTGATCGTTCTAAATAGGTTTCATCACGGTGTGATCATTATTAGGTTCTTCTGTAGCCCCCCCCTTCCCCCCATTCCTCCTCAAAATTTGTTGGTTTACGTTTCAAGATGCGTAGAATCCAAAAATTGAATTAAATAAAATTCGTTCATTCGCCGTCCGCCGTCCAAAGGTTTTTTCCAAAACTACTGGACCAAAGTTTATGAAACTTGGGTAATAAATCACAATATTTGGGGTCTAGTTGATCCTAGAAACTCGGCATCAATATCGATCAACCCTAAAAATAGCATTTAAGGGCTGAAATATTCGAAAATCGAGATTTCGAAAACTTTCAAGGTAACAGTTATGTTTTTTGGCTGCATTGATAGTTATTACGCCAAAGAATCGAATGAACCACCGGGATCACAAGATGTTATATCTGTTTGCTCTTCTTAAGGACTAGAACTTTGTTAGAAAAAAAAAAAAAAAAAAACATGAGAGCAAATTATAACTGGTGGAACATAGCAAAATCACCTTATAAACTACTAGACGATCATAATGGAATTCAATTGGAATTTTGACTTAGCTAAATCGAGTTTGTTATAACTCTAGTCACCTGTAGATGGACTGGTGAAGCGTAAGCGTAGGTAGGTAATTTATTTAATCTCATCAATTTTCAGTTGGTGAATTGTTTACGAAGGTGCGTACGCTAAGGGGCCCGTCAAACTAATTTATTTCTTAATCAACCTACATGCGATGTAGGTACGTAAGGCGATAAGCACTAGGTACTGAGGTCAGCTCAAGCTGGCGATCAGCTGAGGTGCCTCTGAGGCCAATTTATTTCCTTTCGGGCCTACAAAGTTCTCAATTTTTTTTCTAAAATTGTCGATATTTACTAAAGAGTTTGGATGGCGTCATGTATCTGAAAACTAGTGAAAACACTTTGGGAGGTCCGAAGGTGATGATTTACTAAATACGGGGTTTATTATATTATAAAAAAATGATGAGAGCAGAAGAGCTATCCAATACAGAAGTGATGAACCCTTGTGTAATAATTTGCAACGTTTTTTATATTGGTACTTACCATTTGTTTGATCCACGTGAACGTGGACAAAATGGACTTATAAACATCAAACCGAAATTGATTGGGAAGATATGAAATAACATGTACGATCAGGAATTTTGATTTAAAGTGTTCAGGGATTTTTATTTTAAAGTGTTCAGGAAATTTGATTTTAAAGTGTTCAGGAATTTTGATTTCAAAGTGTTCAGGAATTTTGAATGTTTTCACAATAAAGTGAAGTGTGTCCGCTCCTTGGGTAGCCTTGAAAGCAAAAGTACCTACCGGCGTGCGACTTTCTTACACCATGCATCACTTGGTTTGTTCCGTGGAAGCTACAAGCGCGTATCGAATGACCTTCGTCGCAGCTCCGGCAGGGAGGTTGAGTGAAAATTGGGGAAGCCCGCAAGTATAGTTAAAGCTTAAGGATATCCGCGAGCCAGGGTTGCATTTGCAATGACCAGAACCGCAGAACGCGTGAATCAGGAGAACGTGGATGAAGATAGGAGCTCAGCCGCACTAAACGGGTTCACAGACAGGGTTGCCCCGGGCTAATTTCATAAAACAACAAGTTACAAGCCGATTTTATGTTCATGAAGGTTCAACTGTAAACTTGTAATGCACAGTGAAAATTAACAAGTGTACAGGCGAATTTGGACCGTTTACAAGTGTTTTCCCATCATTTTATACAAGTCATTGTTTTTCAGTTGTAAAAAATGGCCGATTTTTAACCTTCGTCCATTCACCTCTAAACTTGTTATTTTCCAGCATTGTGAGTAGACCATTTTTCGGTGTTTTATTTGAGGGAATCATCTTCTGCTGAAGAATGCAGACAAGAAAGAAGCATTCAGTGTAGAAGACGCCAACGATTTTTCCGGTCATGAATAAACGCTTTTTTCATGGTATTTTCGAGTTTAACGAGATATTTAGGATGTCTTCTAAGACCCTTGAATGATTCAAATGCTGCGTGACCCTGAGCAATTTTTCCTGATTCGGTATTGAGGAGTTCCCTATCATTGAAGAACAAAGTTAAGATAATTTCGAAGTTACACATGACATTCCTAACCCAGCAGCATTAGGACTTGATGAATTAATTAATCATTTCCGCTGAATGAAGAGGAAAAATCCGATTATGCCAGCCATCAGAATAAGTTGAAATGGAATACACACTTTTTCCACTTATCAGTTTATAATTTCTCTGTCTTCCAATCATTACACCGTGTTATAGTCATATCCGATCCTCCTACCGTGTACTTAGCACCGTTTTTACATTATGATTCGCTGACAAAACTTCAAAGGTGTAGTGGATTCAAATATGTTCCAAGTGGGACATTTATATTCTGGTATGCGGGTTAATCCCTGAGGTATTCCTGTAAGGAATGTGAGCGAAATCGCCAAGGTCAGCTTGCGGGAGGAACTGAGGGGTAGTTCGTGTCGCAGCCGCGTGGAGCACTGGGCTCGCATAGTGGGTGCTGGGTTCGATCGGTTTGGTGCTGAGCCGTTGTGTAATATATCTGTAGGAGGAATATGTTGGGCTTGGTTGAGGTACTGAAAAGTATCCTTTGTTTTTAGCACGTTTGGAGTGTATTTGACACTCGGATCGGCCGGGTAGCCTTGTGTAGAATATCGTGGATATTCGGAAATCTTTGTCGAATCATGATGATTGACTTCAGGGCGGGTCTGAAAGGTATCCTCGAACTTTTGTGTGTGTGAGGCTTGATCTAACGTTTCCTTCATGAATACGTTAGGTGAGAAGGCGATCTCTTCGCGAGGATCGAGCCTTGGGCCGTCGCTAGGAACAGCGGACGAGTCGAGCAGCGGGTAGGGAGCGCTGCGTGGGCTAAGAGGCCCGGCCGCGCCGTGTTCCGCCTCCCCTTGCATGAGGAAGTAGGACGGGCGGCGCTCCATCGAAATATCCGAGTTTATTAACTCGTTTTCGATACCTCTACGTATAGAAATAGAGGGTTTGGAAGGTGGACTCGCTTGACAGAGCTTCTTTCCTTTGCTCGGATGTCAGGGTCCTACCTTGTAGTCTTGAAAAAGACTTCCTTGGACGATAAATTAGAGCGGATGAGCTGAGTAATTTATCGGCGTGCCCACAGCGGTCGGTGACGAGCCTAGTGCTACGAAACCCGGGCGACACGTCTCGGAACGTCCCAGCAGGCGTACGATCTAATGAGAATATCAATAGATGTACCGGGTGGCGTCCTGACAGAAGAACTACGTTGGGCAATGAGCAGGATGAATAATCACTGGACTCGTAGATGCCAATGCGAGATCTGTGTGGAGAGAAGGTATGCCTTGTAGAAAGCAGTAGGAAGCCGTTCTGAGATGAACTCGGGAGCAGAAGGATCGTCAGCGTAGAGCGTGTAGAATCTTTGTACTTCAGAGTGTAGTCGTCGAGAGCGGTGAGTGGAATGAATTTCGGAGGGCTCCGAGTGGGGTAATTATAGGGAGGTGGCCGCCTCCTGCCGCCTCCTGATTGGTCCGCTTAATTTCGTTAATTCAACTGTGTAATCTCATTGGCTCGCACATTGTTTTCTCAGTATCTGCGAGTATGATAGCTGAGCTGGTCCTCCGGGGTGGTTTCCCCACGTCCGTCGCTGCGACGGGGTCCCCGGAGGTGGCTTACGAGCGTCCGTTGCGGAGCCGACGACCTTGAGTTGTCTTCCCTGCGTCCGTCGTTTAGACGGGGTCCTCGGGTGGTTTCCCTGCGTCCGTTGTTCAGACGGGGTCCCCGGGGTGGCTGCTGGACCAGAGGTGGTTGCTTGCCGCCTCCTGGTTGGTTCGCCTATTGTCTCTCGTGTAATCAGTGTTTCTGATTGGCGAGTAGGCTTGTTAGAATTGTCCTTGTTAGTTTTAGAGGACGTTTGATTTTCTGTTTGAGTTTTCTCATTCAAGGCGACTTGGTTCGAGATACTTGTCGCGTCTCTCTCGCCCAGTAAGTGGTTAGGGAGGTCGCCTTGTATGTTATTAGTTAATATTTCACTTTTGAGAGAGAATTTCGTATTTTCGCTTGACGTTGATGATTTCGTTAGTTCCCACACTCCATTTTTCTTTTCTGCTACAATTGTAAACTTAGCTTCTAAACGTGTAACTTTTCTACACGTGTAATCTATGTTTTGGTGAAACACTTGTTCGATTTTACCGTTCAAGTACCTGCACTTGTTAACTTTTTCACTTGTAACTTGTTGTTTTATGAAATGGGCCCCAGGTGTCCGGTTTTTCACCGAGCTGTTCGGACGAAAATTTGAGGTTGCTCTGAACGCCAAATGTCCGGTTTCCTCAGAAAGGGCGGCCAATGTCTGGTTTTCATAGCCCCTATCGTAGGTTCTGGAGGGCCTACCTAAATCGTAAAATAGATGCTGTATAGTACAATTTGCTGTGATACATTCCAGCTTTTGGGGTTTAAAAAAAAATGTTATAATTTTTATCGATTTTTAAACACATTGACGAAAATTTCTGATGTTCGATTATAGATGATACTCTTATTCTACGGAACATTTTGCTGGAAACAATCCGACGATTTTAAGCCGTTTTTCGTTATTTTTAGTGATTATATAGCAATTTTTGAAATTTGAACGCGATTGAGCTAGAAAGTGCTATTCAATGGTACAACCCATTCTTCAGGAATGTCTGGTTTTTCAGCGAAAGAACGGATTTCTATCTCAATCCTAAGGAATAATATCGTCTGGAATGACACACACAACATATATTTTGGAATATACCCCTATATTTTTTTTTAAATTTTGGAGCCGTAGGAATAATAGCTTCATCTTCTTCAGAAATGCGGTAGTAATTTATTAACATGCCAACCGATTTGTTTTCTATTACGACAGTTTTTCGTTCCACTTCAAAGAATCACCGCCAGTATCGAACAGACTTAATTACCATGGGAACCCTCTAAATAACATAATATGACAGTTTGTTAGCATAACCGCAGTTTTTATCCATATCAAGTTATAAGTCTTGGGAATCGCTACCTTATATAGGCAATTTTAATGCAGTCCACGCATGAAAAAACTTCATTCACAGTTGTTGAATAAGGCTAATTGGTTTTCCAGAAGGCATTAGTTAAACAGGAACATGCGATATGCTGTGATATATGTGAGCAGGTGTAGCCTTGATAGTTAGCATTCAAAGATAATATTAGTATTTTCCAATCGAATTAAATTTTTTTCGAATGAATTAAACCTCTTTCACTTTCAATTAAATCTTTTTCGGTCTAACAAGGTTCGACAGATACCCACAAAGAGGCTAATTTTTAGCTGGATATGTTTGAAATTTAAAGCATTCAATTTTTAATTATATTTCAACCTTTGCCCGGAAAATTCACTACCTCTTAACATCAAAGTAAGTAAGTATTTAAGCATTAAAGCTTAAGTCTACTTGGAATACTCTATTGATATGCCAGACGAAATAGTAGAGGAAATAGTAGAGGAAAAACAGGCCACTACCCATCGTATAATGAAACGTTGTGTATAAATTAAACGATTAATGGCCTATGCTCAAAGCAATTCATTTAATTTCTGTGTGATTATTCATATATTTTTCCTTGTAACATAGTAGGTAGTTTAAATTCAGATTTCCTTGTTTCTTAGTAACTGTATCTACATATAGGTATATTTTTCAAATGAATTAAACCTTCTTTCAATGGAAATACTCTTTCTTGGACGTCCCTCTGAAGCAAGGCTTCATCAATCGAGGGATGAACTATTCAAATCGACCCGTGGGGGTGTGAAACTACCCAAGCATGAGAGAAAAAATGCAAATGTGTATGTGAATAAGCTAATAAGCTTCGTACAGTACTTTCTAATAGAGTTAAACTTTTTTCAAATTTGTGCAAAATTTTACAAATTAGGCAAAATAAATTTAATTAGCAAACTTTGCAGGATAAGCAAACTAAATTTTAAAGGAAAGTTCAATGATGCCGTAGATAATCGGCTACAGTTGGTACCAGTAGGAAGGTTAATGTCCGTGAAGCACTTGGCGCAATCCTGGGAGTCATGAAGGCCAAATATGACGAGATATTCACGTTTCATCTATTCTTTATCTGTACTAATATACCCACATAACAAATGTAGTATAGTATACTTCATCTTTATTATCATTATTTGTTAAACATAAATGTATGTTGGGTTATTTCTGACCGTACACAAGAGAAGGTCGAAAGTAAATGAACCTACTTGAATATTAAAAAATAAAATAAAATAAATAAATAAATAAAATAATTGAATAAATTAATAAAGAAATAAAAAAGTTTCAAAATGATTATGATGTATTACAAAAGAAAAACACAGTATTGCCTGAAACTAATAGGTAGGCACCTATTTAAACGTATGGAAGTTGATTGACACCCGTAAAACTCCTACATTAACGGAATGATTTTCATTAAATTTTCAGGAATTGTGTGGGTTACCTCCTAAATGGTGACCAACAAATTTGATTGTTGTAGAAACAATAGCAGCGTGTGCGCGAGCGCAACCATGAATTTCTGATACTGTCGATTTGGTCTTAATTGGTTCTATCAACTAATTATACACTTCCATGTTACAATTAATGAGGAAGCCCCATCCAACTTGGCAGAAGTTTTATCTACCGGTAATTAAACTGCGATACGCTAATGAAAAGTTACCTTCTGTGCAGTCCGACGTTGACGCTGATATGGACTTTAACTCACCATAATCACTCATCACTGATAATTCAGCCGATTAAAATATTACAACGTTAAAGTAGCTTAGTTCACGGCCGCACATCTGATTGACAACAGTTCCCGATCTCGAAACCCAAAAATAAACTGGTCCGCACCCTAATGGTGTTTTCGTATTTGTTAAATTATCGTCCGTATCAACCGATATAATGTAGTAACGCATTTGTTATCTTATTGAAAAACGATTGGCTACGTATATTAGATTAGGAACTTCCCGGGTGTCAGAATAGTAACGACGCCAATTTTATTCCCCAATCAATCTCTAGAGGACGTCCTTCAAAGTGACAATGAGTAATTAAACGAGAGTTTTCCGAATTTATGAAAGGATATGAGTTTTGAGTTTGGAGTGCTCGTAAATGAATGAATGAAATATATATTTCCATATAAATACAACTAAAAAAAATATATATATAATAATAATAAAAAAAGGATAGACTACAGAACAAGATATCTGAGAGTATAAAAGATACTGTTGATTGGCCTGGAAGGTGTACCTATTGGGAAATACGTCAAGTAGTTATAGTTTTTTACTAGGTAGGAGATATTAATATTAATATTTTTGGAGATAACCATCCGGATGAATCAAGCGATTTATAGTTAAATTTACTAGCTAAACGGCAATATTTATCCTATATATATCAATGCTGTAACTAGGCCTAATTGTAACTCGACTGAAAGAGGCAGTTGTTTGGACCATATTTTCAGTAATATGAATGATAATGACAAACTGTTTGGCGCAGTATACAACCGGAATGAGTGACCATTTCGGCACACTAATTGTAGCAAAACAGTACGTTTGCTACAAAGACGCAGTAACTTTGGGGGAAAAAACTTAAATCAATAAGTTAAAAGCGACCCTTGTTAATGAGTCAATGGGGCGAAGTTTTGAACTCTACTGATGTCAATAAGTGCGGCGATTCGTTTTTATCCGTTTAGCAAAGCAAAATAGAGGAAGCGTCATCTGCAGTGAGATTTAAAAGTGCAAAAACAACCTGTTTAAAGCCATGAATGACGAGTTCTCTTTTAGTATCAGTGCGGAGAGAACGTAAATTGGTTAAAGTACAAACAAAAACAGTCTTTTAACTTAGAATCGCAAATATTTTTCTATAAGAATCAAAAGAAGTTAAAGTCGTTAGTTACCTAATACTTATAGCAAAAGATAAAAATATTACAAAAGTAAAATCAAAAAAGTTGAGGGTAACACTAAAAAAAAAAAAAAAAAAAAAAAAAAAAAAAAAAAAAAAAAAACTTGGGATGCAATGAACTAATTGATAATCCAAGGAAAAACAATTATAAGTATACGAAAATTGTGCATAAATGGTGAAAGTGTCGATATGGAGAATAATGTTGCCGAACGAGCGAGTCCTTTTAATACAAATATTTGAGTGTTGGCTCGGAGGCTCAGTAGGTTGCCAACAGTAGACGGTGTCGTTGTAATGCCTTCTACGAAAAGGAAATTAATAAGCCACAAATTCTATACGTGGCTTATCGCGGAGGAAGAGGTCTTGAAAATTATTAATTCAATTCGAGGTGGCTCCAGCCCGGGGTGTGATGGAATTAGTGGACAAATGCTCGAGCAAATAAATTAAAGATTATGTTTCTATCTAGTGCTTCAGATAAACTTGAGTTTCTTACAGGGGACGTTTCCGGATAATTTGAAGCTATCTGTTGTCACACCACTTTATAAGTAAGGTGATAAAGATGTCTTTAACATCTATAGGTATGTCTCTCATGTCTATAGTACTGCTAAAGTTGTAGAAAAAGCTTTCAAGTATCAACTCACTACTTATCTAGAATATCATACTCTACTTAATCCATGTCTGATGGTTTTAGGGAAGCGAAAAACACGCAGAATGCTATATGTTAGCTGATCCATCAGGTTTCCTTTGAACTTGAAAAGGGAAACAACTGTACAAATAAGTTAATATTTGGACTACCTTAGTACTTAGGTACTTTACTTCTTTGTAAGTACTTAAGTAGAAAGTGGGTGATACAGAAGTGGGAGGGTACATAAGTAGTAATCTGTGATACTCATTGATTACAGTATTGCCTTACAGAAGTACTGATGGCCCAGCGGTTTCAGACTCGTAAGGAACTTTCTAGAATCTAAGCCACCCAGTTCCTGAAAATTTCATCAATATATGCTAACATTTTTTTTCTTGCTTTTTTTTCCCTCAATCAACGAATTTAGCGTTCGACCATGCTCAGCTAAAATCACGTTGAAATCCATAACCAGTCATTTAGGTACTGCCATCCAATTTGACAGGCATCGTGAGAAATAGCTGTTTTGTGAAGTTCATGCTAGCACCTGCGCATGGGCTCCTGTAAGTTCGACAACAATGAAACTCGTAGAGGATTTTTAATAAGTTTACGCAAATAAGCTCAAAAATGTCATAGGAATTAGCTAAATACTCGTAGTTTTGGTGTTTAGCCTCTGACAACATATTTTAGCTCTCGCAAATTCTACTTACGCAAGATTGCTAGTTCAAACGCAATGAACTTCATAAGCAATCATCTTGAGAACATCCTGTCCTCCAGTTTTGAACGATTTTGGGCTATTGGATAGTAAGAAATAAGTTGTGTCGTTAAAATCATGATGCTTTGGAGTGCTCCAATCACTAGTATTGGAGTGACAAAGATGAAACGCATAGAACAACCCTTGATTATTTCATCAACTGCAGGCTTACTATAGACAGACAGATTGACTGAATAAAACGGAGAGGAGATGGTTCAAAAAGCTTTAAAACACGAAAAGCAAGTAGATATTTTGATTTCGAAGGACAACGCATTTTCCAACTTCCTAACAATTACAAAACTTTCCTATCCTTTCGGTAATGAGGAAACAAAACTGTGTAAATTTCATAAATTTGCTTATAACGTGCACCACTGGAACTTTTAAATTCAAATTTGATGAGTATTTTTCAGACACTTTATGGGATAACCTCTCAAGATTGTCTTTGAAGGTCTTTACAATCGATTAATGAAGTATTAATTAATGAAGTAATCGTGAATTACACACACGCCGGGTGTATCACGATAACGAACAACTCATTCTATCACTAAAATTTACAGCCATAGTGCAGTTTAGCCCTGGTTGTCCTCTGTTAAGGTCATTTCTATACTGCCGTACTAAGAATAGATCCCGTATCTGACCAAACCCTACTTTTGGGAAAATGCGTCTCTAGGTTTTGAGTAGAAATTTCCTGATATTAGCTCTATTTTACGTTGTCTCGAGCTCCAAAAGCACTCATTCCAAAGGAAATTTCTCGCTGAATCGCGTGGTGTGGCTGGAAAAACATTATTTTGGTCAGGAAATTGCAAAAAAAGGTGTAGAACATATGTACTAGGCGATTTCCTCGTATTTGGTGCACATACGAGTTTTCGTTTTGCAATAACACGATTTTTCTAATACAAAATTAGTACTGCTCTACGTGGCGAAAAAAACTTTTTCTCGTATGGGCAGGATACTAGGAGAAATACTCGTGGTTGCCAACCTCCGAAAACCGTATCTGATCTGACAAGAGAAAATACATTCATATGATCAAAATACTGGGAAGAAAAATAGTATCCGCCACTGATTCCGAAATCGTATCAGATGCCACGAGTCCTAAAATACTAAGAAATAAATTCTTATCTGGACTTTCAAGAGTGTCACGATTCGTATGTACCTGAATACTAATAAAATATTCGTATCTAACGCCCAGATGCAGTTTTTTACTCAAGAAAAGGGTGTCACACTCTCTGCCATTTTTGTCTACGTTGCCCGATCTTAGAACCGTACCGAAGGCAATTCATTGCGAAATACATCTGTGGGCTCCCAGTGGTTGAGGATGAGGATCGTCTGGCTAATTTGCTCGATTTTGGTGATGATAGGGAGAAAATGTTAAATTTATTTCATTTTGTTACTAGTGCACTAGCACTTCGATCAATTGCGCTCACCGAATAGGTGTCTGATATGTACAGCTCTAGCATTGTACAGTGTACAACAGGATAGGCTTGTTGTGGATATTGTACGAGTACCACAGGTATAGCGTGGATGTTATGGATTCATAACGGATTATTATTCTTTATATTAATTTCATATCGATGACCTCGTTTATTTTGCATGTACTTCATTAAGCTGTAATGCCCGGTTAACTAGATTAGGAAGGAGATATTTGACTTATTTTTTACCTATTATGTACTTTTCTAATTATGTAAGTGGACCTGAACTTTTTGTAATAATCATTGATTTAATACAATAAACAACTTACTACTACTCTAGAAAAGGTCAGTTACGGGTTTTTCATTAGTAAATCGAACCAAAACGTAATTAATGCGATAATTGTAAGCCGTTTTTGAGGAATTTCCCGTTGAGATCCGACTTCGAGACTAGCGAAATCGAAAGAAACCACCCCTCAAAACGGGGGCGTACATCAACTTACTATGGCCAAAAATGCAGGTATACGGGATCTATTCTTAGTTCGACATGTATTGTTCCTCCCCGATTAAATCAGATTCCTATTCTACTCAACGGGCTTTACTGAAGATTAATTCCATTGAGTTCGAAGTAGGAACTTATGCTCATCCTCAGACAGTTGCAGGACGAGATTGATTCTCAACCGTGATTTTGTGGGACACGCAAAGAGGGTGGCCGTGGCTTCCCCGCTCAATGACCGATGGAGCTGATGATGTCTGTATTGTTTGATGGCCCATTACAGCATTTTCGACTTGGCGTCAAGTGGCTTGTTCCGTTGTTGGGTGACGCCTAGAGGTTCGGCATCTCCTTATTGCTTTCACACTTTGACATCCCATCAGATAATTCACCAAATCTATACCTACCTACCTGTGGGCTTAGAAGTCGTCTGGTCCTACGAAAGAAGTGGCTCTTTGGTATGGCCATGGATTTATGTCTTAGTCTCAAATTAGTCTTTTATAAATCAAATTAGTCTTCGTTAATATAAAATGCTGTGTGTCCGTTACGAAAATCTCCCTACCTGTTGACTTGGTATTAAGTAGAACCTAAGATGGGATATCAAACTTTGACATCCCATCAGATAATCCACAAAATCTATACCTACCTACCTATGGGCTTAGAAGTCGTCTAGCCCTACCAAAGAACGGTCTCTTTGGTATGGCCGTGGATTTATGTCTTAGTCTCAAATTAGCCTTTTATAAATCAAATTAGCCTTAGTTAATATAAAATGCTGTGTGTCCACTACGAAAATCTCCCTACCTGTTGACTTGGTATTAAGTAGAACCTAAGATGGGATATCAAACTTTGACATCCCATCAGATAATCCACAAAATCTATACCTACCTACCTGTGGGCTTAGAAGTCGTCTGGTTCTACCAAAGAAGTGTCTCTTTGGTATGGCCATGGATGTATGTCTTAGTCTCAAATTAGTCTTTTATAAATCAAATTAGTCTTCGTTAATATAAAATGCTGTGTGTCCGTTACGAAAATCTCCCTACCTGTTGACTTGGTATTAAGTAGAACCTAAGATGGGATATCAAACTTTGACATCCCATCAGATAATCCACAAAATCTATACCTACCTACCTGTGGGCTTAGAAGTCGTCTGGTTCTACCAAAGAAGTGTCTCTTTGGTATGGCCATGGATTTATGTCTTAGTCTCAAATTAGTCTTTTATAAATCAAATTAGTCTTCGTTAATATAAAATGCTGTGTGTCCGTTACGAAAATCTCCCTACCTGTTGACTTGGTATTAAGTAGAACCTAAGATGGGATATCAAACTTTGACATCCCATCAGATAATCCACAAAATGTATACGTACCTATGGGCTTAGAAATCGTCTGGTCCAACCAAAGAACGGTCTCATTGGTATGGCCATGGATTTATGTCTTAGTCTCAAATTAGTCTTCTATAAATCAAATTAGCCTTCGTTAATATAAAATGCTGTGTGTCCACTACGAAAATCTCCCTACCTGTTGATATGGTATTAAGTAGAACCTAAGATGCATAAATTTGAAGCAGAGCCTTTTTGAAACATGGTGACGGAGTATGCAGAGACACCACATTGATTGAGATTTTTTTAGCTGATCGAGAGTATTTAAACCAGATTTGCGGGTAATTTAGGCTCGGGTAACTATCAGGTAATTCGGCTCATTTAAAAATAAATCCCTTTCCTCTTCCCTTCAGTCAATTCAGCCCCATTATCAAAAAGCAGAACAAAACATAAGCTGAGTCAAAAATTACTAGTAAGTTTCTATGGTCTCCCTATGGGATATGATTGTGAGTTTTCATTTATTTTTATTTTGAGTTCCTTTAATTTTGAGTTCCTATTAAACTTACGATGCTAAAATTTGAAAGGATGCTTCGCTAGTTTTTATGTGATCGCTGAAGAGGTGTAGGGACGTCTTGATCAGCCGAGCGAGCCCTTAGAGTAATTTCATTGACTACCCAACATATGATGTCTTTATAATGGCCGGAAAAAATGAATGTATTTAATAATGTATTTTCGTTCAGCAAAAGTCTTCGATTTGAGTTCGATTTATATACTTTCAAGGGACTTTTCAGAGAACTTCAAGTGGCTATTGTCGAGGTGCAGAGATGCCCTAATCAGCCGAGTGAGCTGTGAGGGTGATTTCATTACCTATCTATTCAGCTTAAGATGACATTGTAATGACCGAAATAGATGTCCGTGTTCTATAATGCACTTTCGTGCAGGAGAGGTATGAGATGTGAATTTAATTTATGTTCTTTCAAGTGACATTATAGGCAATTGAGCTATGGATTCGATTCATGCACAAATAGTTTTAAATTAAAGCTAAATGTGTTTAAAAAATATTCCTGGTAATCAATGTCGTTTTCCTATTCAGTAGATAGGTCTCTGTAGGTGTTATGTAGCTACTAATAAAACTTTATGTTTATGCGCACTTACTCCATATCTGTGTATGTCTCTAGTACAATTCATCAAAAACTCACCTGCAACAAAAATTATGAATAACATGAGGATGATTTCAGTAAATTTTAATCAATTAAAAACTAATGTTAATCCTGCTTTCATAAACTACTCTTTCGTTTATCTGTTGTAATTTTAAAAGAAAAAGTTATAATATATGAGGAGAATTATGAGTTAACCCTCACAACCTCATGGTGTTTAATTGAAACTGAGTAAAACTCAAAGTGTTTGCCGTCTAGTTTCGCATGCTCCTATCGATAGAAATAAGAAAGACAGACAGACCTCGAACCGAATCCGGTCTTAAAAAGATATAAGATTAAAAATGCGAATAGAAATTCCGATTCTAAACTCTATTACCAACCAAAACACAATGGTAGGTAGTAACACCGAGAATGACATATTTTCTGCCATCCAGTCTCATCTGAGCCTGAAAAGAAGTGTAACAAACTATGCCAAGGACCGATGCGCGAAATAACAATGGGGAGACCCGTGAATACAGATCAGCCCCAATAGCGGACGTTATGACTTGGTTGGTTATACTACCTTACCTGCCTCACCTACCTTACCTACCTAATGCCTAATCTGCCGGCCTACCTTGCTCACACAAAAGCGTCAATCCCTCTCACGCCTTACTCCTCTCGATATCAAGGTTTCATTTTAATTCGTCTTTGTTCCAATATGGTATAGCAACCCATGTCCCCCAAAACAGTTGACAGATCCTTATAAATTTGGTAGTTCACAACACATTATTCAGAAAGATACGGAAGATTTCGGCTTTTTAACATGGATATGTTTTTGGGCTGGGGGTCATTCTAAAATTTGCGTAACGACACCAAAATTTGTGACGACCCGGCACTTTAGATTATTATTAACTCGAATGAAAACTGAAGGCGATCAGTATTTTGAGGCAGGTACCTCGGAATCACACCACAATTGACTTGGTTTATTAACTCGAAAAGTGAAGGCTAGGTAGAATTTCTATTGATTTTTCACGTAGTACCGATGAGTTACTAGGGAAGAGTAACTCCCATAGTTTTCATAGTAGGAAAATCGTTCACCACTTTTTGGAATGCTCTCATTTTATCACAACATCTCATGACCTATAAGCCATTGTAGTGCCAAGGAATGCTGATTTATTACTAAGTTATAAACTAATATTGTTTTGTAACTATAATGGAATAATCTTGTGAAAAGCAGGCACTACATGGTTGGTATACAATTATTGAGTAGTAGTTACCTACTGGTAAGCAGTAGGTACTAGACATATCCATGATCTTTTGTTTTTCCCATCAAGGGAGAAATTTGGGTTTTCTGTGGGCCTCTGTTTTATTGTGAAAATCAGTGTCTGCCATTTTTCATTTTCAAGATTTCGTTTCAAGGTTCATTTTACACGTTTTAAAGATTCGTGTTCTTCACGGCTGAATCGTTTTTATATGATGTAGAGGTAAGTGGTCGATGTTTCTTACATCATGTTATATTTTGGAAATTGTCTACTGTGACAATTGAGTTTTGAGCAGTGATTCACGACAAGAGTCACGTTAACGTCTCTATAAGAGTTCCCTTTTTCTCGAGCTTACGAAAACGCTACGAGAAATCGATACAAAAAGGTTAGCATTCATCGTGCTCGCTCTAAAGCTTGTTTTCGTGTTTACGAGAAATACCAATACGAGAAATAGAAAAAATCTCCAATTAGTTCGATGAGAATGGATAATTGGTCTATGCCCAATACTTTATCTATTGGGGAAAATGTACGGTGTAAAACTAATTTGATAGCGTTTAGAAAAGAAAAGAAATTGAACAAAGGTTATATTATAATAGGGTAGCAGCAAATGTTCCAAGAACCTATGAGAACCTCAATTTGATTCCAACAGGCAGAGCATGCGTTGATATGCCCTTGTAGGTGCTAACATGCACTTTAGTGAGAGCAGTGCCGAAGCATTGGGAAGAAAATGAAGCAAGTCGATTTTTAACATTTTTTATCTAATTTTTCTCCTACTGTAGAGGGTTGCTGTAGGAAAACTAATTGAGCTATTGTTTTCGTCCCCGTTGCAGCCAAAATAAAGAGTTTTGAGCTTTATATTTCTCACTGAACTTCTCCGAAGTCGCATAAAGACCTGTTAAGCCCGCCAAAAGAAAATGACAAGAGTACGAAATGGAGCTCGTTCGTAACACCTCAAAAACAATTACGAGGTTCGGAGGATCATTGAATAGCTGATGGGGCATCTGAAGCTAATTCATTTCCTTTTCAACCTGCCGTTTTACCAAGTTTTTTGTTTTGTTGTTTTGACATTTTTGGAAAATTATTTAACATTCACCTACTATAAACCGTAAACTTGTGGGGTCCTGAGCTGTAAAGGTGTGAACCCTTTTGGAAGGCACGATGCGCCAAGTTTTGATCATTTACTAGATATATATGGGGCTTAATAATAATTATAGAATGATCTGTGTAGAAGGGCTATCTAATACAGAAATAATAAACCGTCGTGTGATATTTTGCAGTGTTTTCATGTCTCAAACCTCAATTAAAGAAAACGGTCTGGCATTTATCCAATAGGAAATGTAATGCTCTTTTCAACGCTATCCTCAAACTTCATCTGTCACAGGAATTTAAGGGAGTTATGACCAATTTAGTGACGAAAGGTCTAAATCACGAACAAAAATGAAAGATAAAAAAACTCGTTTTTTAAGCGGGTTAAAAATTTGTCAAGAGACAAAAGTTAAAAATTTGTTGTAGAATCGACACCTGCAGTTTGGCAGACCTGCTGTGTACACCGTGTATACTATAGGTAACACCATTGACGACTAAGATGAGCCAATCGTATTGTGGTTTTAAAGAATATAATAGGTTTTCAAGTTTGTGTAACTTATCTCGGTAAATTCGGCTCCGTTTTTTACAACGGAACGTACAATTCCTTGACTGTTACGAAGTTACCTATGCGTGCATTTCAAAGAATTTGAGTAATAATATATCATGTTGCAACCTACTAAACTAATTGTTGAATGGTTAAAATATGAACCTTTTTTTAAAATTGTTTTGAAGTTGAAAATTTTGTTCTTGTTTCAAACCTACATATAACTACATATCTAAGAAAGTCCACATATTTCATACAGTTGAATTGTAATATTACGATTCAAATTGTATTATAACTAGTAATATTTCGAAAGATGATAACCATAATATGTATTTATTGGTATCAAATCTAAGTGGTTATTTATGATGATAATGTTCTTACATATCGAAAGCGCTCGCCTTCTGTGTTATATTAATGACGACGGACTCCTCCGAAAGATATGGAAGTGATAATTATGTGTAATTGGATAATCACATTAGGGATTTGTGGAGCTCGTAAGATTGTCGCACTCGGGCGGGTGTAGACTGAGCCACTACAGTTCAACCGTACATTAGGTAATGATTTGATGAATTTTTTGTGTCTTATTGCTGTATTGACGACCACTTTTTAATTGTGCAATATTTATGTTATATCTTGACTTACGTATATGACCCCTTTTTGACTGTTCATCACTTCTTATGTGTCCAAAGGGTGTCTTATCCCACTCCAAGCCAAGTGCCCAGAGCTTTCTGATCAAGCCTTTTGCTGTTACGGTGATCGGTGCTAAGAGTGCGAGTGGATCAAATATTCGGGCTATAGCCGAAAGGATGGCCCGTTTAGTGCAAGTTTCAGGAGGTAAATTCACCTGAACTGAGAATTTATCATCCGCAGGACTCCATACAAGACCCAAAATCTTAATCACTGGCGCTCCATCAAATGATAGAACTGAAGAGGATCTACTTGATTCGGGAATCTGAGACATAACCTCTACAGAATTCGAACGCCATTTTGTCCAATTCAAGAAGTGAATGGTGTCTTATCTTCTCCAAAATCCTTGAACATTATAATATATTAATGAATACATAATACTGTCAACTCTCATTTGCGCTCATTTCACATTGCGCTCATTTCACAACAGCTTGTTGAGGTCAGTTAACGAAAGCCTTCCGAGGTGTTGTACACATTTCGAAATGAAGGTCGGATTAGGGAGAAGGAAGGCTTGGGGTCAGTCTACAACAGAGGGTGAGGATTTGGGCTCAGTCTACAATCGCCCTCGCACTCAAGTTTCGAATTTATAAGTATCTTGGCCGGTTTGAAACAAATATTTAATCTTCTAAAGTTACTGAAATAGTACAACATGTGTTTTGTAAATAGAAATCCAGTAAATCGATACATACATCGTAGGTAATGGTTTTGAAAGGTGAAAATGCCCGACAGCTGATATTAGGGATAACGATGTCCAGTGAAGAGATCAGCGATCATAGGAAAGGTTTGCACAGCGCATGCGCAATAAAACTTACATGAAACCTCCAATCAGCAGAGCAAACAAATCCTGCTCTTTCAGCACTTCTGAAAAGAATTTTCGAGGTGAAAGGTTGAGAATTGTTTGTGTGGAAGTTGTCAATCGAGAAGAATTATTTCCGGCTAAAACTTGGTGGGTGAGAGCGGTAATCAGGAACACAATAATAGTTGCCCGTGCAATGATGTATGTATTCACCATTTCCCTTGTAAGATCGTTAACTTAGTCTAAGTGTTAACTATGGTTGGCAATTATTAGAGTCACTAATGCGTTGCAACCGGCTATTTCAGTGAATCTGCAGGAAATGAAGAGCTGTTAAGAGTCGGAAACTAATCGTGATTTTCAACGAGAGAAAATAGCGATGGTCATTATTATACACTTCTGTGATAGGTAGGTAGCAGGAGTGACTCAATACGTTTTCTTCACTCTCAGTGGATTTGGAAATTTAATAAATAAAACAGGAAACTTTTCACTATTTTCCGATTTGAATTTTCAACTTTTGACTTCACCATTGGAAAGAGCGGATTAAAATTTATGGGAGTACGTCGAAACTCCATTTTTGAAAATTTTGGACTTGGGATGTTTTTAAATATCATGGCAGAACTGATCTTGGTGGTTCCGCACGTTGTGATTCTATTACACCTGTCACGGAGAGGCCCTGTTTCACAATTTCCGAGGGGTTAATTTCATAATTGTAGGGTGAATAGGGAGGAAATTACCCTTACAGCGCACCCAGCTGACCAGGGGGGTTCCGTTCGTTGTTACGTCTTCGTTAAAGAGAGGCTCCTTTTCAAATTTTGACATTGTAAGACGATTAGGAACGAAAATAACCTCCGAGTCCACCTAACTGTAAAAAATGGATATAAATATTAGAGAGTTCCTAGTAGATCCGTCAGTCTCAATACGGCGTGCGGTAACGAGAATCATTTACCGCACCTTAAAGTCACGTCAAGTCCTTAACGGATCTAGTTGTAACGCTAAATCCATGGAAGGAGGAAATTATCCCTTGGAGGTTATTTGAGTCTATGGAAGGAGGTTATTTTAGACGATTAAGTTTTGTACGGATTGCAATCCGTTATCGTATCTGTAAGGAAGGATGCGTTACCGTAACTCAATGCGACAGAGTTATGGCGCCGGATTGTCGATACCGTACGACGTATTGTGTTTTACAGATCTGCTAGGAACTCTCTCATAACTTGATCAATAAAGTTATACTGATGCATGGCTGGAACATTTTTCTAAATATTTCCTAACAAACTCTGTACCTACGATTTTCTGAAATTTGATTACTGTCCTAATTAGTTGCCATCGTTCATCAATGACGATTTACCCTATCTGGTTTATTAAATGTAAAGAATTATTTCAGCTAGTAGTAATAGTAAAATTATCATCACTGTTTCGACGGCCTGATGATGATATCTTTACATCGAAAGCACTCACCCCCTGTACTCGACTTACTATAGTAACCACGGACTTCTCCGAAAGGTATGTAAATGATAATTTTTCTATCTGGGTTACTCAACGGACACAAACCGCGTAAGATCTATAATACATCCACGCGCGTATAGGCTGTTCTACGCATGCTGCATACGGCGAACACCGAGCAACTCGGCGAAGTACCGTGTCTTGTTCCACACATTCGGAGTTCGTTCCGTAGAGGCGGAGAGGGGCAGATGCTTGTTACTTGGCGAATGTTCGTCTCCATTGAAGTGGGCGAAAACCGACACTAGTCGAAGCATCGCCGAGCACGAATATTCAGCATTCGGCAAACACCAAGCGACCCTTCACACCACTAGGAAATAGGCGAGCATTAGCTACGCGCTCGGCGAATACCGTATGTGAGATGCCGTCTTCAGATGGAGCAAATGTGCATTGTCGATTAGAATTTTTTTTTTTTAATTGAAACTAGACCAAAAATGGAGCGAAACGCCCCAAAGCTTAATTTTCTAAAGGTTTATTAACCACATTTTTTGTCTTAAAAATTGATTGCCTGTGCTGAATTCTAGGGGAGGAAGTTGTAAGCAGATGCTAATGAGTTGGGTCACCATTACGGTTGAAGCATCGAAGATTTGAACAAGCTACGGCTATGTACCTACTTATAGGATGTGCAGTGCGAATCAAAGTGTGTTCATATTTATGTCTAATCGTAATATCGTTGACAATTCAAAATTTTCCGAACAATTTTTCAAATGAAATTTTGATAGATATCCCTCTAAAAATAATTTTGGTGATTATCAAATCTCACAAAACTATCTCAAGTAAGTAATAGGAATTCGAACGGTATGGTCATTCTTGCGATAGAGTTTCGATTTAGTGAAGAAATTCAAGCTGGAATGCTAAATAATTTTGACATTTTATGTCTTTACTTTGGCACATAAACGAAAAAACGCGGCAGGCCGCTCGTACTTTCTCTCTTATGAGAGAAGAGCTATGAGCATTGAAAATGTCTCAGTAATTTCAATGCTAGTAGGTATACACAATCGAAACAACACCTAACTTGTATATAGGTTGCTCAGTAATTTCAATGCTGTATACACAATCGTAACAACACCTAACTTGTATATAGGTTGCTCAGTAATTTCATTGCTAGTATACACAATCATAACAACATCTAACTTGTTTATAGGTTGCGTGACGTTTTTATCTTTGCGTAACAAAATTTCCGGTTGACCCGTCAACTAAGACATTTTCAATGTCAAAAATATTTCCAAACCCATTAAGTACAACGGGTATTACCGTTTCACCAAACTGTTAATACTATTCGTCTCCCGGCAAAAACTTGTTTGGTTACGCGGCACCACAGCTATGTAAACATCTCTAACGAACATTTTCAACTTCAAAAACTACGATTTTGCCATCATTTTGATCAATTTTTCGCCTCCTGGTCAGCGGATCCACTAGTTAACCCAAATGGGTAAATATAAATATAGACCTGTACAGCACCATTTAGTGAAAACCGGAAAGGTGATCTGGGGGCCAAGTTCTAAAAACGTAGTCTCGATAGATGGAAAGGGTTAGAAGAACTTAAAAAAAATTTTCGTTATAACAAATTCAACAAAATTTTAGGTTACCGCAACCTATCGAACAAATTCGGTAGGGCTTTTATCAATAAACTGTATGCCCTCAGGTACCTACAGATAGCTAACTGCTCAGATAACTTCGTCTGTGGGGAAAAAGGGGTAGGTTCCTCTACTGCAACAATGATTTCCCCATAAAACAGCCTTACAACACTGGTATTTTTAGTTCTTCGTGACGTCCATGGGTAAAAAGTAGACAGGTATAGCACAACACAACAACAACAGTCCTGTCCTTTCGGTTTCATCTCTGATGCCATGGGATCTCGATTGTCATTTTATGCTACATTATGGTACATTATTAGGTAGCAACTACTCACCAAGACCATTGAATCTGAGCGTAAGGAGAAGTTTTGTGATCGGCGATATGGAGTTGTTTCTATCAATGCGGGATTCTAATTTCCCTACAATCAACTCCATTACAAACATCGTCGTTTCTTTCGATAGTCGGAAACGGGTGTAAAATCGACATCATCGAGTAAATTAAAGTAATCCGGACGTGGACGAATCGTATAAGGTCTTTGTTCGTATTCTAGAAATTGAACGATTTCCTCAGGTAAGGATACCAAGCAGATAGCAGTATCTTGCAGGTAAATGTGAGTTGATAAACAGCCAACAAGAAGTTATCCGAGACCGCTAGTTACCTAGAAATTGCCTGGGCTTTATCTGCAATTGATAAACGACCCCTAAATAGATTTCAACGTTTGACCACATTTTCAAAGTAGATATTGTATTTCCATAAAGAAAGGAGTCCAATGATTTGCGAAAAATATCACCCAAGCTTTGAAAGATTTAAAAAATTGAAAACTTCTATGAAAATCGTAGAAACATTACTATTCCTTTTAAAAATATCCTGGAAATGGGTAAATCTTACAAAAATTTCCTTAAATAACGTTATTCCTTCCTTTCAAACGTTATGATAAACTTTGTGATTTGAAAAATCATGTTATGATAAACTTTGTGAAAAAAAAAAATAAATAAATTTTAAAAAACCGTGTTCTCAATTGATGGAAGCGTGTGGAAGAAGCAATAATTTTCACATTCCAGCCTAAATTTATATTTTCTTGTGACTTTAGATCTCTAATTTTAAGGTATTGCTTTCAGATCTCAGAAATTTTCATGTCAAAAATAGGTTAACTACATTAATATATAAGACGCAGCCTTTTTGTAAAATCAGCCTAGCCTTTTTACAATACGCCGCCTTTTCGTAATAAAAACGTTGAAATGACAAACTATACACATCATTCTGACCTATATGTCCAACTTATCTGAATTTTTACTAAGAGATTGACTACTTGATGTAATGTATTCTTGAGATGCGAGCTTGAGAGCTTCCAGACCACCAAACTAAGGCGGATCATGCTCAGCCTTTTCGTCAAATAGAATAGGTAGTGTGGTTTTGCAAAAACGCTGAGCTCTTCCAGATTCTTTACAGAAAGGCTGATACCAGGCTGATTGTCATTCCTATGTTTTTATTACAAAAAGGCGGTGTATTGTAAAAAGGATAGGCTTTTTACAAAAAGGCTGATTTTACAATAAGGCTGCGAGATATACACAATATGAGAACTAAACAGCCATTGATATGAAATATCTCACTTAGAGTAACTCAGCTGCCAAGAATATCCTAATTGGTAGGTGATTGAGAGCATACCTATATTGTAATGCATTCTTGAGGGGTACCTACTTAATCCTAAGTTGTATTGGCCGTATAATAACTGCTTAGTATGTAGGTAACTACCAGCAGTTCTCTTTGAGAGTAGATAGGTATGTTTTTCTGTATCGGGTTTCAATTTAGTTCATTCGTACGGAAATGAGACGAGGATTATTAGTATAGCTTCGTAGAATAAGTACAGGTTATCCCCCAATCAGTTGTGCCCAATCAGTCAATCTGGTTTCGGGACCCAGTGCGATCAAGGACCGGCAGGCGTTAGAATCACTTCATGCTACGTACGTCAAGGTGACGCCATTTCGCGAATCAACTTCGAAGAGCTAATAGAACGAAGGATGGCTTCAAATCCCAAAAGTCCTTGAGCTCTAGGAGATCTACGAAGACAGTCGGTAGAACTCACCTATATTGGCAGTTGAGTTGGGTTGAACGGTAATTTGCCGTATTATAGTTTTACCTCCTCAACAAATATACTGGAAGATTTCGGACTAACTGGCACAGAGAAGTAACCTCGAATCTCGGAAGGAACTGTTTGCTCTAGAATCCCTTCCGTGTGGAAACGAGATCTTTGCTCTTAACTTCTCAAAGAACATTAATGGTTTCTCAAGAACAAATCGTTTTTGTTGAAATAGTTTCAGTTTCAATCTTCCCGCAGCCTCCAAGAACTTTAGAACCTTTGGAAGTCTTCATGACGAATTGGTGAACTTTAACTCGAATAGTTTGTGAAGGTGTAAGAAGGTCTCTTGATTGTCACAATTAATTAAATCAAATAATATTTAAGGTTTTAATTACAATTTAAGAACGTTTAGGGATTTATGATTTTTCTAAAAGTTTTGGTTGGTACCTACCTATCTAATGTATTACCATTATAATACTTAGGTACTGTGTGTAACATAGATAACCCCTTAGTGATCGATTGTACATGAACTATTCCACGGAAATGTGCCTTTTTAACTTTTCCGAGTTATTGGATGTTTTTTATTCTTGTTTAACAGGAGATTTTTATTGTTTGAGAGATTGCGAAACGTTTTTGCTAATTTCTATGCTATTTATCCTGCGACTTTGAAATTTGAATCGGAACCTCTGTGTGACATGTAGGATAGGATTTTAACTTGCTCAACCACCCCAATCAGCTGAGTGAGCTCTTAAAGCTAATTCCTATACTATTTATCCTAAGAAGCTGAAATTTCAAACGGAGCCTCTGAGAGATAGTTAGAAGATTTTCACGCTGTACCATACAATCAGCTGATTCAACTTTGAAATAATAATAACACTGCTCATTTCTTCTTTTCATTTCGTAATTCTTTGTGAAACACTATTCTACTTAAAATAAAATGCGCTTAACATCTGGCTCACTACGTGAATACTGATCTATATTGTTTTACAGTACCTTTTGTTTCACTGTACTTTTGGTATAACAACGTATTATTTTTTCACATCTTTTCAATACCTACCAACTACTGTTATACTCGTATTAGATAGTGGGAGACAAACAATTTTTTCAATTTTTGTATTCTAATTTTTGAAATTACTCAGACTTAATTTTTTTAAATTTTCAACATTTTTAATAGTACGATTACTATCGATGGTTTGAAACCACAACCTTTCAGCGCAAAGATGTGAGTCACAGGATGAGTCTTCTATCAATCTGGTGGAAGCTTAGAGTTTCAATTAGAGTTTTCTTTCTTTAGAGTTTCCAATCAGGTGGTCGGTTAGAGCTTCGTTCTCAGTGTGTGTTCTGCCAGTTAGGAACGGTTCTGGGCAAGCGCAGTCGAGTTTTGTCGTTTGCAGTGCCAGAACGCCCAGTTCTGGAACGCCGAGAACGCGGAATTCGGCATTCGCAGTGTTTTACGAACCCAGTTCCGAACTTCCGAACGGTTCTGACAGTCCCCGTATTTTTGTCGGAAATTTCAGAATTCGAACGCAAGGACGTAGTTAACGCATGCGCATTTCACAATTTTTCGGATCTTGTTGAGTAAACAACTCTCTCCTTCTTCATCGAAATCATTCTTAATCATACTTTAGTCTCTTCAAGTTCGGAAAGCGAAAGTTTCGACGGTGGTATTTGATTTGTAAATGATGAGGACGAGATAGAAGTTATAGTTGGATCTCGTCTACATCCACGAAACTCAAATTTCTCTCCACGAATATTCGTCCTCCCGGGCAAACTAAAAGGACATCGGCGAGCATATGCTCGGTGCTTGGCGAATACCGCATGTGTGGCTGCGGCTTTAGAAAGCTGTGGCTGAGGTTTAAATGTGTACCTACTTAGATTTGACTGCAGATACATACACACAGATTGATAAGACCAGCGGATCCGCTGATCAGGTGCCTCACCAAGTTTGAGGTAATGTAATCATGTTTGCTACCCACGCTGGTTGAAAGAAAAGGATGATAAATAATCTAGCTGTGAACGTAATCCAGTTCGATTCATCGTCCTAGGAATCACTAAAAGGACTCCGATTTATTGCGGTTTTGAGGTGTACCACAGACACTCGTCATTTCTCACTTTATAATTTTGTAAATAAATCTCTCACTCTCTCCCCCTCTCTCCCTCCCTTTTCCTCACCCCACACTCTCTTTCTCTCCCTTTCTCCCTCTCAAAGAAACTTTATTATGTCATTTTATTAGAAACAGATTATATGTCAATCATGAATGTTGCTGAACTTGAAGCTAACACCGATGGATCGAGTTCATGTCAGCAGTTGTGTAAATCAAAGAGAAAAAAGAAAATGTCACTATGGTGTCTGAAGATATTGCAATTCATAACGCATAACGCCCAACAGCGGCACCGCTAATGGAATATTAAATGACGGAGATCATCTCTCAAGGACAAGACCTTGACTCTCAACGGATCCGCATGTAATATAATATTGGATTTATAGTAGGAAATAGGGATAGCACGACATTTCGACGCATAGAGAAAGGAAGCGTTGCGAATCAACTAGTTCGGGATCAGTTTCTCAAGGAAGTTATACATATTATCATACATACGTGGGTAATTAAATATGAAGGTGCATTGATACTGAATTATAAAATTACTGAATATTCAATTTTAATTTACGTGAGAGATGGTTAGCTATTTAAAGTAGTTAAAAGAGTTATCAGTACGCCGCACAGTGTTTCGACTAATTTATTTCAGGAGGAAAAAAGTTTAAAAAAAACATTTCAGCATCCCGGGTGGAAGGTTAAGGGGGTTTAGTTCCGTATATGTCCCCACTTTCAAGCCAATGTAAATCTGACATTATCCGATCAATAAATTAATTTGATGACAGTTTCGGAAACCTCCAAATCCCCATAATTACGTAATAATGAATAGACATAATTAGGAACAGCGAAAGTTTAGCAAAAAAATGAAGAAAAAGCTCAAGTCATGCTGCATGATTGTATGAGCGAATTTTCGTAAATTTGGTATCTATAATATTCCTATTATATTCATGTTAAATTGTTTTGAACTTTGAGCTCTTCGAGTGCAAAGAAATGGTTTCCAATTCCACGGAATAAACTTGTTCAAAATAATATTTGGGATTCGAACAAAAGCTATTGCTTTTTTCACTTTCTATCGATTTTCCAGCAAATATTATTGAATTTTAAGAATAGTTTTCAGCATTGTTCGTACATACAATTTTTGAAGTACTAGTTCATTGTAGGTATATACTTCGTTTGACTTATATTCTGCTAAAAATATAAATTTAACGATTTTTAGCCGATTTAGCCATTTTGAGCGATTTACTTAGCACATTTTTTGAAATATGCTGGCCAACAAAATCGTCCTTCCATTTGGAAAGCTTGACTTTTTGACGCGAGAACGGAATTTTCATCTCAATCCTGAAGAAAGTTTTTGTCTAGAATTACACATAGATACATATATATTAATGAATTTTTATGAAACGGCATTAAAAGGAATGATAATATTGAATAATATTATTTTAACTAAATAATTAGACTCGTTAAGCAAGAACAGAATTTTGTGAATATATTTTTCCTGAGATGTTTCGAAGAAACAAAGCTCAACATATGATTAACTGAAACATAACAATATTGCAGTCACCATAAACCTTGATCAACAAGTTGATGCACTTCAATACCTTCCCTCATCAACTGATTTCAAGTGTTTATGGATCTTGAATGTCAAACCCTATTCTTCCACAAATCATCTTCAGCCTTGGTTTGTGTAGTGGCTTCGTCATCATATCCGCTACTTGAAATTCCGTGTCTATTTTTTCGATTTCTATTTCTCCATTACAAACTTGCTCTCTCACAAAGAAGTGCCTCGTTTGAATGTGTTTCGTTCTTCTATGTAGCTCGGGATTATGAGATAATTTGATTGCAGCTTCATTGTCAACATATAGAATTGGATTAGTTGACAACTCTACAACACCACTGTACAACCGTTTCAGCCAAACAATCTCCCTGGTAGCTTCACTAGCAGCAACGAGTTCCGCTTCTGTTGTTGAAATTGCTACTGTGGTTTGTTTTTGGCTTAGCCAAGTTATCGCGCCTCCTGAATACAAGCAAACAACTCCTGTTGTAGATCGGCCAGTCGTGACGTCTCCAGCATGGTCCGCATCACTGAAACACAGAAGTTGGCCTTTTCTGTAGTTCTGCTTGTAAACAATGCCGCAGTTTTGAGTGCCTTTCAAAAACCGAAAAATCCTCTTCACTTTTTCGTGATCTCCTCGCGTAGGATTTTCTAGCGATCTACTCACTACCCCAACTGCGTACGCGATGTCCGGACGAGTATCGATCATCAGGTACATCAAAGCACCCACTGCTTGTCTATAGGGAAACTGGGAGTCTTCTTTATCATTGGATTTCCCTTCAGTATTATTCGTCTTCCCAGAACTTTCCTTCAGAATCGGAGTCGGAACAGGTCTGCATTCTGCCATACCAAATCTTTCGAGAATTTTCTTGCAGTATGCAGTCTGATGGATTTTGATTGAACCATCAACCCTTCTGTCGATTTCAATCCCCAAGTAATATGATGCTGGCTTCACTGTGATTTTGAATTCATTTTTCAACTGTTCAATGAACGTTTTTGATTCATTTTCATCAGTGGTTGCTACCAGTCCATCATCGACAAATAATACCACAACCGTCATTTCCTTGTTCTTCTTTCGAATGAATAGGCAAGGGTCTGCGTCACTTTGATGAAAACCTAATTTACGGAGGTATTGAGCAAATCTCTTGTTCCAGCACCTTGGTGCCTGCTTTAATCCATAAAGGCTTCGATGTAGACGACAAACTTGATTTGTCCCATCTGAATATCCTTCTGGCTGTTGAACATAAATTTCCTCATCCAACTCTCCATATAGAAACGCTGTTGAGACATCAAACTGAGTTAAATGCATATTTTCATTTGCGGCAATACTCAGAAGTGCTCTCACTGTCCCAGTCTTGGCTACAGGGCTAAATGTCTGGTCGTAGTCAGTTCCCTTCTTTTGTGAGAAACCTTTGACAACCAGTCTTGCCTTGAACCTTTCTACGCTTCCGTCTGGGTTGGTTTTCACCTTATAGACCCATTTGCAAGGAATTGCTTTCTTTCCTGTTGGTAATTGTTGAAGAGTCCAGGTTCATTGAGAGATTGAATTTCTTGTTCCATTGCATTTTTCCAATTCACTTTCTCTTGACTTATTATCGCCTCTTCGTACGTCAAAGGTTCTTGAACTTGGTTTCCTATAGTTTCGGCTGACATTACGTAATTTGGATACCTTTCAGGCCTTCTTATTAGTGATCTGTCACTCAAAACTCTTCTAGAAACGTTCTCCTCCTCTGACCTGTTCGAAGGTTGCTCTCTTGCTGACTCTGGTTCAGAAGCTGTGTCGAGTTCATCAGTCATTCCTTGCTCACCCTTCTCTCTCTCTCCTTCTGAACTTGAGGAAGTAGAGTTTTGCCGTGTCAGTGTTTGAGGTGAGATATTCAGAAGTGGCTCTCTTTGAATTTGACGTCACGAGATCTAATTAACTTGTTTTTCTCTTGACACCAGATTCGGTAGCCATCCCAACCATCATAGCCGACCAAAACTCCTTTTACGGCCTTTTTGTCCATCTTTTTTCTTTGGGACTTAGGTATGTGAACATAACAAGTACTTCCAATGATTCGTAGATGTCTCAAGGATGCTTTCTTCCCTGTCCAAAGTTCGTACGGGGATTTTCCTTCAACTGAGGATGGACCACTGATATTTAAAACGTATTGCGCCGTATTTATCATTTCTGCCCATAACGTTTGAGGTATTTTTCCATGAGCGTGCATCAGTGAACGGGCTGCTTCAACGACAGTACGATTTTCTCGCTCTATACACCCGTGTTGTTCAGGTGTCCAAGGCATGGTCAATCGAAGTTGAATTCCTTTACGCTGTAGGATATCTCTTACGTTTCCACAGTCGAATTCTCCTCCATTGTCACAAAGCAGTACCTTTACTCTATGTCCACTGACATTCACCTCAGCTAACATGTCTTCAAGTTTTCGAAATACTTCAGACTTCTGTTTCATGAAATATACCATTCGATATCTTGTGAAATCGTCTTTGAACATCACGAAATAGCGATTTCCAGACATTGTTGTTTGAAATGGGCCACAAACGTCAGCATGAATTAATTCTCCTGGGGTGGTAGCTCTTTCCCTCGTTCCGAATTTTAAACGATGTGCTTTACCATAAATACACCCCTCACAAAGCTCACTATCGAGGCTTACTTTAATGCCTAATTCACGTTCAATAGTTGCTTTCACATGCCTTTTGTTTTGGTGTGCCAATCTTTCGTGATAGAGTTGTAATTGTTGTTCTTTAGTCACTAGGTTCACTTGTTTTGCTGTTGATGGTTTAATATTCCTTAGAGCTAATCTGTAGAGACCTCCGTTCCTTCCTCTTTGCCCAATGATTTTTATCTTCCCAGGTACTTCAAATTTGCACCATTCAGTTGTTGAGACAAATGAACTGTCAGTTCTTCTGTCATGAGCTGAGAGTATTGAAAACAAGTTTTTCTTGATTTGCGGAACATACCATACTTCACTAAGTGTTAACCTTGACCATTTGCCGTTAACTCCTACTTCAAGATCAATTTCACCCTTTCCAAGAGCCTTGACTGAGTCTCCACTTGCAGTGGTTACTGAACAATCAGTTGAAAATGGTGTGAATGATTTGAACAGATCTCTTCTGTATGTGATATGGTTTGTAGCACCATTATCTACATACCACGTATCACTGTCAGGAAGCTTGTCAATGTCATTTGTTGCCATGAGAGTAAAATGGGCACTGGACTTTTCCTCTTTATTTTGGGTAGATGTAGGCTTGGGTGGTCTTCCATCGGCTTTCCACTTCGAACATTGTCGTACTCTGTGGCCTTTTTTGCGACAATACTTGCAGAAAGGTTCGTAAGCCTTTCCTTGAGCTTTATTATGCACTGCTAGAGCTTCTTGATTTGTTTCAACTCCTTCTTTTTGAGCTAACGCGCGTTCGTAGGCACAAAGTTGAGTTGTTAGACTTTCCACTGTTCGATCTTTGCGAGCCATCAGCATCCAACTACTTTTAAATGAGAAGTAGTTTTCAGGAAGTGTTCCCAAAATTTTACAAATGAGGAAAAGGTCAGGCATTTCGCATTTTCCTTGATCATCTTTAGCGATTTCAAGTTTAAGAGCAGTCCACATATTTTTCAGTTTTGTCATATGCCCAACAATATCATCAGAAGGGCATCTCTGATAATTGAAAAACTGTAAACAAAGGTCGTATGCTTTATCTTCATTGACACCTTCATATAACCTATGTAGTTCCAGCCAAACTTCGTGTGCAGTTGTAAACCTCATGACTTTTTGTAGAGTTTCCTCAGTCATGTTCGTGGTTAACGCTATCAACACTTCACTTTCGACTTTCGTATACTTTTCTAGGTCAATATTGTATCTCGTTCTCTGCTCAGCATCACCAGCACCAGAAAATACTGGCTCTTTCAGTCTGCCTTCTACCAAGTCCAATCCATTAGTAATCCCTCTCAGCACCGCACAGGCTTTATACTTCCAGGTAGACCAGTTATATTTTCCTTCGAGGAGTCCAAATCGAAAACGATAGGTATCCATATTCACAGAAATCTTTCTATCACTGTCTTCTACACTGAAAAATTTAGCAGTTTAGCATACCAAACCCATAACCTAATGAATTTTTATGAAATGGCATTAAAAGGATTGATAATATTGAATAATATTATTTTAACTAAATAACTAGACTCGTTAAGCAAGAACAGAATTTTGTGAATATATTTTTCCTGAGATGTTTCGAAGAAACAAAGCTCAACATATGATTAACTGAAACATAACAATATTGCAGTCACCATAAACCTTGATCAACAAGTTGATGCACTTCAATATATATTATATACTTATGAAAAAGCGTTAAATTCCAGGATTCGTTTCAGAATGCCTCAAAACGGATTTCAATGAAGGAAATTTTTGAAAAATTTTATTTTAAAATTTTGGAGCCATTGCAATAGCTTCATTTTTTACGAAAAATAGCTAAAACAAAGTTTAAGAAGGTTTTATGCTTGCCACATTCTATTTTATAGTTGAAGAAGATAGATAACGAATTTGTAGGCATTTGATTATGAAAAATATTAATTATTCGACCAATCGGAGATAATAAGTTTTGGGCGTTTATTCCCGGTGTTCAGCAGAGATGCGGCGGCTCATAGAATGAGGCAGATCGCTGACGTAGGCGATTCATTAAGTTCTTTATGGTGGAACGTACACATCCTTAAACTTATGGATTTCCCAGTAAGGGAAAAATGTTTGTTTTACTATCTATGTAACAGGAGGTAATCGTAAATCATTGGGAAAGAACTCCAAAAGAGAGCTGCAACCACGACAGAGCCAATGAATATAAAGATTGGTTGTTGGCAGGTGAATCTGGAACAATATACCTGGATTATGATTACATAGCAACTCCTGTCAAGGTTGAGGGTTTCATTTTTCAGTTAATGGAACCGTCAGTTATAACTAACGATCAATACCCATTACCTAAATCGCGATGATATGACGGAATGACGAAGGATATCATTGCGCACTTGCTCAGGTCAACTACAGAAAGCCCCTTGGCCTGAATATTTATTAAGGTTAGTCTTCTTATAAGGGGATTTAAACGAAGTGATTGATGTTCACCCAGTCTGGACGAAATTACTCCGACCAAACTGTCGCATCTTCCTGTTTGTCTTCACGTGAATTGGGTCTCCAAGGACTGCGGGTGAGATGAATTGTTTTTCAACGCCGATTCATATGGCGCTATCCGTTTCTTGATTTAATTAGATTAAAAGGACTTTGAACGTTAATTTTGAGCAATTATTCATGTTTTCCCCCCTCCACATGGTATTTTAAATTTTTTAAAGGAACTGTTCGTTTTTATTTTCTTTCAACTCCATATCGGGTCCCCAGCCCAGTTGAGAAAAGAGGAGGAAAAGGGAATGGGAAATTATGAAATTTCATGTGCAAACACACGCCTAAAAGATGATTTTTTCACGCAAAATAAACCTAATTTCGACCATTATACCGCTAAAATGGAATCATATCAAGAAACGCCATATGAATCAGCGTAGAAAACCAATGTATATTCATGTACAACAATTAGGGCTTTGCCAAAATCCATGTTTTGGGCAATTTTGGTAATTAAAGAATTTTAAATTTGATTTTCAAAAAAACTCATTACTTTAAATTTGGTTATTAACAACAACAAAAAGAAAACTATAAGTAAGTAGATATTTCATATTTCTGCATATTATTCTCTCAGAAGAAGCTCCAGTTCCTGGGGAGAAACGTTGGAGTTTAATTAAAAAATCAATTAAAGGACAGAAGGCCTGTTTTATAAAGCTTGTTATATGTGTACGACGTTTAGGCACCATCCAACCTTCTAGAAGTAGACATTCATTTTGCTAATAATTTCTCTAAATCTAAAGTACGCCAGAACATTTACAAGTTCAAGGGATTCCAATTTCATACATCCGAGTTCTACGACAGTCGAACGAGGGAATTTAGGAAGCATCTCTTGCCCAAGTTGTTTCAAGCAAGAAAAGACGGGAAGCATGCCGTCTTGATTGGAGATGAACTACGGTTGATGGAAAAACAACTTATTATTCACTATGAGCGAAGTACGTTGGAGGATTCTACATCTACTGGAAGTGGAGATTAATCTGAATACTCTTCCTCCGTCCTCTCCCAACATTTCCTGAAAACAGGTCAAGGAGAAGATGAAAATCTACAAGAGATAGAACGAACATCAACACCGCCTTGGAAATTTTGGCAATGACTCGGGATTATTATTGAAATTTGGCAGTGGAGTGTTAGGCATTATTGGTTGTGATCTATGGTCATTTATCATACGTAAATTATGTAGACCTTTGTAAGTGATTATTTGATACATACTACGTAAAAGTTCAACATTGTTTGTTGGGGCAGAAATGAAGGCAAGATATCAAGTGCTATTTTTTAATATGTATTTAAGGAACTCCTTGTAATACATACGGGTTATACAATAAATTGAATTGAATGTATTGATGTTAACAGGAAGGGACCGGGTGGCTTTTACCTTCGACATGGGGAAGCAAAATCAGTTGAAGTTTATGCTACTAATCAGCCAAGTTTGAGCGGAAGTTACCATCGAGCAGTCCGGAACACGCCCAGAACCGTTTGACGGAGTCATTAAAGGTCGTTTTTTCATACACTTTTGGATGAAAATTATCACAACCGGAACATACATGCAGTTGCATTCCATTGAAGAACCATTGAAATCGAGAGATGTTTGCGAGAATGTATAGCATTTCCAAGCCAAATGAAACCTTTCCCAAGTCAAATGAAACCTTTTCCAAACCAAATGAAACCTTTTCCATATCAAATGAAACCTTTTCCAAACCAAATGAAACCTTTTCCAAACCAAATGAAACTTTTTCCAAATCAAATGAAACTTTTTCCAAACCAAATGAAACCTATTGAGAAAAAAATTCCACTCATGCAGCATGACCCCATGAGCGAATTTTTGAAGAAATCTTCGACATTTCAGTCGCTACATAAGAGTAGTTCAATCTGAATTTGGACAATGTTTCATGCAAATATTACCGATTTTTACAACTAGCGAACGGCATTATTTCGATTTTTGACTGATTTTTCAACTTTGAAATTTTTGAAAACTTGATACATATTCTTATAGGAAATTTTACGCTGATTCCGAATATACCACATGTTAGTATGCTGAAAAAATTATTTCGCACAACAAATCGCAAAAAACAGGCTATTTTGAAATTGTTGACTACATTTTTGAAAATTTCAACCCGAAGATGTAATCCGATGGCCAACGAACTTGAACTTTCGTTTTGTGTCCTTAACATTTTAAAATTTGTTTGAAGTTTCCAGTACCATTCTACGGACAGTTATCGTCTGGAATCACACATACATATATACATACATACATAAAAAAATGCGTTAAACTTCGGATTATGATTCAGAATAGCCTGAAACGGATTTCTGCTTAAAATTTTTTCAAAAATTCACATTCTACAAATTTTGAGGCGAGAACAATAGCTTAATTTTCTTCAAAAATTAGCTAATGAGTGAACTGAGGTACCTAGATAGGTAGGTACCCTGCAAGTTGCAGGTAGATGCAATTGTACCTATCACAGAAAGACGTTGACAAAATGAAAATTCGATGAATTTCAGGCATAGGATTACCGAAGTGGATCTCACCTTAGTAGAATAGGAAACAAGTAAGTTTGAGAAATTTCTGACTGTTGAATGTGAGTGGGTACCTACCTATCTAGGTACCTCAGTTCACTCATTTTCTCAATAGGTTTCATTTGGTTTGGAAAAAGTTTCATTTGGTTTGGAAAAGGTTTCATTTGGTTTGGAAAAGGTTTCATTTGGTTTGGAAAAGGTTTAATTTGACTTGGAAAAGGATTAATTTGTTTGGAAAAGGATTCATTTGACTTGGAAAAGGTTTCATTTGGCTTGGAAATGCTATATTGATGTTAACAGGAAGGGATCAGGTGGCTTTTACCTTCGACATGGGGAAGCAAAATCAGTTGAAGTTTATGCTACTAATCAGCCAAGTTTGAGCGGAAGTTACCATCGAGCAGTCCGGAACACGCCCAGAACCGTTTGACGGAGTCATTAAAGGTCGTTTTTTCATCTCTTTATGCTCGCACTCTACGACGACAGCTGAGGAAAATAAAAGCTTCCCCGGCACCCTCTCAAGGACCCTCTCTCCATTTCAGCGCGATCATTACCGGAGAGCGATTCAAGTTATCCTGAGCGAGCGATGCAAATGAAACCCCGGCGTAATCGTCATACAGAATGACTGAACCGTAATAGGGGCTCTTGAGGTCCCAGGATTCGTTAGGGATCCGAGACGGATAATTTTTATGAACACCAGCCCGTGCCCTGAGACTCACCTCAAAGTGTAAAGAGATCGTTCTTGCAATTATTCTCAAGAGGATGTAGAAAGAAAATTTTCGCCATACAAAACCTGTTATGTGGAGTAAAAATTTCTGTATGGTTGAATTTATGTTACAGCTGAAAAACTCCAACACCTGATGTCTCAAGACACATATGTGCAACACAATTACGTTTGTGCTACGGCTAATGATTGTCCTGGGTACATGATGTTGCAATGAAGGACAATCTGTGGACAATACCCTGGCGATAATTTAGTATCAACTGGTCAAGTATCTTTTTTTGTTGTCGAAAAGCATAGTTAGAAGAAAGTTTTGGGACGTCGGATCCGTTCATTATAGTTATTGAGTCAATTTCCATTTTTTTAAATGTATCTAAAAATAGCGGGGGAAGAATGAAAATCAATCTCTAAATCAAGCACACACTTATCAATTTCATGTTCAGAGGGACACCCTATTGAAATTGATGACCGTGACGCATTTTTATGGGTTGTATTCGTGTAATGGCCGACAGACGAATACGAATACAATCGCAGTTGACTTAGAATCAACGAATAATTACAATCGTATTCGTATTCGACGATAAGATTAGGCCCAACACTGCTCTGAGCGGGAAACTGAAAATTTGCGCTATGGTGTTTTAAGGATCTTGAAGTCGAATGAGGTCAGAAATGGTTAATACCGAGCCGACCCACCGTAATCTCAACTAGTGATCAGTATAATGTGTCTAGTCCCTCTAATTTGAAAGTGGGACCGATTAAATGGGACTAAGATCCAATGGGTACCGAAAGGAGACGGGACCGACCGTTGGGATTCGTCCTTGAACGGCTTAGAATGGAGCGTCATTTTTCTCGATACTAACTGAACCTTCGTTCGGGTAATGACTGGACCGCTTGGGCGTGTTCCGGTCTCGCGTATCCCAACTTCCGCTGGATCATACGCGGAAAATGAGAATTTAGACGAAATCGCTTGCCTTTGCTCGAGTGGGGGTGACAAGGTCGGTCAGCTTGTTTGAGACTCTTCCAGAATATCGGGTTTCATTAGAAGACTAACGTAGTTTGAGTATTGTAGACGGCGTGGCACAAGGCTACCGGCACAAAAGTTCATTTCTTAAGAACCTACCTATTCACATAAACATGAACGAAATAATAAGGAAATTCCAGCCGATTTCAGCGAGGGCACTCGAACTGGGCACCAGCCAAAAAGGATTCACTAATCCTTACCTGATATGGACACCGCACCGCCCCGCGCTAGTTAGTGGTCCGATGATGTGTATAATTTGGTGGTCTGCTCGCAAGCTTGCATCTCAAAAGTACACCTCTGAGACTAAGTTCTTTCCTAATCGACTCACGGTGCTGAAATTTAGAAGGAGCCCCTTCAGGACACCCCCAAAAACCATGATTTTTAAGCCAAATTTCTTGAAGTTTGGTCCAATACTTTTTGAGAAAAGCTTCGGACGGCGGACGGACGGATTTTTTAAGATTTGATTTTTGGATTCTACGCATCTTGAAACGTAAACCAACAAATTTTGAGGGAGGTTAACATTTTTTAAAAAAGGATCTTGGATTCGGATCCAGCACGTCAATTAACGAAAAACCGACAAGCTCCGGCTTAATGCAAGACCACCCCTAAATTTTGTAAAGTAGTGAAATTTATGAGATAAAATAAAGCCCCTACCAACGGTTCATTAGTCCATCCGTAGGGGCAAGAGTTGTAATTAAGTCGATTTTGCGAAGTCAGAATCTGCTGATACGATTGTGGGAAATTATTTGGCAAATTTGACAATATTTCGATTTTACAATCTATTGCAGTCTCTAGTGGTCATTAATGAAATGAGAAGAAAAAAGAAGAAGGAGAAAAAAAAACCTTACTGTTAGTGTACGAGATCTTGTTGTTTTAATATTTCCGCCCTTCGATGCTACCTTTTAGGGTAGAGCAAAATTGATACTGATGATACGATGTATGGACACCTTTTTATTTATTTATTTTCATTTTATTTTATTATTATTATTTTTAGAATTTAAGCAGCGTCTCAAACGGAAGGGTCATTAGCGGCAATCAAAAAGGGGTGTCAAAAGGACACTGCAACGGGCACGATTCTAAGGGGAGCCATGCTGACCGTCCGTCACTAAACGGACTGCCATCACGGACTCCACTGGCAGATCGGAGGGGGAGAAATAATAATAATAACCCGCAAAACGAGGCATCGCCGCACTCTGCCTCAAGGTATACAGCGATGACCGCTTTGTAACCCCTACAGCGGATAAAAATACCCCTTAATAAAAATAAAAATAAAATAAAAATAAAATAAAAATAAAATAAAAATAAAATAAAAATAAAATAAAAATAAAATAAAAATAAAATAAAAATAAAATAAAAATAAAATAAAAATAAAATAAAAATAAAATAAAAATAAAATAAAAATAAAATAAAAATAAAATGAATAAAAATAAAAATAAAAATACCCCTTAATAAAAACTAAACTACGACTAGGTAGATGATCCTTACAAATACTTTCTATTCTAGGATTCAGGATCGCCTCTCCTTTTTATTATTGATAAATATATAATGATAAATACTATACTTAATCTTAGTTAAATAAAGGTATGACTAGATGCTCAGTGGCTTTCAGGTACACCAACAGTGACTGGACCTTGTCTGGTCCTGACAGAACATCCACCCACTGGGGGGGAGGGGTGAATGCTGGACCCTGAGGTCCACATGAGGGCAGGGCAATCCTCTAAAAAGTGGCGGAAAGACAAATCCCCCCCCCCCCCACCCGATCACGAGCTACAGGATCTAGCAGGTTTCTGTGAGTAAGACAGGTATGGCCAGTGGCTACCCGATTGACCATTATTCGCCCCTCCTTGGAAGCTGGGCCACGAAAGGATTAACAGGTCAAAGGTCCTGAAGGACTCCATGCAGACCAGTGACTTCGCCCTGCCATCGCTCGAGCCAGATGGAATTCACTTTATGCTGCATGTAGGAGATTTGATCCTCAATGCGCATAGGCAACATTTCGATGGATTCATCACCAATGGCTCTCCTTGCTAGGGTATCAGCACACACATTGTCGTGAATACCTACATGGCTTGGCACCCACATAAAAGTTATGTTTGTGCCTAATGCTGTAGCTCGGTGTAGTGACACACGCAGGCTTTGTATTAGGGGATTGTATGAATATGTATTATCATTATTATTATTTTATTTATTTTATTTTTTTAATTCGATTTTTGGAATCTTTGTATTTTGTAACGTAAACCAACAAGTTTTAATGGAGGGGGAAGGGCTAAAAAGATTTTTTTTCTTGGTCGATTACAAAGGTTCATTATTGAAAATAATAAACCAAAAGAGACCGTAGACCTTGTGGCAGTTGTGAAATAAAACTCAAGAGATCCGCTGATGTTTCATTATAGCTACACCACAAAACTTGAGAACATCATTGTTTCGTTTGGTGCTGGTTATGAGTTCGACCTCATTATCGTTGTTGGTCTATTTTATGGAAAAATGAATAAATAAATAAATAAATAAATAAAAACAACTTGTTCTAAAATATAATCTGCTATACAAACTAAGATTTTGGATTTTCAACATTATTTGCAGTTTTATCAATTTCAAGTGTAAATATAAATATATAAATAAACAAATTAATTTGTACATAATTTACTAAGCTGAACAATGATATTAGATTTTTCACGGCACAAATTTTAGAATAAAATCCATTTCCACAACTGATCAAGTACCTAGTTAACGCAACAGGATATAAGTAGGTAACAGTTGGTTACTACATAAATAAGTAGGTAGTACCTACAGAAGAATTATTTCATTTCCAACACAGGCGTTATCGTCTGGAATGACATATTAATACACCCCCCCTGCTAAGATCGTTATTTATGGGTCAACAAAAAAAAATTTGTTTTTCAAAGGAACTTAATTTTTTTGTGGGAGGATCTCAAAAATGACAAAATGCGCTTCGCACACGCGCGATTTTTATAGCAGATTTGAATTCTACGTAAAATTTTATGAAGAAATGACCCATCACTCGAAAATGGCAATTCCGCTCTAAAAGTCCCTAAATTGTAAAATACTGAGTTCTTAAAGATATTAAATTGCCTCATGTAATACACAATTTTGGGCTATTTTCTTGTGCAAAACCTCCTAATTATGTTCATTGATCGATATTTGCAACGCCAACTTGGAAAAACACCGAATAATCGACCGTAATTGCACTTTTCTTACTCATTTCTGTATTAGGATTTCACATTCGCACATGCTGAGCGGCAACTAATATTACTTTACCTTGAAATTGATATGGAATGATTAAATTAATATGGTCTTTTCCCAACTTCCCTGAAAATTTGAGCGACATCGAACGACTAGGGTATGAGAAAAAAGTACAGTCATGCAGCATGACCCCATGAGCGAATTTTTGAAGATCTGAATTTGGACAATGTTTCATGCAAATACCTATTACCGATTTTTACAACTAGCGAACGGCATTATTTCGATTTTTGACTGATTTTTCAACATTGACATTTTTGAAAACTTGATACATATTCTTATAGGAAATTTTACGCTGATTCCGAATATACCACATGTTAGTATGCTGAAAAAATTATTTCGCACAACAAATCGCAAAAAACACGCTATTTTGAGATTTGTTGACTACATTTTTGAAAATTTCAGCCCCAAGATGTAATCCGATCGTGCTGGCCAACGAACTTGAGCTTTCGTTTTGTGTCCTTAACATTTTAAAATTTGTTTGAAGTTTCTAGCACAATTCTACGGACAGTTATCGTCTGGAATGACACATACATATATACATACATACATACATACATACATAAAAAATGCGTTAAACTTCAGAATATGATTCAGAATAGCCTGAAACGGATTTCTGCATAAATTTTTTTCAAAAATTCACATTCTACAAATTTTGAGGCAAGAGCAATAGCTTAATTTTCTTCAAAAATTCGCTAAAAGAAGATACGCCAGTACACCGCCATGCCTCGTCGCATGATACTACATTTGATGACTGCTATGGAATGAAAGTATTGAAGAAAATGAGACCCAGAGAAAATAATTAATGCTGCTTCAGTCAGAGAGGGCTCACTTTAATGTTTTGGGCGACTATGATCCTCCAGGGTTTAACATCAGATCACGCTTCTCCATGGCAAGATTTTCTCAATAATTTACAAAAATCAAATTTTCTTTTCTCTTAGTTTGAAACAGGCATAAGCCGAAATATAAAAATTAGTTTCATGTTGTCATATATATATATATATATATATATATATATATATATATATATATATATATATATATATATATATATATATATATATATATAAAGAAATCTGAAAATGAATGGCTATTGTAAACGTGTTCTACACCCTCTGAAACGCAACGAAAATGCATCCCCACCCCCTAGTGCCGCCGTGCCGACGGGTATAAGACCCCTTTTTCTACGAAAAGTTGGGTAAAAATGCTTCATGGAATGTACGTTCGCGCCTGCGCAGAGTGGAGTATTGGTTGGAGTGCAATGGAACTAGAAGGAGACTATCTGTAGCCTAACCCGCACATTCCCTGAAAATTTCATCAAAATCGGATGGAAACTGAAGAAATTAAGCTTGTTACAAGATTTTTGCGGAAACACGGCAAACAGACAGCCAGATGGACAGACACGGAACGAAAGTGGTAATGCATGGTCTAAAACTTGGAATTCGAGTGGAAATTTCGATTTTGAAAAAAATAAAAAGTTGCGTCCCCGCAAGTGAAGACATTGCTTCCGCTAACCATAGGTAGACCCGGAAGCGAAATAAAATAAACTTGAGAAGGCATAAAGAAGTTAATAATCTTCGAATAAATCTTTGATAGCACAACATTAATTGTAAGTCATTTTTACGTCCTAGCACACAACAAATATTCTTATGGTATTTAGTTATTTTCGTTGTTTAGGTTGAAACCTCTTAGTATACTTATCATTTTACTTATCAGTATACTCCTTAGTTTCTTATCAGTCCAATTGTATAATCGTACTCATTTGCATTCTTAAAATAAACCAACGCTTTTCTAAGAACAGTTTATTAATGAACCTGAAGCAAATGTTCTTAGGAAATTAAACTATTGCAATGGCTCCAAAATTTTAAAAATCAAAATTTTCGAAAATTTTCTGCATTTAAATCCATTTTGAGGCATTCTGAAACGAATTCAAGAAACACAAATTAGCTAAACGTTGATTATTTCTATATCTGTGTTTATATTTGTACTGATATATATATACTCTTAACGAATGCTTCGGAGAGAAAGTTCTGAAGCAGATGCCACTACCAACGAACGACAGACTGCTACAGCAGTCTGAACGGGCTCATAGGTGGGTACTGGGATCAATGAGGCCTCCTGGTCCCAATCTAAATGATTGAGCTGCACTGAACTAAAAGTTCAGAAAAGTTCCATTCATGCAGCATGATCATATGAGCGAATTTTCGTATATTAGGTATCGTATTGTATAATGTTAAATTATTTTGAAATTTGAGTTTTTTGAGTGCAAGGAAATCGTTAACCATTAATTTTATGGCAAAAAACGTATTCTAAATAATAACCTGCTATTCCAATAGAGGTTCTGAATTTTTAGCTTTTTTGCAGTTTTTATCGATTTTTTAGCAAAGTTTGATGAATTTTAAGTACATTTTTCAGCATAATTGTGTACATACATTTTTGTCTGTTCTATTTTATAGTTAATAAACTTTATTTGAGCAATATTCTAACAAAAAATATAAATTGAACGATTTTTAGCCGTTTTTAGCCATTTTTAGGTATTTTTTGAAATTTTACCAATTTAATGTGGTCAAAAAGTGTTGTCCAACAAACTCATCCTTTCTTTTGAAATGCTTGATTTTTTGGCGAAAGAACGAAGTTTGTATCTCAATTCTATCGAGAGTTATCGTCTGGAATGACACATACATATATATACTGATATATATATATA